>OX377201.1:12804455-13024813 GCA_947396885.1 Heligmosomoides polygyrus polygyrus
CTCTGGGGTGTGGCGCATCCAAGCTGCTCGTGTGGAAGCTGCCTGCTCAGGAGGAATCCTCAGCTGGGTTCCTCGCCCTTCAAGCGCAGCTGGAAAACGCGAAGAAAAATAGAAAGTGAAAGTTGTGTAGATGTCAAAGCCCCTCAAATCTCAACAGTCAGTTGAAATGCAAAACTGCCGCAAACGCAGGAGAACCGAATACCCGACCTCCCTTGAATGATGTAATGCCACTATCCACAGCCCCAGAGACTCTTGCCAGCAGTGCAATCACGGGCGTACAAGAGATGCCAGCGCATAGTTTCTGCGCTCCATCGCTAATCGGTATACGGTAACCATTCGAGGGTGTGATCGTCAGAATCGTATTACACTAGCTGAAGGATACTCGGCGTCTCCACCTTTCGAGGATTTCTTCACCATTACCCGAGATAGATGAGAGTACCTTCAACTTGGATAATTAAACCACCACAGTCTTAATATGCGAATCAAGCAGTAAGGAGATCAATGACATTGGGTAGAGCAAATTAGGAGAGCGATAGAATTTTGCAGAACAAATAAGGGGTAACGGCTGGCTACGACAAGCATCTGTAGCCTAAGGATAGGGGTCAGGCCAGATGCAGTTGGCCTGACCCCTATCCTGGTCTGGCTTAAAAGAAAGGGTCCAGATGACTTCGCTTACAAAGGGCTCCAAAGAAGTCCAGTGATTGACGGTCTCACGATATCGGAGGTGGTGTTATGAAGGATGAAGAATAAAAGGCAACATTCATCCATCCCTTTTGAAGTGCGCCACGCTGCCTAATTCTACGCGATGAAGTTGAGAAGCAAGTTCAGCTATAGCTCACGGAGATATCTTTGCCTCTAATTCTCTCGCTTTATTCTGAGCATTGCCGACCGGATGTCGCCAAATTGATGAGCTCCGCCGCTGTAAAATCAACTCATGAGCTACTTTCTTCTCTTTCTGGTTGCGTTGATGCTTAATTGTGTTTTTATTTCGATGCCGAATCTGTTGAAATCAGCAAGTAAAATATCCTGAAGTGCCTCAACATCGCGTCAACCCTCTTGCAACCGTGTCATCATATCCGTGAATTGTGCTATAGAATTTTGTTTCAGTTCGTAACACAACGAGACAGAGACGGCATGGCCCGGTCGTTTAGAAGCAGTCAAGCCGTCGATACTACTCTTCAAGTCATCAGAAATAGTCATGTTCGTTTTCCCAAATTTTCCCATATATATACAACAATATCACGCTGGATCGATCCTAGACTGCCAAGGGGAAATGATCGAGAAGGTGGAAGAATTCCGCTACCTCGGAAGTGATCTATCCGAGGAAGGAAGTGTGGACCAGGCGGCCAGGGGACGTATAAACGCAACCTGGCTCAAGTGGAGGGAGTTCAAAGGGATCCTCTGCGACCGTAGATACTCCAGGACGCTCGAAGGCAAGCTCTATAGAACAGTTGTAAGACCTGCCCTCCTCTACGGCAGTGAGTGCTGGGCCCTGGGTAAGGCGCAGGAGCGGCAACTGCACGCAGCGGAGATGAGGATGCTGAGGTGGGCATGTGAATGGACCAGTCGGGACAGGGTGCGAAACGAGGATGTTAGGGCAGTGATGAAGACAGGCCCGATCCAGCTGAAGATGAGAGAGCAGCGCCTGAGGTGGTATGGACACGTCCTCAGAAGACCAGAGGATCACCCCGTAAGGTTGGCACTAGATTTCGAGGCACCCGGAAAGCGTCCGAGAGGAGCGCCAAGGAAAAGATGGAAGGACGTCATCAAGAGAGATCTCGCCGAAGTCGACGCCACGGCAGATGACGCCCTTGATAGGATGAGGTGGCGACAGATCACAAGAACAGCGGATCCTGCGACTGCGCGGGACTAAACGCTCAGGAAAAGAAGAAGAAGAAGACAACAATATCAACTTTTAATCTTTTTTCCTAATCGGGGGGGGGGCATGTGGCGATTTACTTGTCAACGTAATCTTTTGCTTGAGTTTCTACGAAACCTTCAGCTGCTTTCCCATCCTGCGAGGCTTTAAATTCAAGAATGTGGTTGTGTGGCATAGGATGATGCACGCATCTGACACTTTACGGCTTCCACCCGACTAGGATAGATCCCAACTTTCTTCCCAAAACGTTTTTTTTTTTGTAGCCTAATCCTTACCTTAAGATATTACGGTGTCAAGCTTCTTAGCGTAATCTGTTGAAGCTTTTCAAAGATTCCACCATTCTAGTGAATACCTTTCTTTCATTTTTCACAAACACAATGTTTATGGCACTTGCTCTCAATCTAGAAAACGTTTCGAAAGACTGGATGAGCGAGTGATTCTACTTTAACATTCAGCATTAAGATAGATTTGTTGCTCAACTGCTATGTTTGTTGCATTTTTTGCTCGCTCATCTCAGCTAAATTACAAATAACTTCGTGATTCAGACAGTGTACATTTTTTGAGAGTTGTCCTTCGGTAGCATTTACACCATTTTCCTATAAAATTAGACACGCTTCCAAGCATACTTGACGCTTCTGAAATCAAAACTGGCGTCTTCCAGAATAAGATAGACACTCTCGAAAATGTGAAAAAAAATTTTGTCCGAGAAAAACTTGGTATGGCCTTCTTTGGATTTTTTAAAATGTATATTCCCCAACAAGCAAACACGCTGGTTGACGTTTTATGAAAATTTTATTTTAAAGGAAATACAAAGATGTCAAATTTGCTCTATGGTGCATGAAGGCAGAAATTTTTAAGCACTAAAATAAGATATTGCTCCATGCACTCTTCCATGATTTCGCGAGCTTCGCCTGATCGATACCAAAAATACTGTTTGCGCGGAGTTACGTGTTTGTCAGTAGAAGATCGAAAGCATGTGTATAAAAATACAATTGCAACGAGCTAGACGAGTGTGTTGCGCGATTTCTCCTTTTAGTACGCCAAAAAACTCAGCTTTTCTGTGTTCTAGCAAAACTTTTATAACAGTTTTACTTCAAAAGCAAAAAATTTTGCGGCATTTTAGCGTTCAGTCCACTTATTGGTGCAGGTGAGTTTGCACGCTTTAAAAAAAGACCTTCTAAATTTCCCTTAAACAAAAATACATTCTAACTTTTTTGGGGAGTCCCTAGAGTAACGTGGAGGAAGCTCTTTTTCAATTTGAAAGTTGTTAAGTTTGATTCCAAAAGCGTCCGGCTTGCTTGAATGAATGCGTAATCCGATTGGAAAAATGCCAAAATGCCAATGACGTGAAAATAGTTTGTTTTAAAGCTGATATTTATATGCCTATGATTTCTATTAATAGTTTTTCTTATCATAATATAGGTTTCGTCATTTGATGCAAGTAAATCTAAATCTTTCGACGAATAATTAGTGCGTATGAACGGCACCAACTTTAAGATCAAAATGGACTTAAGATTACATTTAAGAAATAAAATACGAAACACGAGACAATTAGGCTTTGAAAAATTCGCATTTTGGTAAAGTGCGCACTTAGTTACACAAGTTTCAGGTGAATTTTCTTCTAACATCGTGCTTGATTCTGATAGCAGCCTACCTTACTGTACTCGCAGCATTTGGACGAAGCTTTAGTAAGTGCTTTTGTATGTGGATTAAAAATGAACGAGTGCTTACAAAAATGGAAGAAAAACATCTCCTTTTTCAGTTCACCCATTCACCGAGGAAGTTAATACGACTGCTGTCGGTCCAACGAGTGATTCTTCTGACCTTATTACTTCAGCATTCTCAATTTTCTTCCTGTTGGTGGTATCGTTATGTGTCGGAAAGGTGTTTGACTACGTCTCACTACCTCCTCTGTTCGGTGAGATCTTGTTTTTTTTTTCGTAGTTTTTGAACTATTGAAGTTATTAAAGTTTTGTAGATCTTTTAGCAGTTTACAATTCAAAAACTGCAACAAAACTGTCAGTATAAGAATTATGTTGTTCTTATTCGATATTTTTTTCTGATATTATTTTTATATTTGTTTATTATTTGTTTATTCCTTCGCTATTAGCAGAACGCTGTAAAAAAACACAGATGGCAGCGCACACCTTTTAATCGATCAGTTTAAAAATTTCAGCAAAAACATTCTTCATACAGGAGTCCAACTAGTCAATTTACCTCGCCTTCCTCTGCCATCCATTCGAGCTAATTTGCTTCTGTCACGAGCGACCTTGGCGCGGTGACAAAGGAGCCTTCGTGTCCTCTGATGGCCGGCGTTCAGTCTCAAAGGGAAGACCTTAAGCGGCTGACTTTTCTTCAGGCTGCCTCCTGGTGGGTCTGCTCGTTAAGAACATCCACGTCTTCGATGCGATGTTCAAGGTGAATCCACGATGGGAATGGTGCATACGAACGCTGGCGTTGACCATCATCCTCGTACGCTGTGGAATCGGACTGAGCTGGGAGTGCTTGAAGGAGGCCATGGTAAGGGCATGTTCACAGACGTGGAATTCGTTAACTTGAGCAGTTAGAAGCATCAAGTAATGGCTACATTTGGTTATTAGATAAATAAAAAATGGTGTGAATATTTTAGGATGGTATGAACAAGAAATCTGAAAATAAGACGATGAATAAGGGGTATCAAATTTTAAAAATGGTTTGAATAAGAAATGAGGTTGGGCATACACGCAGCTCGTTAGCTTATAGGACAAAGTAGCACTAAGATGAGCTTAAAATTTGTGTCCAGAGGCGGGATTCATTAAGCAGTGGGTACAGGTAGAGATACCGTAGGGGAATCGTACCCACTACCCGTACTAGATAGCGGGCACGATATTCGAATTTATGAAAAGAGTCGAGGGTCAGGTTGCACTAACTGTAACCCTCTCGTGAGGACAGCTGATCTCAGTGGAGCGCCATTTTTGTCAATATGACGCGGAAACCTTGCGGGTATACGGATATAGCCACGACAGTCGTCGTGTATTCTCTACCCAGTGATGTGGCGAGTAAAGTTTATCATGAATGCCTCATCGTGGTTATGTCTACCCTCCATGCCTCGCATACCAGCTGCTATAAGCGTTGATGAATCCGACCCCAGGATGTAGTGAGTGGAATGGTATGAACGCCCCAGGGGCCAGATTCATCAACCGGTTACCGCTCTCGGAAATACCGAAAAAAAATGAAAATACCGCCAAACCTAATGCTGAATGTCATATAGAGCCTACACACACTTTTTTGGCGAGCGTCGGGCAGCGAGCGTGGAACGATGAGTCACGCCGCCCGTCGATGAGTCACTCTAGATGGAATCGGCTCGAAAACAGCGGCCCCCGCATCTCCACATCTCGGAGTCCCTTCCCTAGCCCAATCTGAGAGCACAGAAAAGGCCGGACTCTTCCGTCTGGAATCTAACCTACCACGTTCGGAACCGCGCTCGCGGGGGCGAGTGGTCCCGCAACCGGTGTCGCGAGCCCTGCATCCCTGCCCTATTGTTAAGGATAGGGCCGCGGCGTTGCTGCAGAAGTGTGTGGGGACTTAAGGAGGTTTTTGGCGGTATTTTCACCGTTAAAGGGTGGTAAGCAGTTGATGATTTTTGCTTCAGGATGGTAAAAATATGGAATAAGGGGACGCTTACAGACGTGGAGCTCGTTAACTTATTGGGTTAAACGATCTTAAACATAGGTTAAGTTTGCCTCAGTGATGAAGGGGAGCGATGTGAATATGGCATGAAGAAGGAATGGGTGGATATGATGATGGATAAGGTGGTATGGATTTCCCAGGATGACATGGATAAGAAACCCAAGAATCTCCAACTTCTCTCTTCTTCAAACATCGGCATTGTAAGTTGTTAGTCAGTCAACTTTTTTGTGCCAACACGATGTTTATAGATGGACCTTTATTCAGCAGGGCCTGACGTTTCGACTTCGACTCGACTCGTCATCTTCAGAGGCCTGAACGTGATGCATTAGTTTATTTGCGCTCTACTCCATCAAGCGTCTTAACTACTCTAGCATTTCGGACCTACTCTACGAGCACAAAAGGAGGGGCCGAGTGGGAGAAACGAACTCACCAATTCGATCCACCGTAAGGGCTGATTTTCGCACACGTTAGTTAAGCAGTACGGACGAATGGGGCATACTGCACACCACTGTCGCCGACCGGTCCTACAGTTCACAATGAGACGCGAATGGCAGAAAGTCACTCGTAACAGAGAGACACTCATTTCGGTTGTTCATTACTGGATTTCTTGTGAAAATCCAGAATGCCTCTAACGCTTTCTTCGTCGAAATATCTCCTACAATGGCCAAAATGGTACATTTCACCTCAAAGTCGTTTCGGTTATGCGCATCAATCCTATGCTTTCCAAGTTCCAAAAGAAATCTCAATAGTGTTTATAGTCGTTTAGCTCATGAACGTAAACGGTTAAGTAATGTTAGATGAACGTTAAAGTGTTTTGTTGGACGATGAATAAGAATGGTATGATTGTTCTAGGATGACATGAATAAGTAGTGAGACAAAAAGAATGGGAGTGGTGCGATTTTTTTAAACATTGTACACATCAAGAAGATGTGCATAAAATTCGAGGAAAAAGGAAGAAGAAACAAGACATTTGCAGAAAACTAAAGTGATTAAGGAGAGCTAGTAAAAGCAAAAGCAATAAGAAAATGGCAGTAGCGCCTCTTCAGAAACCAAACAATGCGTCAGAGACTTATCCACCTAAACCCTGACCGTAGGTGAGTTTAAGACGGGAAAAAGTCAGAGGCCAGATGGAAGTAGATTAAATATAGCTGCTGTTCCAGAATGTTCCAGGATGTTATAGGAAAAGAACAAAAGAATGCCTACAGACGACGTATTGCTCGTAAACTCATAGGGTTAATCAACATTAGACAAAGATTACCACCAGGATGAATAAGAACGTCATCAGTTCCATAGAATTCTTGCTTTATTTCTGTGAAAGCGTTCTTATTCAGTGATCAATGAAATTTTGCTCTTTAAGCCCGTTACCCTGAGTCTTGGCATTCTAACGGCCGCGATTGAGAGTGGAGCCATAGCGTTGGCAGCGATCTTCATCTTCGGATGGACGGTGCCGATAGCGCTCATCTGCGGGTATGCCTCTGTTTCATAGGGAATTTGATGGTAAGGTACGGAATACTTGCATTTCAGCTTCGTTCTTGCCGCAATCTCGCCGGCTGTTACTGTCCCTGTGATGCTCGATCTCCAGAGCGAGGGTCTCGGCACGCGGAAGGTTCGCATGTCTTCCGAACTTATGAACATCCTCTACTTTATGAGCAGCCAAACTGAGGGCTTATATAGGACGGCGGAGCAGAGCGCAGCTGTAAAGACTACGATTCTAAAATTCCTAGCATTCAACTGCGGGTAAAGGGTAAAATTCAGCATTAGTCAACCTTTCGCGGGACGCGCCTTGAATTCTACTTCAAAGGGATATCGTCGAGGCAATTTCAACACTACATTTGAGTTCGTTTTTTTTATTCACACCAGACAGAAAGCAATGTAAGTTTCTTATTTTCCACCAATCGAGCAGAGCTTGAATATCTGAAGCTGTCAAAGAAAAACACAAATATAATAATAAAAATACAATACAGTAAAAAATCAAAAATTAGCTCACAGATGCCTCCAGCAAACTTTGTAGAATACTTTGTTGTTATTTTTGAAGTTTTGCGTTGTTGCGCAAACTAAGAATCAACTGTTTCGGCTACTGTTGTTGAGTGTTCGATTTTCATCCGGTTTAATTTTGTTTCATAATTCTACCGCGACTCATGTACAGAATAAACAAATAACTAAATAAAAACCATGTTCGAGTGAAATTAGACATTTTTCTAACCCTTCCCCCCACGATTTTCTTGTGACTCCCGCGTGGGACAACGTGTATTTTTTCGTATTCATTAGCGTGTATTTTATTTTATTTTTTATTTTTAGATATGAGTAAAACAGTAACCAATGAAGTTTTGACCGTAGATATTCGAGGACACAGTGTTATATATTGCCTTATTAAATGTTTGATAATTTTCTGCAAACAATTATTATGACGGTGTCCGATGACGTCGTCGGAAAATGTCGTGAAAGTGTTAAAGCAAACTGAACTTTCTTTATATTCCCTAAAGTGCGTATTAGTGGGCGCGTGTAGCGCAGTCGGAGGAGATATCGGCTGTTGCGTGCACCCGATAACAGGTTCCTGATTCGAATTTCCCGCCCAGGCCAACCAAGCCTTCTATCACTCTGATGTCGGCGAATTGGGGCCAGACTTGACTCCACCGCAAGTTATTTTATGGCCAAATACGCACTCAAAATCGACTTCACGACATACCGTAGAAGGAGAGTGCGTGGCGTATCCACAAAGGAATTGAGTAACGCCGTCTTTTATCCTTAAAGTGAGTATTGTTCATTGATTAAGTAGCATAAAACTAGTGTAGAATAGGCAGTTAAGCCGTGGAAGCACAGCTTCCAGAACCTGAAATGTGACTGTTGAAATTGAAATCATCATTTTCTTTCTACTGCACCTATTATCTGAAAAAGTTTTTTTTTCAGGAACTCTTGTTTAACAACTACAACCCAAAAAAGGGCAAATCTTGGCTTTAGTCAGTGGCCCTTTCACGGGGTGCACCACGCATTCTACTTCTACGGGATGCCGTGGAGATGATTCGAATGCGTATTTGGCCATACGATAACTTGTGGTGGCCAGCCGTTGAACAAGTCAGTGCATTATAATTCCCAGTGTAGTCTGATACCAATTCACCGACACCGCAGGGTGGAAAGCTTGGTTGGCCTGGGCAGGAAATCTGAACCAGGAACCTGGTATCGGGCACAGGCGACAGTCGGCGCCTCCTCCGACTGCGCTAAACACGCCTTCCATGTACGAGTTAATATCTAAATGAATAAATATTTCTACAGCTCGTTTCAGTCAGTCTCGAAAGGATCAAAACCTCAAAGATCTTCCGCAAGGTTCACTTGTCTGTTTCAGGGAATTCCGACGCTAGTGCTAGCGTCGACCACACTTGACAACATCTTCTGCATCACAGCGTTCTCAGTCACGACGTCGGTAGTGTTCTCTACGGGTAGGTGCATAGCTCTGCTTTCGAAACTGAATGAGAAAACCAACCCCAAATAAACTAACAGAGGGGAATGTGACGCAAGACTACAGTGGTACCACGAAATTCCGAAAGAAATTGTGCATCATATGAGTACTGTGGTTTGCCTTTCATTTTTTCTCTTCTTTTTATTCCTTCATTTCCTTTGTTACTTTTCATACATAAGTTTTTAGATCCGCTGATTGAAGTGATTGGAGTCACTGTTGCACAGTTGGTCGCAGGAGCTTTCGTTGGAATAGTAGTGGGTAAGTTGTCCCTCAATGAATATCCGAATCAGAATCGATTAAAGAGGATACGTATCTACCTGTCAGCGCTAGAAGCTCTGCCCTTACGATTAGAGGTGTAATCGTTTCCTTTTCAAGGTTGGATTTTATGGTGGTTCCCAATTTCATACGTTCCGAACAGCTCAGTTTGTCGAACACTTCTTCTGGTTACCATACCATCAGCAATGGTACTTGGTAAGTTGTTGAATTTTTTATACATTTTATTTTGAGGTGCTTACAGGAGCTTTAGTAACACAGTGGAAGGAGAAGGCATTTGGATCGAGAAGTGTGATTCCGTATTTAACCTTCAGCTATTATTAAATATAGTATAAAATATATTTGTAACTGTATATTGTATCACTTTTAAAATATCATCAGCAATGGTCGTTGCTAAGTTGTTGTACTTTTTATGTGCATTGTTCATTTTTTGTGGGATGTGCTTGTGGGAGCTTTGATAGCGAAATGGAACGAAAAGGTATTTGAATCGTGCAGTGTGAAAAAATTCGTCCCGAGTTCGCTTTTCGGTTATCTCAAACACAATATTTTTCCATTCATTTTTTCAAACAGATCTCTGATTCTTTTGCATTTGACCGAGAAAATCTTTCGCCTTTTACTATGCTAGCAGAATTTTTCTATATTATTTTTACTTTTTATACATTTTCTATGCCTGACTAACGGCTGGTTTGACTGCTTCCTGGCGCTTCGACTCATGAGCTCAACTTATTCAAGCTCTCCAAAAATCGATCGATATTGATTGGTTGCTTGATAATCCTTAGTTGTTTGAAAGTCTACCTGGCGCTCAACATGCTTACACATTCCCGGTCCAAGCATTCGCTATTCAAGCGGTCCACATTTTGCAAAGTCGATGTAATCGATAGGTAACGGCTGTCGGATGTTGTTTTTTGTTTGTTGCCAATGCCGTCCCTCGGTCTGGATATTTTTTGTTAATATTTTATTTATTATTTTATTACTTTTTCTTATTTGAAATAGCCAGGCCAGGTTTTCCTGATTAAACCAAAGTCTCATGGAAAAGGTTAGAATAATTTTCTCAAGGAAAATTTATTAAGGCTTTTTTCTGAAATTTCTTAATTTGTCCACCTGAACAAATGTAGGTTCTGTTTGAATTTTTATAAAAATTTTATTTATTGAGAAACATAGCAGTTTAATACTTGTTACAACGTGAAGGAAAGCCGGTTCTTTATTGTTAAAAGCAAGAGATTGCGCCATTCATTCTTTAAGGAGGTAGCGAATTTCATTTGATTGATTGCAGAGGATCCGTTTCGTGGAGTAACTCGTTTCTGGACAGTATAATAAAAACGGCTACAGAAATACGTCTTCACTTTGCTGTAAGCAGCATTTACACTATCAATCAAATGAAAATCCTAAAAAGCCAGACGAGCGTATAGCGCGATTTTCCCCTCTGCACGCAATAGTGCTTCAGAATACACTTGAAAACCACGTTTTCCAATTTGGTATATGGTAAGATTGGGCAAACGACTATGGCGAACAAGTTGCAACGTGCATTAGGGATGCGCCGCGCGTTCCACCAGTTCATATTCTACATTCCAAACCTTTGATTGTTCCTCTGAATAATCTGCAAAAAATCCATCGACAAATATTTTAATTTTTCAAGCTGATTTTGCATTTTTTCAAAAATCTGCAAAAATGTAGAAATCTTATCCAGCTGCAGTTCATAGGGCTATCCAAATTGCTCAGAATTTTGATGTTGTTGGTTGATTCAAGATGAACGCTGTGATTTGATGGCCACTATTTTTAGCTTTTTTTCATCTACAGCAATAATATGAATAACAACATGAAATTTGTACCGTGTAGAGGCACTTTGATTCCATATTTGAGCTGAGAATGAGGATCTGATGTGCACTGGAAGACTGACAGGTTCCAATCATTTAAAGTCAGTGGATCTTTTCCAGAAGTAGCCTTGGCTCTCTGGAACGATGTTGTGGACGCTGCTTAATACGCATTATGCTGTTTTTTACGATTTTTTAACTATACAGAACATAGACATGCTGTCGCCTATAGTTCACTAAATTGAAAAACGGTGGCTTCATAGGAGTAGAAGTAATGGAAGAATTGAAGGAGCAGTCGAGTGTGAGCCGAAGCGAAGCTTCTCTCGACTGCTCCGCAAGCACGTTAACCCCTCATTAGAGTTCCACTGATCTATATCCTGACCATTTTAGGTGGAAGCGCGCTGGGCTTACCCAGTGCTGGCATAGTCGCCACAGCGTTGCTCAGCTTCGTTGCTTCGACGAAGTGGAAGACTGACAACGACGACAAAGTAAACCTTCAGAAGCCTTTGACCATAAACAAGGCTCTGAAAAAAGCTATCACTGTTCAGATCGCCTACGAAGAAAAAGCGTTCTCGCTGCTCTGGAATCTCTTCTTCATGCCGCTGCTGTTCGCGCTGATCGGCATGAAGCTCGACTTTTCTATTGTGAGCCTTCATCCACCGCTGTTAGGCGCCCTGAAATAGAAAATCACGCTGCTTGCAGATGACGTGGTCCACTGTGCTGACCGGATGTGCGCTGATCGGGATCGGAGTGGTGTTCAGATTCCTGTCGGGAATCGCCTTCTCATGCTGCTCCGATTTCAGCATGAAAGAGCAGCTCGTGGTCGCGCTCTCGCTACTGCCAAAGGCCACCGTCCAGGTTATTTTTATACTGATTCAGATTGGGAGCATACACGGGGAAAAGGTCTCATTCAAGGGCGGAGTGGCGTTCTACCCTCCCCTCCCCCCGCCCTTTAAACAGAGGCGTGGCAAGTGTCTGCGTCTCCACTACCTCGTAAAGGCCCCCGCAGACTTTTGCGGCGTCGCCGCTGCCCTATGCGTAACCATAGGGCAGAGACGCAGAGCTCGCCGCCCAACGGCGCCGCTGGCCGGCCGGCGGCACTGGCGGCACCGGCGGCGCCGCCCAGCGGCACCGGCGGCGTCGCTGGCGGAAATGACTTGAATCATTCCACCCGGCGGCGCCGCTCCAGCGTCTGTTTGTCTGCGCTCTGCGCTCTGCCCTTTCGCAGCGGGATCCAGAGCGGAGACGGTCGATGCGGGTGCGCGATCGTCATCGGGGCGCGTTATTGTTAAGAACCAGTCGGTCCCGACTAGAAACAGTACAGTACCTCGCCGTCACCGCTCCCACTGATAATGAGTCAAGCTGCTGAGTGGCGCCGCTCGGCGGCGCCTCTCAGCGGTTTCGCCGTTCGCCGTCGCCGCTCAGCGATTTCGCCCGCCGCTCGCCGCAGAAGTCTGCGGGGGCCTTAAGGCAGCCACTGGACTCTCGAACAAGCTCAGGGGTTGGGAGGTGGGCGGGCCAGGGGGTGAGAGGGGTGAACGCTCTACCCCCTCATTCAAGGGGAAATTTTGATAATTTTACAGGAAATAAAAAACAGGAATCCTAAATTGTCTAAAGAGCTAAAAAAAATAAGATTCCAGAATTTTTGGATTAGCAGTTAGGGCATATATATTACCACTTTCACATCGAATTGGACAGTTTTCAAATCAAATAGGACTGATGCTTCTGAAATCAAACTTCTTTCAAATCGAAACGAGCTTCTTACGAGTTGATCTATAAACTCTTGACGATGAAAGAATAATTTTTCAAGCAAAATTTGATATAGTCTTTTTTGAAATGTTTTTATTCAGCTGCCCGAATGAGTAATACTGGTTTAATTTTTAAGAAAAAAATTATCCTGATCGGAGGGCGGGGAGTGTAGTGATTTGGCAGCTTGACAGGAGGCACACCCGCCCATGCTGGCGTCAGAAGGTGCAGCTGCTGTTTTGAGGGCCGGAAACTTTTGTTTTGCGTGTCAAAGGTTTCGTAAGGCAGCCGTTAGACTCTCGGTGAAGCCTAGCGGGTTGGGGGTGGGTGAGCAATGCAGATGAGAGGAAGATGGCACGTTCCCCAGGAGGGGGCGGGTGTACCTCCTGACTGCCCCCTAGGGATTTGCGTCTCCCTCCATTACCCCCCTTGAGTTACTACGAGAGATTCAGAGGCTGTCCCATGATGCGAACATTTTGATCTAAATTCAGTGGATATGGCTGAGTTGCATGGAATGACCTGCGCAATTAGCACTCTACTGTTGCCTCGTCTCGACTAGGATAAATCCTAAATGTTGTTTTAAAGCGCCACAGAGCAGCAGTTATAATTACAGCGCTTTCAAAGACGGGAGCGCACCATGCGGTCGAAAAAATCGAAAAACTTGTCACGATTTCTATTTGATTGATATTATTACACGAGGCATTAAAGTGAGGACATGACTGTTTTCTTTTGCATCATTTATAGATGTAAAACACCATGCAAGCAGAAATTTTTCTATCAATCGAGTAAAAATCGCTATGCCTTAGACAAGGGCATGGCGCAAACCCTTCTCGTTGCACTAAAAAATAGCCCCCATTTTGCTATTTAAAACATTTTCCAAACCATTGTCTTTCCTCAAAAATGAAAATTTTATAAAATTTCTAACAATGTGTTCACTTATGGGGTAGATGAATTAAAACTTCAAAAAATGCATACCACATTTTTGAAAACCAAAAATAAACCAATAATTATTTTGACTTCTTTGGAGAGACTCCAGTTTATTGTGGAAGGAACTTCATAGTTTTGATTTAGAAGATGTTCATTTTAATTTCAAAAGCGTTAGGTATGTCTGGAAGAGTGTCCTATTTGACGTGAGTTCTTCACATTCATATGAAGAGTGCCTAATTTGATTTGAAAGTCTTCAATTTCAAACGAAAATTGAATATTTTAGTTGAATTTGCATACTTTCACTGCTTGCTGAAGGAAAGCTGCCAATCTCTGTTGGTTTAATTGCTGCTGTAGTTAATATGTACTGTTCCATTACATATCCATCATTCCTTTCCCATTACTTTTCACTTTCGGTACATATCGGGTTCATGTCCGATGGCGTGGCAAATGGCGTGGCAAAGTTGCTATAGCAAAACAAAACTGACTGTACCAGTTAAATGAACGTACCACTGACACCCTAGCATTAATATCTGCACCTGCATTGGTCTGCGGTAACTCTAGGCAGTGAAGAACCATGGGAGTGAAATTCCCCAAATCAACTAAAGCAAGAGATTTTTACAGGCGAAAAATCGGCGTTTATCAATGTCTTTGAGGTATACGCCATGCATTCTGCTTCTGCGGGATGTCTTGGCGGCAGTTTGGATGGGAGTTTAGTCCACGCGACTTGCCATGACTCTTCGAAAGAAAAGCCGGTGTTTTACTCTCTCCAAGGAGGAATGGAAGGTTTGGTTCCCCTGTTCGGAAGAATCATTGAATTTCTTAACGCGAAATTCTTTCGTGGGGTATCCGAGGGTGCCATACTGGGAGAAAGCAACATTAGGTAGGGCTTTCAGACATATTCTGTAGGGGAGGGAGGGGCGGTTTACTCAGTCGTTTGGACAACGGCGATAAAATATGAAAAAATTGAGCTATTTTTTTTGCAAAACTCTGAACTAGCTCACGAAGAGGCCTCTCTTTGCAAGTTCGTAGCTGCAAGCTTCGCCTAATGTCTTATACGAAATTGGCCAGCCAAGTTTTCTCATTCTCCTTAAGCGACGGAATGCGCGAAGCGCATCTCCGACATTGATGTACAGCTCTAGGTGTTTCACACAGCACTGCTTCAGAAGAATGGCGTCATACCACATGAAGACGACGTGCAGTTTTTGCTTTCAGGCTGCTCTCGCACCAGCTATCGTTGCCTATGCCGGTACGACAAGCTACTACGCTGAAGAAGCTTTTGTGGTAAGTGATCTTACTATAAGATGAACAACGATTCGCCATGAACATTTTTGTACACGAAATCATAAGACAGGCAGGTTGGCAGCCAAATTTATTACACTACTAGCTGGGGCTTCTCCCCTCCCCCACTTGTAAAGCCCCATGACCCACCACCATATTCACGCAATTCCTGCCTTAAGTGGTCAGGAAAAGGCACAAATCGATCAAATATAGCTAGGCGAAAGTCGACTAAATCTCGATCGATTACGGTTACGATAAGCTGGTCTACTGTTCACGTGATGCCCTTCCATCGGCCATCATATTTACGTGGTCCCAACTTCAAACGGTTAACAATAGACAAAAGTCGATAAAGTCGATCGATAGTGGTTGTCCGATTGATATTGCTGAAGTTAATCAGCCCTCCCATGCATTCATGTAATGTCTACCTGAAATAACCCCCCCCCCCCGCCCGAGGAGAAAAATCGATAAAATCAGTCGGGATTAGGAGACGGATTGATATCGGTAACTTGATATGATGCTTGTCCATCAACCATCATATGTGGTTTCCACATCAAGCGATCAAGAATAGAAAAATCGATAAACTGATCGAAGATGGTTCTTCGATCGGTACTTATTAGTTAGTTTGAAATTATGTAGGTGAAGCGCAATCAGAGGAGGTGCCGGCTGTCGCGTGCACCCGACGCCAAGTTCTTGATCGGATTTCCTGACGAGGCCAAGCAAGCCTTCCATCCCTCCGGGGTAGGTGAATTTGTATGTGACTTGTCTGGAAAGGATACAGCGCTGGCTTGGTCATCAACTTGCACCCTTAGTTCATTGTATACGCCAAGTAAAGATGAAGGATAAAAGACGGCGTTACTCAATCCCTTTCAGGATGCGCCACGCATTTTACCTCTGCGGGATGGAGTGGATTCGAATTGAATGCGTGTTCAGACATACTATGACTTTTAGTGGTCAGCCGACGAAGAAGTCATTCAGCGCTTTATCCTTTCCATACAAGTTTGGCACCCTGAAGATAAGGAGGGCTTGGTTGGTCCTGGCAGGAAAAAAACCAGAGACCTGGATCGGGAGCACGCGACAGCCGGCACCTCCTCCGACTGCACTACACACGTCCATAGGCCAAATACGCATATAGAATGCCTCGACGATATCCCGTTGGAGTTGAATACGTGGCGCATCCAAAAAAGAATTTAGTAACGCGGTCCTTTACACTTTTTTCTCTTTATCCACCTCGAATGGTAAACCCAGGTAAAAAACTATAAAATCGAACAACAATCAATAAATAATGTTTACATAACGTGAAGCAGTCCCAACGCCCTCATAATCGCGGTACACTCTCCTTGAGAAGTTAGTCGAGCAGTGACTACAATTCTCCATTGAGAAATGAATTCGATTGTGACGGGCGGATTGACAGGCAGACAGACTAATTAATTTTAAGAAATATAATGAAAGTGGGAGAACAGAAGATCAACTGTCCGCTGGACTTTCAATCACTTCTAAAAATAGAAGCTTCTTCTTTCAGGCCCAAACAGCATGCATTCTCACGATACTGCTGACTGCTCCGATTGGACAGTATATTCTTTCGAAGACGGCACCGTTACTGCTGAAGAACACCCGAGTGGTCGGAATTGTGCGTGATTTTCTGTGCAGTTGATTACTTCGCAGTCATTCTCCATTATATTCTGACCTGCAGCTACACGAACTGAAAAATAATTCTGCCTGAATCGGAACGTTTAGGCGAAGAGCAGTCTCGAAGACATGCAGTTCGGAGGGAAAGGAATGAACGGCCATGCCGTCACCACTTTGGCAACTAGGATAGAAGAGGACCCGATCCGATTTCAGCACTTCTAGATGCAGCACATTCGAATAGAGTTCCTCCAAGGTTACTGCACCTCGGCCTGCCGTCCTTTTTTGTTTAATGGTTTCCTGAATTTCAGGCGCGTTGCTCAAGCCTACGGCATGGGTCGTCCATGTCCTCGTCCTAACGAATGGTTTACATGACGAGTGCATTGAGATTTTTTTACTTGTTCAAAATCGATTGTATATAAAGTCCTCTAATGCTCTGTATTGTTCTTGCTTATGCTGAATCTCCGTGTGATAACTTTACCCGAAGAACCGCGACAAGCTCAAGTGCTACAAACGTTGAGTTCATTTGCAACTCTCGACTGCGATTGCCTGTTCATTATTGACGTTTTCATTCATTCATTCAAGCTTTATCTGTTATATATTGTGAAGTAGTAACTAACTAGATGAACAATATCTTGAAGAATTACGTGCTTGTTTATGCAATAAAATAAACATTTTAACAAAAGATGTAACTCTTCTGCCTGCGCTCTTGCGTACGATATTCACAACGTAACAATGGCATAATTTACAAGGCTTGGTTTTCGTATCCTTCTCGTGAGGTCCCAGGATCGATCCCCGGCTCAGCCAAATCTTTTGCGGGAGGTGATGTTGGCCAACGTAGCAGAGCGAGTGTATGCGCGCGGAACAGACGACGATCCCAGCTGGCGCTTCTCCGTGGCTGAGTGGTCTAGTGGTATGATTCTCGCTTAGGGTGCGAGAGGTCCCGGGATCGATCCCCGGCTCAGCCCGACCTTTTAGCGGACGATGATGTTGGCCGATTTAGCAGAGCGAGCGAACTGAGCGTGGTTTACGAGAATGATTCACGCATTGGAGTGATCAAGAGCAATCTCATGTGAGTTTCCACGTGTGTTCACAGTTTCTACAAGTTGGGTATGTGGGCGTGCACAAGTTCGGCCATAGCAATGGGCAAAGCGGTGGTATCAACCAGCATTTATGAATCCATGAATTGCTACGTTCTCCTGAGCCGGTGAGCTTTTTCTGACATTCTGGTGGCGCGACGATTTCTTCGTCGCTTATTGACTCCGGGGGTCACCTTGTAATGAAGTCCCGTATTGCTTGTTGGTGTGCACCGAATTGAAAATGTTATGCGAAATTGGTACGTTGTACACGCCAACACAGTGTATTACTAAGGAGTAGTGGATCGGCATAAATGGGCTCTCGCTTCTGAGGAAAGCGAGTGATCACGCAATAGAAGATCCTACGCTCCCACCACCATAAACATAATAATAATTTTAGAAACTTTTTATTTGTAGAGAAAAGTAATCTATTAAAAATTGTCTTAAAGCACAGCATGTAAGCAAGCACATAGTGCACTAAAAGATTGGATCGTGTTATGCACTCTAATTTCGCCGCAACTTTTATTAGGGGAGGGGGCCAAAAGTAATGAGACACCCCATGCCGTTTCCATATATCTCGTGGCTAGAGTCTGGTTTCGTGCTTGTCTTATTTGTATGTTTGTATGCTACTTAATGAAGCCCATCTGGGAAGTTACCACTTCCGTCCTTTCCAGAAGCATGCCGAAACCCCGTCTGACGAGTCGACCTGTGTCGCGCAAATCTCGCCCAATTCCCAACCCCGAGAAGCCTGGGCTCAATATTCACGCAAGATGAGAAGTACGTCTTCTACCTTAACCCTGCCAAGCAGCGAGTCTGGGTGAGGCTTGGTGACCTGTTGCCGGCGAGATGTTCAAGGCGAGAAGCATCTTTGGAGCTTTTGGGTCTGCGCCCGTGGATCGGTTTACCGGAAGCTGTTTCCCAAGAGCACCACGAACGAAATAGAAGAGATGGGCCGGCGACTCGCTCTTATTCATTCGCAGCGCTTCAAGAAGGTTCTCCTCTTCGACAACGCTGCACCCCATCGGGAACAAGTAACCACGGATAAGCTTGGCCAGCTGGGCTACGTTCACATGCCTCACCCACCGTATTCGCTGGACATCTCTCCATGCGACTACCTCTACTACTTGAGCCTACAAGACTTCCTAGTCGGAAGGGACACAAGAACCCAAGCAGACCTCGACAACCATATGGAGCAGTTGATCAACACCTGGCCCAAGCAGTTGTGGAAGGATGGGATCAGGAAGTTAGCTGAGCGATGGCAGCAAGGTCCTTGCCCTTAATGGCAAATACATTCCTCAGCATCGTTGAGTTGTAATTGAGTTATAAAGAGATAAAAATTTTTCTTCAATTTGTCTCATTACTTTTGGCCCCCCTAATATTTTATTTATAGTGTAAATGCCATTGTTCATATTGCTCGTCAGAGAAACTCTATTACCATGCGAATAAAAATGGCATCGTCTTGAACGAGGGCGCGGCTAAATCTTCTTCTGGGTCTGAAATGTGGACGCCTTCCTGCCCTTTAAAGCATGATTTAAACCATAATTTTTCCCCGAGAAATAAATTTGTTATAAAACAGTGGGTTCACTTGCTGGGTAGGTGAACTGAACTTCAAATAGGTTATACTGTGATTTTCCTAGAACAGAAAATTATTCTTATACTTTTGGAGAGTCTCTAGTTTAATGTAGAAGGAGCTCATTTTGATTAGGAAGAGTTGGCTTCAATTTCGAAAGACTTAGGATGGCTTAAAAGAGTGACAAATTTTACGTGAAAAGTGTCCAAATTGACTTGAAATGGTATACATAGTAGTTTCAATCTAGAAATATTCCGCCACAGTTCGAGCGGATACTTTTAATGGAATTATAAGGCATGTCCATGGATATGTACATGATGGTGGAAACCCATAATAGTTGTATAATATTGCCAGGGACCAGATTCATGAACCGCTTACCGCCCTCCAACTGTGGAAATTCCGCCAAACCTGATGCTGATGAATATCAAAACAGGGGTTTGGCGGTATTTTCACCGTTTGAGGGCGGTAAGGGGTTAATGAATCTGGCCCATGATTTGCCCAACGATCGGTTAAATACGTGGACAGGGTGTAGTTCTTCTTAGCAAACTAGAATGTTAGGCACTCGGAAAGAACTTGAAACTTGGGCGGTTTTAGAGGCAAGGGAAACATAGCCTTTTCACGTCAACTTTGACGCTTTTCAAAGCAAATTGGATACTCTTCTGAGCAAGGTTGACGCTTTTGAAACCCAATTGTACACTTTTTAAATCAAGTTGGACACCTTCCCATGCAAGCCTGACGTTTTGAAACCAAACTGGTCATTATCCAAATTAAAACGAGCTTTTTAGATACTCCAAGAACGTTTGAGCACTTTCAAAAAAAAAATTGGTAATAGTTTTTTTTTAAATCGGCTATACCATTAAATTAAAGCGCCGTTTAGATTGTTAAAAATTTATATTGCAAGGAAGCATTGTGATTTAAAACTTATTCCAGTACAGAGGCAGCAATTTGTTTTTAAAAGAACATGTTGAAAGAAGAGATGGCGCACCACCAATGCACACGCTTAGCTTGTTGAGATGTTCGCTACAATCCCAAGGCGTGGGGGGGGGCAATCTATAGTCACTTGTATAAGCTACCTGATGCCGTTCCGGGAAAACACCAGGTCTTGTCGCCGAAATATTGAAAAAAATAGTTACAAAAGCATGAAAAGGCTCCAGCGGCTAATCGTCGTTTAAATTCCTGCGCTACCGAAAGCTGAGCGTCGACTGATTCACCGAGGGGCGATACGTAAAGGTGACCCGGAGACGCCTGGGGCGTGTTTTTTGCTTATTATTCTTAGTTTTCGTTTTCGTTTTTGTTCTAATGGTTTTTCTGGTGTTACCAGGGAATTCTTTCTGTCGGGGCTTTCCAAGGGACTCTGGGGTTCGGGGTGGGGTGGACATGCCGAGAGAACGAGGGGTAGGGCGCAAGTCGGGAGGCAGGCATAATTCCAACGCCGCGCGAACCCTCCCCGGCGTCGGGGGCGACATAACTAAAACGCCGCGCGAACCCTCCCTGGGTTGTAATTGTAATTGTACTAGTTGTCGCGGTCCGATTGCTTCCGACAGAAACGGCTAGTAACGCTTTCGACAGTGGCGGGTGGTGACTCGCGCTAGAGCGCGGAAGTGTGAGCCGGCTACTGTCGACCGCGTTTTTCGCGCAGAGGGAGGAAAGCAGTTGGGTGATACACTTCTGAGGCCGGATTCATCAACAATTAACCAGTGGGTATGCGGGTGATAAGGGGTAGAGATAAGATAAGAGTCAGGCAGAGATAACGCAAGGGTCAGAGACGCAGGCTTCATTGTGGGTATCTCTACCCCTTATACCCGCGGGTTAGTCGTTGATGAATCCGGCCCCTGATGTCTCCTGGAAGGGAATTCTATGCCCAATTCCATGCGTACCTCGCTTGTACTTGTGCGTTGTTAACCGGTAGCAAATTAGAGTGCATAGAATCGTAGAGGGTAGCTGTTATTTCTCCATACGTGTCTATCGCGCGTGAACTTACCAGTATTGCCTATTACTCGTAATTTCACGATCTCTTAAAGATTCCTTCTTAATTCCTTCTTGCTCCGTTTGTTAACAAAATGCGGATAGAATGAGACTCAATCTATTTCGAATGAGTGAAGGGAAACGGCCAAGGACCTCGTGAGGAAAATTCGAGACCAGAACTGGGCCGGGATTATTTAGCAGAAGTTTCGGAAGCAGGTGCTTGTATGTTCTCGAAATTTTTCACAAATTTTCCTTGAACAATTGTCCCTTTTGTCAAGCGTTTGAAGTTTGAAGGGATTGCTGAGACGTGAAACTTTTGCACGATCGATATGGGAGCTTACCGTGACATCGCGTCCCACGCCGTGCACACTAAACGATCCCTTGAGGCTCGCTTATACTTCCTACGCCGAGTGACGCGACGGTATGTACATATAGTGGCTCATTTAATCGATCGCGTCGCCCGATCAATGTGGCCACCACACGTGGCGTCGCGTCGCTCGGCGTCGAAGTACAAACAGGGCTCTTAGGCCCATGGCATACCACCGGAGAGTTGTATCGACAATAGTTGCGGGTAGTTACGAACTGCGTAGATACCCGCGCAACACTGTCGCCGTGACCCCTCGCTGGTCGTTTGACATAGGCCTTATCGATAGAGTTCCACTTACCTGTTGAACACGTAGAAACCATCGAACGCTTGATTATACTTATCTAATCACTGACCGTTTTCGAAAGGTTTTGAAGACGCTAGTGTTTCTCATTCGTTCATATCTGGTCTCGTCGACTCGCCCAGCTTTTCCTAGTACTGGTGACTGTGAGAGGTTCTACTCAGGCGGCTTAACACAACTATTCAGCCCTCCAATGTGGTACGTCGATGACAAGAGAAGGTGACGACGAATATGAGCCGCTTTCCACATGGTGCAGTAGCGTCAGTGATGAAAGCTCGAGGTGAAGACAACGGATGGTCAGCAGTGAGATCTCTTCGTAAAGTATCTTACTGTTTCAGGAACGATCTTCAAACACCACCTCTTTTGGATCTGTCACCATTTCACGCCACCTCCTCAAACGACGCGACGTCTGCATATGAACAGCTTCTGGGCGGACGTCGCTCGGAATCACCACCGTCGATCGTAGAGCACCACTTTGAGCCACAGTCACCACCTCCCCCTCCGCGTCGACCTCCAGGTAACTCTTGTTGCGGTCTTCGTTAGGACTATGAGTGTAAATCTAGACTGAGTGGGGGGGGGGTGCAAGGGGTGATGACACATTAAAATATGCCTCGTGCAACACAAAAAAAACCTGGTGCTATGTGGAGGGTTCACTTCTTCTTGGACATGGATTGGATTTATCCAAATGGGGAGGGTCATATAGTAATTTGCATCTCCAATCCCTTACTTGAGTCTCACCGACCGCTCTAGCTCACCTACTAGTCGCTCCAGCGTCTGGTCGCGGAGATAGTGTTACGAGGGTAGCTACGAACTGCGTAGCTACCCTCGTAACACTATCGCCGAGACCAGTCGCTGGAGCGACTCGGAGGTATGCCAGATGCCTATGTGAGGGCTTCTATATTAATTCAGGGGCAATAGTTGTGTGGCATGGGATAACAAACGCAAATGTTGCTTGCTGCGGTCTACCCCAGCGCTCTACTATTCCGCACTAGTGCATCCCCTCCCTTGCGCAATACGGGAATGATTGGTGCAGCAATCTTCACCGTTCTTGCTTCCCCATTTTCGACTGATCTAGGATGCGCTTTGGCACATAAAAAGGTGAGGACTATCGCTCTATCCCTTGTCCCCTTGGCCCGTCCACCCCCAACCGCTGGGCTTTCTCGATAGTCCAGTGGCTGCCAAAGGCCTATGGTATAGTCTCGCGGGAGTGCCCGCAGGACGTCCGCGGACGGAAAGTGCACCGCGGAAGGTGGTCGCCGACCATGCACGGTCGACGGCCGACACTGAATGATAATCGCGTTGGAGCCCTTTATCTCTCCGTGAACTAGGAACGTTTAAAGTTCACGGAATCGGTCGCTTTCGAGCTTGGAGCACGTTTATTTTTTGATAACATTTTTGATAACGCCGACCGACAGCCTTCCGCGGTGAATTGCACTGCGGGAGGTTGTCGGTCGGCCAGGTCGTCCCGCGGACGGGAAGTATACCAGCCCGTCCACCGACCACCGCAGACGATCCGCGGAAAATGGGTGTTGCGGACTGCGGCTGTTGGGCGCGCGTTGGTTCCCGACTAGATTATTCCCGTTCCGCGGATACTTCCGCGGGACTATACCATAGGCCTAACGAAGTAGTGGTGACGCACACATTTGCAACGCCTCTGCTTAAAGGGCGGGGAGGGTCGTTACTCGACCATCAAAGTGTGTGCTGCTACAGTTACAAAGTCTACTGGTCTTTTAACTACATAAACTGCTACACATACCTCTGCTCAGCTATTTGAGGGTCCTCCGGTGTACATAATTAGAGAAAATGGTTATTTAGGTGAGAACTGGATGACCTAATCCAAGCAATAGACAATTGCTGCTATTGTGAAACGATTTTGGGTTCTTTCATGGCACGAAGCTTCATTTCTAAAAGTCACATACATAGATACAATACAGCATAACTCGGGAGTTTGTTAGAGCTCCGCTTCCACCATAACAGCCCACCCAGGAGCGATGAGTCAGTGGCGATTCATCGCGCGTGCGGCAGAGGCCGCCGCGCGCGCGGCGAAGACTTGTATGTTCGTACTACCAGCCTGCGTGCTCCCATCACGCATAGTACGCCACAACTCGTACTCTAAAATCACACTCGAAGTGTGCTCGCATTAGATATGGCCTGCTATGAATTCGCGCGAACGGGTTGTAGCGAATCTACAGTACAATGCGCGAAATCATAGATTTTGGGCCAGAGGCTGCGTTCCCTAGCCCATTATTTTTACGATGTTTGTCTCTAATTCCTAAGCGTTTTGTAAAGCTTGGACAAACGGGCGGGGGAGGGAGGATGTGCTCTACTCTCCTTCGCTGACGCAGAGGAGGGCAGAGATACTCTCCGAACTACTGCATCCCCATTCCCGCATTGTACCCTAGTGCACCCCTTCCACTTACGCATTGCGCCTTCTTTCTCACAAGGTGTTGTTATTTGAGGAGATTTCGCTTAGGGGTTGTTTGGAGCTCATCACCACTCGATAAAGCTATCGCTTGTCACTGCTGAGCGGTTAGGAAAGGAAACGACCTTCGAATGCAGCCTCATCTCACGATCTCACGAGTAATCCATGCTTCCCAGTGTATAAAGTGCTACCTTCGCTATCTGCTCAGGTTCTGACTGTCGCGACTTGCGACCTCCTTAGCCTCTTGGCCAATCTCGGGCGCGTAAACTCGAGGTGAACTCCGATGAGGCGCCCTATCGAGCGACCTTCTCCTCCGGCAACGATCCGGGGCGGAGCTCGCGCACTCAAGCAGCATCACCCGCGCCGCTCGCATGGTCGGCTGTCATTCGACGCGTGCACCGACCGCGAGCGGGGACGCACCTTTGAGGCATCGCCCTCTCGCTGATTCCCTCACTCATTTCAGTCCGGAGCTCTCCCGCGAGTTCTTGCCACTATTCGGATTAGCGATAACCGGCGAATGAAGCGCGGTCCTGTCAAGAAGGACCGTTGGGATTCAGGGTGCTGAACAGTCAATACACGGAGCGCCTCTTTCTCCCTCTCTCTCTGCGTCTCCAAATCATCACTCTGCCACTTATTCTCATCCATATACACTCTGTATGGCTTCCGAAGCCTATTAAATCTGGATTGTTTTACGGTGTGCGCATAGGAGGAGAGTCTGTTATTGTATGGTTGCTCGGTATCGTGTTGGCATTGTTTGTGCTGTGAGCGCGTTATTCGGGTATGCCCGTGGAAGCCCCACGTAGGGTTCCCGTAGAGCCGCATTAACGGCGCGTGGGCAGTGTCAGTCTGTAACAGGCCATCAACACATATTGTTCCTAGTTCTCCATGGCGTCTGTAGGAAGCGACGCGAACGGAAGGAGCCTCCACTACAGAATAGACAGGGCATAGGCATGGGACCATTTTTTGGGGCAGGTTGGTGTCCCACGTGTTAACGGCACACCCGCTGCACTGGGGCCATCGACTTGCAATAGTGAAGTCATATCGTCGTGCGCTAACAACGTGGCTTCAGAACGCCGTGCACGTGATTTTTTAAATTGCAAGGGAGGAGAGCGTTTTTACGTAATATCGACCAACCAGAAATTGAGGGGCTGCTTCCCTTTCATATGCTTCATTATGTCCTCTTGAACTACGGAGCAATGCGCGTTGGGGAGCAATCCCTCCTAGTTGTAGAGTTCTTCGATGTAGATCTCGCTTTGAAACAGCATGCTGCGCTTTCTTTGGAGTTGCCTATTCTAGGATCTCACGAGGATATGGAACAGCAGTAAGAAAAATAGGAAAGGAAAGCCGTAATCACAAGAAGTTCCTTCTTATTACACACATTGTGCCGGAACTGCTTGAACTTCATCAATTCATCACAGGAAGCTCCTTCATAGTCTCCTCCATGGTAACGATCGGCGCGCCGCGTTGAAGGGCATGGGTCGAGCCTTGCGTCGCACTCTTCGGCTAGGGGGATAGTGCTATGAACATCATGCCTTCGAAACGATAACGACGCGACACTCCTGAGGCAACAAAACAGCCTCATATGCAGCAAAACTCATCCTCAGCTTTGCCTCCCCACTCACTGCCAACTCGGTTTCAGTATCATTATCAATTTCCGTTCTAGATCCCATCACGATCAGCTAGAGCTCAGACAAAACACTGTTAGCGGCAAAGTGGCTACAGAGACAATAATGCCTTGAATCATTATTGCCGTTGCCGCGTTGGCTGCACATCAGTGGAAAACTCTGCTTCTCTGCCCTATGCTTAAAGATAGAGCTGCTGCTGCTTCGCCGCGGAAGTATGCGGAGGCCTTAAGTCGCTCAGAAATGACCAGCGATATCAACATGCCTGGCGATGCTGTTGTTTGCTGAAGCGACGTTGTTTGATGAATATAGGAGCTCATCATTACGTCGTGTCGCGCCACCTATGGACGGTTCCTTACCTGCTAGGGTTATGTGCGTTCCAATTCTGACAATCAATATGTGAAGAATCTGTCCACTATAGCTGTAAAAGACCGTTCAGGCCCGTTCCACCTGGATGAAGGTCACAAAAGTGTGCTGCAGCCAACATGAACATAAGCTTTCATCAAGCATTCATTATAGGTACATTCGAGTACGGACACACGTACGGCAGCAGTACTTACCGACACGATCAAGCGACGTTTCTCGGAACACCTAGGCTCTCAACTCGATACCAACCAGACCATGCTTCATTCAGGTACATTCGAGTTTATCCTAATGGAATGAAAAGAGAGGGAACGGTTCAAGCTTCTGTTTTCAGGCAGCTAAATCGACCTCTCAGCGACAACCGCCGACGGCAGTTCTCGCCTTTTATGCCATTTTCCAAGTATCAAGAAAAGAACGCAAGGGATGACAGCCCAGAACCGGCCGCTATGAACAGAAGTACATAGGATTTATCCTTTAAGACATTGAAGTTTGTCAACACTCTTGTGCTTTAGAGAACGCGTGTATTCCCTCACTTCATCTTTGAATAGATAACGGAACAGCTGTTGGTCAACGAATATCTAACTCAGATCTATCTTACGAGGGAGGTCACTGAACTCGGTCCGGAGATTCTGAATGAGACCTATATGGTCTTGTAGGGCATCGGACGTGGATCACAGAACTATGTTTCGTTTTTGCTAAATGCCCCTGGGTGGTCCAAAAATGGCAAAAAATGAATCACTTCTGGGCGGACTGATAAGGCAAAAGTGACACCTGAAATGGCCCTGTCGCGCTCTGATCTTGACCTAAAAAAGGTCTGAGCTCAAATTAAAGTTAGATTATAATAAAATGATAATTAACGACGTTTCCTAGACGAAGATGCAGTGTGCATTCAAGTGATTCATTCGCATCGATGGCGGCAGCGACTGGATGGCCGAGTGGATAGCGAGTCGGACTTGTTGGTGGGGGTCGAAGGCTCGATTCCGGGGGTGTCCTTGCGATTTTCTCTGTATAGTGCTCCCATTTTTGCAACTGAAGAATACATTTTGGCTACGGTGGGGTGCCGTATTCACTTGCTAACCCCGGTTCATCGGGTGATGCAGTCAGCCTCTTCTCTGACGCACTCATTCACGGTCGTTCCTGTTCTTTATGCCGATGGAAGACTCGGCCAGAAACTTTTTGTCCTCCTTCCCGAGCCAGGTAGTTGCTTCCCCCAAAGTGGTCACTGGTGCGCGCCGAACCTCTTCGTTGTGGCAGGCACAAGCCACATCATGCATAAAGATCAAGTTCCGACTTCTGTCAACGAGTGCATGATGGCAGGATATGTGCCTCCGCTGACCATTGTCCTTTTGGATAGCTGGTCCGGATTTAAAGATCACGCCAACATCCTCTCTGGTGTCCCGGCCGGGAAGCAGCTGCAGTTGATGACCATACCACCTGGCGCAACGAGCCTCTGCCAACCGCTTGATGTCTACTTCTTCCGTCTTTTGAAGAGATTCATCCGGCGTATACATGAAGTTGTTATCCACACGAGGCCGGAATTCAATTGTTTCTCAAGAGACAACACCTTAAAGGAACGGTATCAGCAACTTTTATATTCTTTAATGGACCGAAATTATCGTTTCCAATTCACAGGTGTTGAGTTAAACATATCGGCAGTTTTGCGTCTCTGCGTTTCACCTGTGTTTTAAATACGCATGGTTTGCTGCCAGTTATATAGATACACACCCAGGACCATTTTCGACGCCAGCCGACTACGCATTTAACGAAGTGCCGGTCGAAGGGCCATGTCAAGGAGCAAATAACTGTACCTTCCATGCCTTTGTGCGTTGTTTATGGTGTAACAAACACTTCTGTTTCAACTGCTTTAATGTCCTTTATCATACCTGTTAGCTGGGTCGAGTTTTCATTGATACCGTTGCTTTCATCCGTTGTTTGTTTGGTGGGCTCCTTTTTTTATTATCAATGGTGGATAAAATATGCTATGATTGCTAACAGTAAGTAGAAATAGTGAGAGTTGCGAGTTTAATATAAGTCTATATAGAAATCAGAAAAATGATGATCACATGATGAGGTGTCAGAACAATACTAGTCGATCGTATGAGTAAACGAGGTGACAGTGAGAAACACCTCCAGGGTTTAAGCAAGATTTTAAGTATCACTTTTTCCATCCGATTCGCACCACTATCCAATCGGGCACCACCTCACACACGGCTGCATCTTCGTCTAGGAAACGTCGTTAATTATCATTTTATTATAATCTAACTTTAATTTGAGCTCCAAACCTTTTGTAGGTCAAGTTCAGAGCGCGACAGGGCCATTTCAGGACCATATAGGTCTCATTCAGAATCTCCGGACCGAGTTCAGTGACCTCCCTCGTTAGTGGATGGGTACACCTCTATGAAAGTGTCACTTGAGCCATAGGTATCTATCGTCCGATGCAACTTCCGCATTGGATTTTTTCGAGCGGGCACCAATAAGGTCTCCAATAGCCCATCGTGTATCAAAATAGGAGTGGATCTATGGCCGGTAAAGCCAAATCGGAATAGGTTTTTAGCGCGAAACTTGGATTGGAGCATAGTTTCCCTCGCGCAACCGCTTAGCACAGAGGCGCGCATATCTGCATTTGATGACTCTGCGCACTAAAACTGCTTAGCGGGAAGTGCGCAGGTGTGCGATTGAAGAGCGCGGAACCAGGCTTGGGAAGAGACTTGAGGTGTGGTCCATCCAAGGTGCTCGTGTGGAAACTGCTTCTGACGCCAGCTGGGTTCTGCAGAAGCGCACGTAGCTGGAAAATGTGCTCAAAACACCAGAAAATTGCGTAGGCAAGCGTCAAAACTCCTCAAATCTCAACTGGACAGTTGAAAAGCAAAGATCCCTCGACGCAGGAGAACCGAACCTCCGACTATCTTGCACCCATGAAGCAACGCCACCATCCACTGCACCACGATCCCACTGCCAGCGGAAGCCATTGGGGCGTACAAGAGACCGATGCGCATCGATCGAATCTCCACGTAGACGCCGACGCCGCCTATGTGTGCGGTGCGTCGAAAAAGTGTGCTCCAACTCCAGTTGCGCGCTCATATGCCGTGCGTCTATTCCGATTTGGTTCTTGTGGTCCTAACAATTCTCTCAAAGTAGCCCAGTGGGTTCTCTTCCATCAAGGGATACGAAGAGTGTCATGTGTCTTTCGCCGAACTTTCATGAAGAAGTCCTATCTACCCTCTGGTCAGCGTTTTGGCGCGTTCGTGAAAGCCCGCACAATCCATTCGGTGACTCTAGTGAGTTACCATCATGTCAGCGAAACGGGTTACGTAGTCGTCCCACCCATTTTCAGACGACATGAACAATGTGACGTGTCTCTGATTTGCCAACGTCGACGAAGCTCAACGCTCATAGACCTTGTTTCACATGCGTGCGTGAATCATATCACACAGTTCTCTATATTATTCGCTGCGCGAAGCTGGTCGGGTGTTCGGCCATCTTCTTTCGATTCCAGAGGCCGGATTCGTCAACGACTTACAGCGGTTTAACAGAGAAATTACAGAGGAAATTCCTGAAAAACACGACTTATCAACAAGCGAAATGTTGAATTTGCAGCGTTATCCAGAATTTCGGCTGTGAAATCTCTGTTGAACCGCTGCAAGTCGTTGATGAATCCAACCGGGGGCAGACATAACTCCGACGCCGCGCGAACCCCCCTGGCGTCGCGCACGGTGCGCGACGAAATTGGACCAGTTGTCGCGGTACGATGCCTCCGACGGCCAGAAACGCTTCCCATAGGGACATGCGGCATGCCTTTGCCTTATTTCAACGTTTCTTGGAGATGCTATATGAATGTGGTTTCAATAGGACGATCAGCGACAGCTTATACAGGAATCTTGGTCGTGTGGTTGGTTTCCAGCGTCAGCATTTGCCATGTACAACTTCTTCGGTCAATTTTTACCCGTGATTATGGTTACACTACGGGAAAAGGTCACTACCACCCATTCTCGGATCATTTGTCCTACTGCAGACAGTTGCCTACCACATTCTGTGGAATCTTAAGTTTCTTGCTAGAAATGTGGTCTGGGAGCTTGAACACTGAGAACATTTCGTGCTCCGCGGCTAACCATGCGTCACCGAGCGCAAGTCCGCGTTTCAGCGCCGCGATGTCGCACGCGGACAGCGCGCGACGTCGCGTCGGAGTTAGGTCCTGGAGCCGAATCCAACACCTAGTCTATGAGGCGTTAGTCTGGCTCTAGGCCACTGTCCATCTTAAGGCCCAGGTACACGTAGATGTCGCATTCGAAGAAGTTCGTTCCATTGAGCGAGAACGAAGCATTGTCTATTTCTCCTGAACGTCATCCTCGTAAGATTCACCTGCAGTTCAAGGTTTCCAAAGCATATTCTCAACTTAGAATTCTCGGGTACTGCTTGGTGTTATAACGATGTTGTCATCAAATTATAGATGGTAGTGTTGCCAGCCTCGGTCTTCACTTCCATGTTTTTCCATTCCCGTGCCCGTATCCATGTCCGTTTCCTGAAGCGTTCGTGGCATCCCAAGAGATGTGTGCTGCACCTGCGCTAAAAATTGAAATACACGAAACTCTCGACAGGCAACGGGAATGCGCGTGTCTAGTGGAATGCTTCCGCTCTACCCGCTTTCGCAGGATCATGAACACGGGCACCGGTCTTTCGTGGTATTTTCAAGGGCGACGCCAATGAGTTGCGAGGACATGGTGTTCTCTTCCCGATCTCACCGGTTTCACTCGCACGTCTTTCCGTTCCAAAGCCTCGTCGCACTCCTGATTCCATGATGTGTGAAGGAACAAAATACCTCTGCGTGCACCTGTGCATTGTTCTGACTTCTTCGTGAAAGTAAAACGCAGTGAAAGCGACAAGAGCGTCGAGCGCCAGCTTATATTTCATGCAAAAGGCAGGACGAGTGGGCACTCTTCTATAGCAAATAGGATAGTTATTAGAATAAATATAGATAGAATAATAATATAGTAGAATATAGTAGCGAAGGAGAAACCAGACCACCTTTCACAGTCTGCTTGAAAGAGGGCACGATCTTCCGATATAGTATACATAGACGATAGTGAGGTAGCAGGAGGTGACTAGTTGAACGTCACCAGAGACGGTACGGATTAGATAAGAAACGACACCAACAAGAATGTTTTTCGCCTTGAATCTGAGTTTGCAAAACATTATTTGGCGTAACAGTGACTTTGACAATAAATGGGTTTTTATGAAAGTCGAAAATTTGTCTATGAGATAGCTGATCATACTACACTCCCTAAGCTTTCTTTCATGTATATAAAATTTTAAGATGTGTCCACCGTGCGTGCGTCAACTAGTGCAGAGGAGATCCGTGGTAGAGAATTCCCGGTCAATCATGACTGGGACGAGTCGTCAAACTTTCCAGAACCACCGTTGCCAATAAGTGAGCAGCGTTTCTAAGAAGATATTAGTTGGTTTAAAAGTTTTCTAGCGAATCCTCAGTGTTAAACTGTTACTAGAATAAACTATTGCAGTCTACTCAACTTGTGCACTAACGATTTGGAGGATAGACGGGCTGTATGGATTCTTGTGCGACAAGAATACGCTGTACGGAAACTTGCACTTCTACGCAGATGCGACGACGGTTGTCGAAGAGGAGGGAGGCAAGCTGCTCGGCGAACTGCCTACTGATCGTATTAGGCGTGGTCATCGGGTAAGATCTCAGACGTGTTTAGGCGCTTCCGTGGTGGTGGAGAAGAGTGGTGTTGGGTTGATCAAGAAGTCTTGCAACCCTTTTTAAAGGGTGCCCATGTGGGATCTTGTACAGTGACGTCACAGAACATTCTCGATCTTTTCTAGCATATAGACAGACCCTTGCTGATCACGGGTACAGTAACGGTGTTTTCGTTGAGCAACAACACTCTACGACCTTGCGTGTTGCTACGAATTCCTTCAAGGCCATTCGAGGACTGCCCTTTCAATATCCTCTAGTTGCATTCAAGGAGGATATTATTCACTACTCTATAGAGGCTCTTTGATATCAATGCCTTGATGCCTGAGATATCTCTTTCTTATAAGAGTGTCCAATTTAGTTTTAAATGAGTACAATTTGACAGGGAGATTGGACCCATTCAAATTCTTCCATTCAAAGTCTTGAATTAAGTTTGCAACCTTCTAATGACAGAAGCAAGGACGGGACACCAAATCGAGACGAATGACGATAATTTCTGCACAATCCGGAAATACCTTTTCCGGACCATCGACAAGATACTCCGCCACTAAGTGTCTATACCGATTATGCTAATGTACCTGCACTTTGTGCCACTGTTCCAACAGGTGACTGCAGGTAGCCCTAAACCATAATAGAAGAGGGACCTGCTCACAAGCTATTCCTGTAGCAGAACTACTACTACTTTTGACAGATATTGCTCCAGGCGGGTTACGAATTCAGGTCGAAATTGAAGCAGAGTTTCTTGAACCGGACCTCACCAACACTGATATTCATCACTTGATCCATGTTCGAAAGATTCTAAAACTTGGAAGTGGTAAGTTCGCAAGAAACGATAAAAGTGAACAGTTCGGATTATGCTAGAACGTTTGCGTTCTCAGATCAAAGCTTGGAGCTCGTCCAGACGCAGGTCCTCGTGCCGTTGACGAAGAAGAAAGCGATGCCTTACTATAGGGCGCTAGCAGAGGTCAGCTGGAAAGAGAATTTGACGACTTTTTAAAGACTTATAGGTAATTATTGCTTACTAGGGCTTAATCGGACCTTTAATCAAGCCTTCTAGAGCAGCGACTTGGTGTACATCCATCCGTCGATTCTATTTAATACGGTGCTTGTTGAACCTATGAAGGAACACCTCCCGTTCTGCCGCCCTGCATTTGTAGATGTAAGTACTAAAACTTCCAAACAAATTAGACCACTTCAAGGATAATTGAGCTGCACATAATGTGGTAACGATAGAGAGCTTTACGACTGGTTGGACTTCGCCTTAGAGGTTCATTGGAGTCGGTCGCTATAGCTTTCGTCACACCTAAAAAATAAAATCCGATCTGTTGTAATGCATATTGTACTAACACAACTGCAATACCAGAAATAAACTCATGGGCTTTCAGTAATGCGCGCCACATAGACGTTTCGTGGAATAGTTTGCGAACATTTGCTAAGCCTGGTACTGAACGTCTTATACATATAACGAGGATTATTTAACACAAATATGACAATGCCCGAAAGCCTTTTCTGGATTACTAGGTTGATGTATGTAACTCGTATCGGTTATTCTAGGAAATATCAACCTAAGGTATCAGTGAGGCTTCACTACATTCACTCGCTTTTCTTTTGACCATAAGTATTCTGAAAACTGACTGATGGTTACGAAAAAGTTGTTCGTTTAAACGCAACAAGCTGATTGAACGTTAAAAAGTGAAAATTCCACTAACTTTGCATGAAATGCCCACAGTTGTGATAAAAGCAAACTTCGGTGGGTTCACGTAACAATTCATCGCGGTTTTGAACATGTTGTCAAAACGTTTTGCTATTTCTTGAAAACGTCATCCTCTCCGCAGCTCATCATCGTTTCTATAGTCTTGTTTTGGTCTTTATTTTTTCTCTAAATATACTGAATAAGCAGACTAAGGTAAAAGTGCTACAAAAGCGAACCGGATTTGCGCATTTACTTCTTACTATATATTGTTGAAAAATAAAATGAAAATTCTTTTCAAGAATTCCATGGAGATGCTGCTTTCGAATCGAACAATTCGCGGTAAGGTAACGATTGCACCTCGATGGGTGGGAGATATCATTGGACGCCTGTGTAATTTGAAGCGGGTTCTACTCTCATGTGAACCATATGGTGACACGGCACAGGGCTTTGGAACAGTAGTTGAGGTGGGTGATCAAATATGAAACGATGTCTATTTAATGTTATATTCAAACTTAGACAAAATTGGTGAAGATCCCAACTGTTCCACAACTTTTAATCAGAAAGGGATGGTGGTATGGTCAAAGTGAATGAATTTAGCAATATGGTCGTTCAAATTGCTCACGAAATTTAATACGGACTTCTCATGTAGGAAAATAACAGCAGGTGCTGCTGAAGCACTAAGATATCTATTAACATATCGTTTCTGTTATTAACGATAATGTCATCTCCTTCGGATCTTCCATATTTGATACAACTATAACAGATTAAGAATAGAATTTTTGTGTAACAGCACCAAACGGATAATAGTCAACCGTAAATGATACAAAACAAAGAACATTTTGAAAATGCTCGCCATTTAAGGCAAAGGCGGATCTGAGCATTGTCATTCAGTCACACAGCAGAAGCGATCGAGTTTACTGCTCACTGATTAGCGCCTCGCCAGAGCCTAAGGTATGCTTTTGCAAGTGCTTGGTAAGTTGCCAATTAGTCTATGCGCAACAATATTTCATTACCAAGTAAGAGTAGGATGAAGAAATGTCAAGTAGACATGTAGTATAACATCGGGTAGAGAGCAGGAGGCGCAATTGATATAAGGAGCCAAGAACAGTGTCACAAATCGATTAATGGTACAGTTTTATTAGGTTGCCGGATTATAAATGCCGCTGCATTCGATTTGTCATTTCTCTGCTATTTTATTTCTGGGATAATGCAGCTTCACGTGTTTAACAAACGTCACCAAAGGCATCCAAAGTTTTGTTCCGATTCATTGACCCTTTTATAGATTTATTTAGATTAACTATGATTGAGCAAAAGTAGCGGGTGCGTATTTGCTTGCTGTACGATTTCAACAAGGAAGAATGCTGCAGAATCCCATTGCATCTTGTCTGAAATATTTAGCAACGAAATTCTATCATTACTTCAATGCCAGCGATAGTTTCAACGTTTCCGAGACTGTGAAAACCCTGAAGACGAAGAACATCAACGGCGTCGTAAAGTTGTGGACAGCCAGGAATTAGAGGAAGCAGTCGAGTCGGATCCAATATAAACTACACGTAAGCTCGCGGAGGTCCGCCTTTTACCACTCTACCAATGCCGATCGTTTGCATGCAATCGGTGTGGAAATGGTGCCACAGCAGCTCAGCGAAACAGTGAAGGCAGCACGATCCGCCGTCACTTGAACTATCTTCCGCAAAGCCAAGAGCAGCGGTTCCTATGACTCCATCGTGACGTCGGATGAGATTTGGATCCACTCCGACAACCACACGAAAGCGGCAGTGGTTGAGCCCCGGTGAGGTCCTAAAGACAACGATTAAGCCTAACATTCACTGAAAAAAGTCATGCTCTGTGCCTGATGGAACAGTAGAGATCTGGTGTATTTGGAAGTGCTGGATCTAGGCCAAACAGTTACGGCAGACCTTTACGAAGAAAAACTGAGCCGCGTGGACCAAGCGCTGCATCAACAAGGAATGAACACAACAACTGTGGAATTCCTTCATATAGTATAGTTCGATCCCACGCCGCAAATATCACGCTGCAAAAATTGAGGAGTTTGGGCTGGGAACTTCTGCGTTACCCGCCTTATAGCCCAGACCTTGCGCCATCAGACTACTACCTTCTTTGGTCGATGTAGCACGCCTTGACGGAGAAAAACTTTAAGAACCGCGACGAAGTTGGAATATGGGTGTCCAACTTCCTCGAGTCGCAGCCACCGGAGTTCTTTAATAAAAGCATCCATTCCTTGCGACGACGTTGGTGACATGTCATTAATAATAATGGAGATTACGTCTTGTATTAAGGTATGGTCATTATTTTCTTGTAGCGAAATTGCTTTTTGAGCAAAAACGGCATTTATAATCCAACGACCTAATAGCAGAGACTGCTGAATCCTTTTGTCTATCGTATGATAAAGATGTGATAAATTTGGATGATGATATGATATGTATGATAAAGATGTGGAAGAAAGCTAAGAGTTACTGGGATAAGGACAGTGTTCAAACTAAAAATGCATTAAAACGTGCTTATTCGTACCGACTCATTAATAACTTTTACCTGGGAATGCCGTCAGCTTCCCATGGAACTTCGGATTGGGACCTATATCACGTGAAAGAGCTCGAGACGCTGATCACAGATATGTAGACCAAATTTGCTAAATGGATCTCCTAAGTGAGTTATGGCTGGCGGAAACCACGATGTCGTTTATGTGTAAGGCGCGCTCAATAGCGTTGGGCGCAGTATTGCGCGGAGATTAGCGGTTCGGCTATCAGCGCCGTCAGCAGCGGTGGCGGCTCAGTGGTAGAGTGCTCGCTCCAAAGGATTGGGTTCATCGATTCAGTTCCCGCCGCTGATGGGTTTTTTGCATTTTGTGGTCTATCTTCGACGAGGACCTATAATCTCATTTTTTAGCACATTTTTGAGCGAACGGCTAATGGCGACTTGCATTTACGTCTATTTGAAGACGAAAACGTGTTTCAGGTAAAACGTTTTATTCATGATGTGAAGCAAGTCAGAAATTCAAATCAAAACAAAATAAAAAGTAAAAATAAAATCAAAAATCAACAAAACTTAATAAACATAAAAAATAAAAAATAAAGGCACTAGTTAAAAGTTCCGACTCTACCGACACGACTTCGGCCGACCGGTTGTAACAACGGTATGAGTGGTCTCCGACCGAATCGTGAAAAACGGATGTCAGATTCATGATCAGCACCCCAAATTACCCCCCTCCCCCCCGTCAACGAAGTTTCAGCGAATTTTTTTTTCGAATGAAGTCGTGTCGGTGGAGTCGGAGCTTTTAACTAGTGCCTTTACGTTTTATTTATTATGTTTATTAAGTTTTGTTGATTTTTGCTTTTATTTTTACTTTTTAATTTGTTTTGATTTGAATTTCTGCCTTGGTTCACATCATGAATAAAACATTTTACCCGAAAAACGTTTCCGTCTTCAAATAGACGTAAATGCAAGTCGCCATTAGCCGTTCGCTCAAAAATGTGCTAAAAATGAGATTATAGGTCCTCGTCGAAGATAGACCACAAAATGCAAAAAATCCCCCAGCGGCGGGAACCGAACCAATGACTCCAGTACTTTGGAACGAACACTCTACCACTGCGCCGCCGCCGCTGCTGACGACGTTGATAGCCGAACCGCTGATTTCCGCGCAATACTGCGCCCAACGCTGATTGAGCGCGCCTAACACATGGAAGACATTGTGGCTTCCGCCGGCCGTAACTCGCTTAGGAGATCCATTTAGCAAATTTGGTCTAAACATCTGTGATCAGCGTCTCGATCTCTTTCATGTGATATAGGTCCCAATCCGAAGTTCCATGGGAAGCTGACGGCATTCCCTGGTTAGCTATTGGTCGCTTGAAACTGGCCCATATTAAAGATCTTGTGTAAAAATAACATCGTCGCAATTACGAGGCAGTTCCATATGGTCTTCCTACTGCTCTCTCAGTTCTGTTTGTCTCATCTCCAGATTTACAAAACTTTACTGTTCCTTAATAGTAGCATCGTGGTGAAATAAATACTACTATTAATGTAATGTGGTAATAATATTGTCAAGTTTGGCGATGGTTGAGCGGGAGGTAACATTGATGCCGAAGTTTGAGTTATTGTTGATGTTAGCATTGTGTTCAATGTTGAATGAAATATACTTGTCTCCCGACTCAGTTCGCAGGTGGGTGCAGGGTTATCTCTGCCAAGCGGTCTGCCTGCTTTTCCACCCAGAGAACTTAGTCGGCCACCTGCACTGTTAATTGCTGAACAGGCAGAAGGGCTCTGGGAAGCAACTATACCGGGCACGTCTACCGACATGTTTATTCACTACTACAAGCTCCTTCTAAGCTACCGGTACTCCGACTTGAGATCTCAGGACGGTTACCTAGGGTCCTCTACGTTTCTTTGCCGCTCCTCCTAGGTACCAGTCGGCTGAACCGCATGTCAGACGGTGTAAAACACCGCTTGTTTTTTATAAAATTTATGATAAAAGACCAAATAAACACTGAAAACGGTTCAACACAAATCAGTACAACGCAACTACGAATGCAAGAGTGTCAAGATGATTTCAGATGTAAAAATGCCACTGGTGAGAATTGGTTAGTACGTGAGTTATAAAACATGGCCGAACGAGGAGGAGAAGGTACCCACAGGCTGTCTACGTTCTTGACTCCCTCCGTGTTCCAAATCGCGCTATGAAGGGCGAACGGGATGAGGAAGGAGAGGATCAGCCACGATATGGAGATCGAACCCGACTAGGGAACTTACATGATCCTCAGGGATAGCTCTCACTTAGCAGTGAGGGCAACCATCATGTAGCAAACGCTGCCTAGCCGAACACGGGAGATTCTGGGCTACAACGGTACGATAAGTACCTAAAAGTGCCCACCTATGAGGTCAAGCTACAACAGCACCGCTACGGAGCTGCCAGCCGACTGCGAACTAAGTAGTTTCTCAACCAGGATGACAATGCCCGATAAAGCACCCATGGAGAACTCACTGGTGTTCACGGCGCTAAAGTTCTCGCCGATTTAGACCTTCAAGACAGAATTTGGAGGCGGATATGCAACTCCTGAAGATGACTACTGTAGAGTCAACAACGATGCGGGGTGAGTTAGGTGCTTAGTGTCCTTTTGGGACTTCCCTTTATTTTCCCCAAACGAGTGGATCTCCATCCACTAGGTAACCCTGTAGTGGGTGGTGCTGTGGTTAGTCTACAACAAAATAGGGGGTTCGGCCAACACAAGCTAGCCGAATAGGACCGATGCCGGGTGTGCTACACGCCGGTATGTAAGTAGCTTGACGGGGAGAGAGTTTAGTTTAAATCAGGCGAAAAGATGGGAGAGATAACGAGGGATTGGTGAGCGAGGAGCACGGAGGATGTCATGGATCGTATTCAGTCCTTGGTCGCTGATGATAGCGATGAACTAAAAGTACGCGGGGAGGGAATCAGCCCGACTACTGAGGTGTACGTCCAAAGACTCTCACTATTCCCACGCCGGCTGTATCCTGCCGACGACGAAGACGCAACTACCGTTTTTGGGACTCGCGCCGCGCGCGTCGAGTTTTAAGCCCCTTTCATACTCGTGGCGGCGGCGGCGGCGGCGGCGGCCCAATGGTTTAGCATAGGAAGGCGGCGGCGATGACGTGCCCGAGCGGCGGCCACGGCGGTGGAGGGGTTTTCATACTGGCAGCGGCGACGTCGCCGCGGCCACGCCCCGCCACGCCCCTGGCGGCGCCGCCGCCGGGGCAGCTGCCCGAGATGGCTGGGGCCATTTCGGGCGGCGGCCACGAGGGGCAGCGAGAGCGGCGGCACAGACGAGACCGCTGCGCGTACGCGCGCGCCAAACGCAATTAGCGCTGGCGGCGGCCGCCGCCACCCCTAGGCGGCGAGAACGGACACCGCCCCTCCACCTGCCGCTGAAGCGGCGGCCGCCGCCACCTCCGCTCCTCGGACGAGTATGAAAGGGGCTTTACGCGGTGCGGCTCCCGCCGGGTGCGGGCCCTTTAAGTCGCTCCCCATCCTTGTTCGTACGGGCACCGCCATCGGAGAGAAGACGGTTCCGGAACAAAGGGTATTCTAGTGGAGGAGAGTACAGGCGGCAGTCAGATTCAGTCGATATTGAACGGCTACGGTCAAGGCGTGTCAAAGACAACTGTACAGGGGATTTGACATATCACTCTCCACACATATCGCCTTTTTCCTTACCTCGCCTTGTTCTCTTGTAAGAATGCCCACAACTATGTCACACACAGCTATATGTACATATTTATTACGCATGATATTTCACCTTGTGCATTAAAATTAGCAATACGCGTATATATCATAAACAGCTAGCATTCTTTCCTTCCCACAGTGTGCCGCAGATGGCATGTCCGCTGAGCGTGGGGATTTTTCTCATCAGCATAGTTTTTGCCTTTCCTACAGACCGCAAAGTTCTACTTATAAGAGTAGGGTCATTGAGTTGGCATACCCGCATGGGTGTATTGATAATAACCAATAGATGAATAAATAAATATAATGAAAAAGTGTTTTAGTGTGTAAAAGCCGACGGCTGCGGGACATTATGTACGAATGGTCGCCGCGGACGCGGCGAATAGCGCGGCGACCGCGGCAGAAGACGTCGCAGTTGGGTGGCTTCAGTAGCCAGTGATATCTAGACCTGCATCAAAACTTGCACATCAAGTGTTAAAGAGTGTGTACAAAGTCAGTTTCACTGCAATAGTGTGTAATATTTCCAGCTTTTCCTGAAGAAGCATCATATAAAATTGAGCATTCGAACGTTGTTTAGTTTTATAACTCGAACTCAATTTCTGAACCAGAGCATGTTTTATCACAGCTCCTGCAACAGCAGAAAGGGATATCAACAACTCAAACCTAACGTCTGCAGCAGGTCATGAGGCACGGCTCACACGACCGAAGCGGAGCTCATCGCGCACGCGGCGGTCGCCGTCGCGGGCGCGGTGACCATTCGTACATAAAGACCACCCCTCAAAAGCCGACCTGGCGTAATACTATAAAGTGATGGGGCCGGAAACAACCTCCTGAACCTAACAACCTACGTATGGGGTGACTGAAGACCTAGATGTTATGCATGGAGTGCATGGAGTCCCCAGAAGAACCAACTGATGACAACCATCATCCTTACTAGATGCATGAGTGTCACATGTGAAAAAGTGGAAGCATTTTGAAATGAACAGGTTCGAGAGTATCTATACTCGTGTAAGGGTTCTTTCACAACAGCTTCCCTCTGATGGATAAATACAAAAAAGTTGTTTTTCTTCTTGAATAGTGCTTAGGTGGTGAGAAGAGTACAACTGCAGGACTTGTAGTTCAGGTATCGTACAAAGTCGGCTGTCATGTACGATACACGGCCTGCCTCGATTTACCAAACTCTACTTACAAATGGCGGTGTATGAGTATCGCGAAAACTTCATGGACGGATGGCGACGAGACGAAAGTGGTAAAGTCGCGTTACGAGTTGCAGAAAGAACTAGAACTGTGTCTACTTTCCAAGAACCTTGATCTGGGCTGACAATATAAATCGGTTTTTTGGATACTCTTGCGGAAATATTAGACTGGCCAAAAAGTCTTGAAACAAATTTTTGAAAAGTTCAGAATCTTCTGGAAAGAAGTTCAAAAATCCTGCGTCAGTGAGGATCGCGCTGAAGGTTCAAGATCCTTTCGCTGTAGTATGAGTGTATATGGGCCCTCGCGCGTCATTTTGGTGACATGTCGAGTATGATTAGCCAACAGCGGCTTCAAGTGTTCATCTTCTAGGAATGGTGTTGATGCTACAACGCAAGCACAACGGTCTCTCGCATCGCCTTTGGAGAAGGGGCTGCAAGCCGTTCCACAGTGCATAATTGGTTCACTCGCTTTGATTCAGGAGACATGAACCTTGAATAAGGAGAGCGCAGTGGACGGCCTACCGCTATCGATGATGATGGTTTGCAGCTCGCTATCAAATCCAATCCGGAAGCAACTATGAGGGTCTGGCAACAAACCTCGATTCACCCACTTTACCATCGAGCTGCATCTTCTCGACCTCGGATCGAAAAGTTTGGACAAGATGGATACCTTATAGGGTGAGCGAGGTACATAAGCAAATGCGAATCAACATTTACCAGTCATTCCTCGCGCAGTCGCATCGAAAGGAATTTCTTGAGGATCTAGTGAGTGGACATGAGAGCATGATAGTCTACGATAACAGCGCACGTCATGCCGCTCTGGCTTCCACGGGACGCAGAACCAGTAGTCCAGCTGAAGCCACACCCACACAAAGGCAACTATTCCCTCTGCATTTGGTGGGATGCGAAAGAGCCAATCTACCATGAGCTGCTGGCTGATAGCAAGACAGTCTCCAATTCCATATACTTCTATCGGCTTCAGAAATTGGCCGATGCAATGTGAGAGAAAAGGCGAAAAAGATCACTTGTCCACCCGTTGCACGATAACGCGCGCCTACATGTTGCATCGAAAACCTGTGAGAAGATAGCCGAACTTGGCTGTCATCCGGTAGCCCATCCGTTGTATTTTACGGATCTTACGCTATCGGACTATCTTTTTGGACCGCTGAAACATCATTTGAGAGCGAAAATTTTTTAAAGCTCTTATGACCTCAAAATGGCAGTCGACAACTTCTTAAAGTCACAATCCACAGATTTCTGGACGAAGGGAATCAGCGATTTGCCAAGCAAATGGGAGAAGGTTATATCTATCTATGGTGAATATATTGCTGATTCCTAATTCCTAGTTTTGTACTGGTCATGGTGATATGGCGGTAACTATGGTTATGTAATTATGGTGTTATAATAAAATAATAATTATAACAATAAATAATAATTATTAATCTATAATTATAACATAATAAAAGTTATAATTATGTTATTATGTAGTTGTGATCAAATGAAAAAAGATTTTTTGTTTCAAGACTTCTTGACCAGCTTAGTAGAATACTAACGTCGATGATTTGAGGCTCTCATGACCCGGGTGCTATGAGTTAACTGTAGAAAAGCTTTCACCTTTCATACACAGTAACGCCATGTCATAGCTTGCGTCTTTTTACTACTTGTTACACTTTAAATAACTTTTTAAGAAGCTCAACGGACAGTATCGATTTGATATATAACTTAGATCAATATGTTGCGATTTCCAGACCTTGCACCAGGCGAAGGCGAAGAGACGACACTCAGTAATGGTAATGAACGAACTTGAAAATTTGAAACCTTTCTTTTCCTATTTTCCTTTTTCTAAACTTCCTAGGCCATCCGCCCACCTCCGCAATGGAATGAAATTTTGAACAAAATTCCAAAGCACGAGACAGCGTTATTAGCGCACTATATAGGCACACAACTACGCGCTAGGGCATTTATGTAGTGTGACCTCGTGGAACTCCCAGCGACAGGACACCGATCTAATACAAAACGTGGGGGAGCTTGCTACTTTTCTGGCGGTACTCCAGTTCCGTCCCAGTCAGTGATAGAACGCGTTTCTGTGACGTGTCGCCGAGGGCTGTAATACCTCCGAGTCTAGGAGGAAAAACATATTTCCTCCCTGCATTCCTCTTTCGTCGCTTAAAGAACGAGTGCGGGTGTTTCCATAAACAATTCGAAGAGGTGTGGTGCCCATTACAGCCACTACGGTTCTGAGTGGATCAATCTTTCCATTTCTTTTGCTGCTGTCCACTGATTGATTTAATTTGAAGTTATCTTCCTTACAAACCTTGGAATTTTACACCTTGTTTCCTGTTGTCACTTTTTTCGCTTGGTACAGAGGAAATAGTTTATGAACAGATCTAATGGTGTTTTAACTTTAACAAGGAGAATAATTGAGGTGAATACCACGCTTCTGCAAGAAGATTCTGCCCAAATGACTGAGAAACCATGGGAGATCTAGTATGCAAGAAATCTAACAAACATAATCGGAAAACATAGATGGGGACAGAGAACATGGAGAAATTTGAAGGGGTGGTAAAGCTGCTACAAAAAATCTGCAGACTTCTCATTCTATAGAATTCGGTGGGACTGTGGCTCATGTGAGGGCCGCTGGAGTGTACGAAGTACCAAGCCAACCGACTGCGATGGCGTTCGATGTCAGTTGTCGTCGTGGTGCAAATTGGTGTTTCGGGGAGGGCGGGAGCATATCAAAAGAAAAAGGAATCGAAGCGGATGAAGCGACGAGCTCTGGTGGCGAGGCGGGCTAGTACTTCATAACAGGTGATCTTAACATATGAGCTCATGCGTCATCGGTATTTCTTGGAATGTTCAGTCAACATGAACCTTCAGGTGGTCTAAATCTATCTCCTTCTTCTCCTGCGTTTGCGCCGCTTCGAGGCGTGGTTCGCGCTTTTGATATGGGGACGCCAATTTTTGCGATCAAATGCTTGATCACGGTGGATACCAGGAATCTTCAGGTCTACATACATCGTAGCAAGCTAACGCTGCTTCGTCCTCCCTTCAGGCCGTTTTCGGGGCGTCTATGTTAAGGCCAATCCTTCGAGCAGTGTCACCACTAGCGCGAAGAACGTGGCCATACCACCGAAAGCAAGCTTCGCGTAACTTGCCAGCAATTGGAACGACACCAAACTCCGACGTATTTCATATTTCCACTATTCCGTCGCTGCCGCGAGTGTCAACTTCCTTGGTTGCAGGCCAGCACTAATTAGCACCGCACATTGCTACTGATCGGACCAAGGTTTTAAAAATCTTTGATTTAAGGCGTTCCGATATCTTTCTGTCGCATAAAATGCCTGTCATGGATCACCATTTGGACCACGCTGCGAATTGCGAGTGTGAATTAATTTTGAATATCAGACTACCGTTAGACTCGATTGCAGAACCAAGATGCTTAAAGCTTCCTTACGAGCGCAATGTCATTGATCTCAATGTTCTCGGTTCGTTTACGTCTGTCGTCAAGTACTCGGATTTTCTGACGTTTAGCTTGAGCCTGAACAGCGTCAAGCGGTCACACCGCGCTGCCGCTCGAGTTCGTTCTTGTCTTTGCTGGCAAGCATGACGCCATTTACATAAAGCGGCATCCAGGGGTAGTCGTCTAAAGGTCTTTCACAATGACATCCATTATCACAATGAAAAGGAGCGGAGAAAGAGCAGACCCTTGGTGAACACCGGCGGAGATAGGAAACTCCACAGATGTTCCGACTGGCGCTCGCACTCTACTCTTTGGGCAAGAGTAGAGTATGCGCACCCACTCGATAAGCTCTTCGGGAACAATGTGCTGTCGTAACGGGTGCCGTATGACCTCACGCGGTACAAGATCGAATGTTTTCCCTAGGTCGAGAAAAGCTAGGTGCAGCGGCTCCTGCCTTCACGTTTCTCCACCAAAAGATGAGCAGCACATATGGCACCGCCCGCTACGAAGCCACACTAGCTGGTGGAAAGCTGAACGTTATCACGAAGACTTCCATCTACAATTCGCTCGAAGATTTTCATGACGTGCGAGAGCAAGCGAATTGGACGGTAATTCGTATAGTTCACAAGACTGCCTCTCTTCTTCAAACCGAGATCGTCGTGCTTTTCTGCCAAACACCAGGTCTCTTGTTTTCTGAAACAACCTGGTTAAAAAACTTTGTTAGACACTCAGCAGGATTCCAGCACCTTAATTTCGCGGGGTGGGATAGGTCGGCCGCTATGTCGTCGGGATCCATTGCTCTGCCTGGTTTCATCTTCTGCCGGTGGTCTAAAACTATGCTTTTACTTGAAACGCTAAATGTGTCCCAGTTCATATACTCATTATTGTGGTATATGTTTCATCTACTTTTCCCAAGTTCATCAGCAGTTTTGAGGTCTTCATTTTTGAACGCGGTTTTCAACATTGTACGTCACACGATATTATTCATACACTACAGAAAGGCAGAGATGAGTACTAGGAAGTTTAATGGATGTCCTAAAAAAGTGTAAAGAAGCGTATTGAAAGCCGATGAATAGCGACTCAATTGCTCCCATTAGTGCTACAGAAATCAATCAAAACATAACCGCAATATCGTTTTTGCACATCGCAGTTTGACGAGATCTTTTTTATTACAACAAATGTTTATTTTCAGCCCACCTCAACACAGCGACCATGCTTTAGTGAACCCAAGTCGCTCGCCGTCATAAGTACTGGTGAGGCATTCGGCCAATATTATTGTACTTGCTCACAAAGCTGTTGTCAATAGTTTCGTTTCACATCCTGTCCGTCTCCTTAATTTAACTTGTGCGATCATTGTTATCCTTGATAACTAAAAAAACCTAATCGACAGTGTTGTGTATATTTTCGAAGCGTTTTTCAAGGCGTTCAAAATACACACGTTTGATGCTCACTAGGACGAGTATTTTTTCTATTTGATACAACCACTAGCCCAGCAATGTGAACACAATGGTGTTCGCTAGTTTTAAACTCTTTTATTGTTGCAGAAAAACAAACAACAACGAAGAAAAAGCTGGAGACGAAGCTAATCGACTTTGCAATGCCTGTGGAAAGAGAGAAGGCTGAGTTTAAAAAACACGAAAAAATAATAGAAAGGTGGATAACTTGAGCATTTGACGTGCGTTTGATATACTAGGCTAGCTAATAAGTCTTGAAATATTTTTTTAAATATTCAACCATAGTTTTCTAAATAAAAACTAAGAATCAAAAATATATTTACCATAGAGCGATATAACCTTCTTCCATCTGCTCGGAAAGCCACTGGTTCCTTTTTCGTAGACTATCCAGCTCTCATCTTCAGTCACCAAATCCTCAAGAAATTTCTTTCGATGCGGCTGCGCGAGTAGCTACTGGCGGGTACATTATGTTAGGTGTTTTCCACTACTGTAGAAGGCGGAGCGACGCTCTCGATTACCGTAGGTTGACCGGGTGCCTCGGACAAGATTTCCTTCGAGATTAGGCGAGTTGAGCAGAGAGCGCATTGCTGCTTTGGAGCAGATTCCGTGCCGGGGCAGATGATAATTGATTTTTTTACTTTTTGGTCTGTATTTTTATGCAAGTTTTGGGCCAAGAAACGTGGACTTGTTATTATTCCCTCCTCTTGATTAGTCTTACTTGGTTTGCGATTCTAAAGGTGAGTTAAAGTTTTTCTGGACTCATTTAGCATTTAAATTGAAGGAAGTACTTAGCTTGATTCGACTGAAAAACTGGCAGCACATATTTATAGTCAAAGACTAATGATTTGTTTACGTCGTACTCGTGAGATCAAACTTATTAGGAAAAACGAGGACTTCGAATCTCAAGAATTCACCTAAGGTTAGATGCGCTGTTACTGCTTCAGCAGCAACAAACATAAAGCAAAAGTCTTTACCAGCACATGGATGGGGCTAATTCAACCTTTATTGCCTTCGCAAAGGTGTGTTTCAAGGCGAATCTCCCCTCCAATCACAGGTGCGCGTTCCAAAGCATATGAATACCAGAAATGCAAAGAGGAAGGAGGACAAAACGACTAAAGACATTAATCACCACCCTACGACAGAAGGTGTGCTCTGTTCATCCGTTATAGCTCGTCCGAGGCGTGTTCAACGACTTAGACACTCGCTGCGTCCCAGTCGCGTCCCATAACAGCAGTTCCGTCCCAGCCGCGTGCCAATTAGGGCCGTTGCGTCCCATCCGCGTACCTATTAGCGGTATGTTGCATACCAGGCGAGTCCCACAAAGGCAGTTTTCGTGTTGGGATCTTCTGCTGCGTCCCATCCGCGTCCCACAAGAGAATTTTTCTTGTGAATTGATTAATTAATTTGAATTAATTCGATTGATTAATTAATTTGTATTAATTCGATTGATTAATTAATTTGAATGAACTAATCAATTCACGAGACGGTAATGGGACGTGGGTGGGACGCATCGAGTGTCTGAGAACACACCGCGCTACCGTAATCGGGTGCGGTGGAGGGCGGCGGCGGCACACTACCGTAACTCAGTCAGACAACTAACTTACGAACCCGTGATTGGCATATATTGATTCGCGGTTGCTTATGTGCTTCGGTAAGCCTAGGGAGTGGGCGCAGCCAAGGTTTTTTGCCAGTTCCTGCGTAGTTGCTTCTGGATTGAATTCGATAGCGATCATCAATCGATCGATCAATTCGATCATCATCGATAGCAAAAGGTGTCTATTGCGCTCTTCGTCTTCAAGGTTCATATCAACTGAATCAGAGAGAGTTAACCAACGGTGCGCTGTGGTGCGGCTTACAGTCCCTTCTCCAATTACATCGGTGATATTGGAGACTGTTTTGCTTGCGTTGGAGCTTCGGAACCATTCGTAGAAGATGATCACTCGAAGCTGTTGTTGGCTAATCATGTTCGACATGTCACCAAAATGATACGCGCGGACACTTATGCATATAGTCATACAGCGAAGGCTTCTGAACCCAACCTTATACACGGTCCTCACTGACCCAGGATTTTTGAATTTCTTTCCAGAAATTTCTGAAGTTTTCAAAATTTTGTTTCTAGACTTCGGCCAGCCTAATACATCTTTATCACAGCTATTACAGACATGCCTTGTCACCACCTGGAAGAGTTTTTCGTCCACTCGGTTATCCTGTTGAAGCAAACGAAAAGATACCGATCTGCATGAACGAGAACCCGCGGAAGGTTTTCAGGTAAGCACTGTGTATCGCGAATATTCGCCGAGCATCTAAGCCCTATACGTGTATCTAGAGTTTGGAAATCTGCATAAGTAGTATATACATATTTACTGTTCCTGATCGCGGCATTGAGGACGCCATGTGCAATGGTAACCGTTTTGATGAAGCTGTGAAGTTGTACAACTTTGAAACGTAGGGTTCAATGGCTAGTAGATGCTAACCATCAGCGCACCCTCTAGAACTATTCTACTTGGGCACATCCCTGAATCATTTTTGACAGAGACGGTAAAAATGGATTATTTAACAAAGACGAATAGGGCAGATCGACTATATGCACTTCACGAGATGTTTCAGCTAATCAACAGTGCAAGGTTATGTTTTACTAGCAGGAAGCACTACACGACAGGCGGCATAGTGGCTAGTTGTTCGTTGCTTCATGATGTGCTAAACCTTCTCTTGCAGATATGGTGATGAGCCACACTGTCACTTCACCATTCCTGATGATCTCGAGCGGAGCCATTATGCAAACTTCTCGCCGCTTTATAAAAGCATGGAAGATTTCCTATTAAGACATCGGTACCGAAGAGGTGTGTGGGATACATAAACAATTGCACTGTAGTCGCCTTCAAATGTGTGTGTGTGTGTTTGTGTGTGTGTGTGTGTGTGTGTGTGTGTGTTTGTGTGTGTGTGTGTGTGTGTGTGTGTGTGTGTGTGTGTGTGTGTGTGTGTGTGTGTGTGTGTGTGTGTGTGTGTGTGTGTGTGTGTGTGTGTGTGTGTGTGTGTGTGTGTGTGTGTGTGTGTGTGTGTGTGTGTGTGTGTGTGTGTGTGTGTGTGTGTGTGTGTGTGTGTGTGTGTGTGTGTGTGTGTGTGTGTGTGTGTGTGTGTGTGTGTGTGTGGAGAAAGGCAAACCTAAACCTACGCGAGGCGACGACTTTCCAAAAAAAAAACAGCCCCCAAGTTGCCTTAGTCTTTAGCGTCGATTGGTATAGTACGAACAAAAGAGGAACGTTTCGTGCACGGTGAACTGCTACATAAAACTTAACTGACGATACTTAACGCTTTTCCGGCCTGCCTTTTTTCGGGCACGCTACCCATTTGCGCACTGGCCTTCCTGCTTACCGTGATACCTGAGCAAATTAACATCGTTTTTTGCATCGGCCTAACATGGATTTATGAAATGAGAACAGAACTGAGAATTTCAATCGCCCCTCTTAAACGGTAGTGATAAATAGCGGACGTCACCTGGTACGGTCCTTCTGCACAAGTAATTAACACATTGACGACAATATCGTTTTGCGGCAGAAAGCCGCGAGGGACATTATGAGCCACCGGTGGCTCATAATGTCCCTCGCCGCGGCGCTGAAACTCGGACGTGCGCTCGGTGACGCATGTTAGCCGCGGAGCACGAAATGTTCTCAGTGTTTAAGCTTCCAGACCACGTTTCTAGCAAGGAACTTCAGATCCCACAGAGTGTGGTAGGCAACAGTCTACAGTAGGACAATTGATCCGAGAATACGTGATAGTGACCTTTTCCGTAGTATAACCATAATCACGGGCAAAAATTGAACGAAGAAGTTGTAGATGGCAAATACTGACGTTAGAAACCATCCGCATGACCAGGATTCCTGTATAAACTGTCGCTTATCGTCCTATTGAAACCGCATTCATATACCGCATTCATATACTATCCCCAAGAAACGTTGAAATAAGGCAAATGCCGCATGTCCCTATAGGAAGCGTTTCTAGCCGTTGGAAGCATCGGACCGCGACAACTCGTCCAATTTCGTCGCGCACCGTGCGCGACCCAGGGGGGGGGGTGGTTCGCGCGGCGTTGGAGTTATGTGTGCCCCCGATTGATCACGAATCTGATATCATTTCGGCCGATTACGATAGGCCAAGGCAGCTATGAGTGACTAAGGCTGCCGAGGTCATGATCACCGTTTTCCCCAAACGTCGCCCAGGGGGGTTGTTTGGAGTGGTGATCTAGCATCCGTTTTTGGTACTACGGCGGAGTACGGTAGGTTACGGTAGGTACGGGTAATCGCCGACAGCCTCAGTCACCCGTACCTACCGTAACTTCCCCTAGTCCACCTTAACACCAAAAACGGATGCAGGATTCGTGATCAGCATGCCAAATAACTCCCAAAGGCGAAGTTTGGGCAAAATCGGTTAACATGACTCCGACAGCCTTACTCACCCCTACCTACCGTAACCTACCGTAATTGGCCCAAATTTCAAAAAAAGTGTCAGATTCGAGATCAGCACCCCAAATGACCTCCTTGGCCAAAGGTTGGCTAGAAAATACTGACTTGAGTTGACTTGATTGTAGAATTGGTCTCCTTAATGTAAAATTTTTTAATTCGATATATCTAATGAAAGCAAAGGCAATTTTCTTGCTTATTCCTGTTGGACATTCTCCTATCAATAGTAATTAGGGAACATAAAAAACATATATAAAAAACCGACGCCAGCAGTACAAAAAATAGCGCGAAAAGTTATGAGCCACCGGTGGCTCATATTGTCTCACGCGGACAGACACGTATGAGCCAAGGATGGCTCATATTGTCGTTAATGTGTTAAGAACTTTGTACCAGACAAGACCTCCACGTATTGGACTAACTAGTTTTTAAACGGTCTCCTTATCCTACGTATATAACCAAATAAATCCTACCCGAAGGAGTCGTTCACTCACAACAGATTTTGTAATCCTCGGAACACTAGAAAACATTGTTTTGATTATATTTTTACTAACATAACTTTACAAACACATTGGGTAGAAGGTGTCAGAGTGGTGAAGAAAGATGCAGAAAGAATCTCCTTAAGCGACTGTGGATGAACGACTAGAGCTCTGCGAGATCTAGCCGACCTCCAATTGTTTTCGGGTCTCGCCTCTTATACCCCGCTCCTCGGCTTACGATTAGAGCAGGTCCATATCACGAGTGACCGGCACCGTTGGTGCCGGGCCGCCAACAAAAACCCGCTTTCCTGTACTGAGTTACCTTAGTACAGCTCGAAGTGATTCAGATAAAACCTTGAGACGAATGAAGGACGTAAAATCGAAAGATGAAAATACGGATGAAGAGAAGAATGACGGCGAGTTAACCAATGAGGATGTGCCTGAAGCCTTAGACACCGCAAATAGTCGCTTCCAATTCGTTGGTGAGCCCTATCTTAACCTACAGAAGAGATGAGAACTCCGTTCTGAATGTGTTCTGAATCTTGTTCACACGAATAACAGTGTTCAACTTTGTCCAAAATTGTTATATGTTCTTACTCCGGCTTGTTTTCCGGCGTCGCTGTCGCCTTTTCCGAGGCTGGAAAGATCGAGCCGTATTTAAAAGACTATGACCTTCAAACATCATCTTATTTTACGAAGTAAATCCACGAAGTGAAACAACCTAAGACGGTGGGTCAAAATCATGAAGTGGATAACCCCAGAGCAGAGAGTCGTCTACCCTCAAGCGCTTCTGGATTTTAGAAAGCCAAGACCCAACGAAAGCTTAGAGCGCTTTGATTCCGGTCGAACATGTTACGATAATCAAGGACGTACATTGATTCCAAGAATTCGTTGATTTTTCACTCTCTCACATCCTGCAGCGCTTGAGGTAGACGACTCTCTGCCCTGATGTCATCCTTTTCATGGTTTCCATGTGCCATTTTAAGTTCTCTCACTTTGTGAATTTAACTCGTAAAGTAATATGACGTTTGGGGATAGTCTATTAAAAACGGCTCAATATTTAGGCTCTAAAGAAGGCGACAACACCGAAACTTTAGCTGGAATAAAGGTATGAACAATGGCGTCTTGGCTAAGGCTAAACACTGCTATTCCTCCTAACTGGCCATACACTGGCCATACCAGGGTTCCTTAGGAGACGAATTGAGAGAAATTAGATTTTTCACTTATTGAATCTAATGATATTTAAGGCATCGGTGATGATATCGAAACGATTCTTAGCTCATCGAAAAAGCCTGAAGAGCCACCGAAAGAGAATGCGAAACCTAGAGTTGCACCGAGCCGATGTCCTGAAGGAGTGAGTGTCTTCTTCTTGCGAGCGTTCAATCCTGCGCTGTTGAATGATCAGATGACTGTAAGATCCTTCGCATCTTATTCTGTCAAAGGTCTGCCGCAGCACCGACTTGGCGAGAAAATTCAATATAACTACCTCCAGCTCTTGGATCTCTTGCTTCAACTCCTGCTGATCAACACAATATATAGAGTTTATAACGGTAGAAATAGGCGTCATTAACCATTCGTCCTTACGTCTTTAATGCACTGTAACCTTAGGGTGTGTAATTCTAGTTGGTGATTGCTGGTCTTAAACGATTTTCCGACGAAGCACAATAAATAGGCAACAACATATAGAAATAAGTAAACTACACCAACGGTGGTTGCTCAAACCCTGTTTTCGAGATTCTAGTCGGGAGACGGAAACCTAAAGTTTATTGTTTATACCAATAAACAAACACAGAATTATTACAGATTTAAACAACAATGCCTAACAATTCCACAAATAAACAACAACGATCCTAAATGCACACTAAGCGCCTATAATAAGAGTGCAATCAAAAATCGACCTTTACAAGGTACCTGGGCACTGACAAGATACTGTATTTTACGTCCTATTCATTTGCAAACATCACGTTCTAGCTCGCAAATGTTATATATTCTCATGTTTCTGTGTGATTTATATTGATTTCATTAATGTAGTTGTGTTCTATGGAATGAGCGGGTTTATTAGGGGGGGCCAAAAGTAATGAGACAAAATGAAAAAAATCTTTATCTCCTCATAACTCAATTACAACTCAACGATGCTGAGGAGTGTATTTGCCATTAAGGGCAAGGACCTTGCTGCCATCGCTCAGCCAACTTCCTGATCCCATCCTTCCAGAACTGCTTGAGCCTGGTGTTGATCAACAGCTCGATATGGCTGTCAAGGACTGCTTGGGTTTTTGTGTCCCTTCCGACTAGGAAGTCCTGTAGGCTCAAGTAGTAGTGGTAGTTGCATGGACAGATGTCCAGCGAATACGGTGGGTGAGGCATGTGAACGTAGCCCAGCTGGCCAAGCTTATCCGTGGTTACTTGTTCCCGATGGGGTGCGGCGTAGTCGAAGAGGAGAACCTTCTTGAAGCGCTGCGAATGAATAAGAGCGAGTCGCCGGCCCATCTTCTCTATTTCGTTCACCATGGCCTTGGAGTTCATCGCGGTGCTCTTGGGAAACAGCCTCCGGTAAACCGAACCATGGGCGCAGACCCAAAAGCTCCAAAGATGCTTCTCGCCGTGAACATCTCGCCGAACGAAGGTCGGTAACAATTCACCAGGCCTCACCCAGACTCGCTGCTTGGCAGGGTTAAGGTAGAAGACGTACTTATCATCTTGCTTGAATACTGAGCCCAGGCTGCTCGGGGTTGGGAATTGGGGGAGATTTACGCGACACAGGTCGAGTCGTCAGACTGGGGTTTCGGCATGAGACAGGCTGGGGTTTTTGGCATGCTTCTGGAAAGGGCGGAAGTGGTAACTTTTCAGATGCGCTTCATTAAGTAGCATACAAACATAGAAATACAACAAGCACGAAACCAGACTCCAGCCACGAGATATATGGACACGGCGTGGGGTGTCTCATTACTTTTGGCCCCCCCTAATAATGTGTGGCAATACTGAACACATGCAGTTCTTAAGTAATCGTTTAAGAGTGGTCACCACCTAGGATTGTACACTTTATCTTGCTACAGGATGTTTTGTTGCGATCCAAACTCTTGCGCCAGGCGCGACTCGAACCTGCATCTTCTGCTTTCCGGGCAGCGATGTTCGCCTTACACCGTCAGCGCTGTTTGACCGCACGTAACATCCGCGATATCCTCGACGTCTGTCGGCACCCACCCGTGATACGGGAAGAGTTTCGATCGCAACAAAACATCCTGTAACAACATACAGCTTCTCTACCATCCGCTCCAGGCTTAAGCAAATGTGTTAAAACATAGTACACTTTATCGTTATTGACGACGATCCTCTGGAAGATTAAGCAGACGATGGTTGGAGGATAATCACTGCCAGGGCTGGAGGCAAATTCCGACTATAAATTGAAACGACTAGCCCTATGTATGTACATAGCTAGCACAATCACAGTATGTGGACGAGATGCTCAGCTCACAGCGATATCTTCCGATCCACTATTCTTACACGCCATCCTTTGTGGCTGTGGTCCCAGCACGAACCAGAGGTCGATCCGTCAACGACCTACATAACTTTAACAGAGAATTCACAGCGGAAAACTCAGATAACGCCGCTTATCGCTCACCATATCGCTTGATAAGCCGCGCTATCATGGATTTCGGCCGTGATTTTCTCTGCTAAATTGCAGTAAGTCGTTGATGAATCCCCAGATATCAGTAAGCTACTAGTCTTATAAGTGCTCTTAAGCGATAACCTGGGGCCGGATTCATCGACGACTTACGTAACTTTAACGAAGAATTGTAAGCTTATCAAGCAATATGTTGAGAGATAAGCTGCGTGAAAAGCTCAGATAGCGCAGCTTATCGCTCACCATATCACTTGATAAGCTTACAATTAATCCGTTAAAGTTACGTAAATCGTTGATGAATCTGGCCCCTGAGTTCGTTACTCAACACGCTGTCACCAAGCTACCGTTTTCAACATTTGAATATTTTATGAGGAGGTGAAGCTATTACACTCAGCCTATCCTCAAGCTCTTTTTTCCAGAGATGGTACTACCGCACCAGACCTCGCATCTATCCGACGGTTGTGGTGGCTGAGTTCATTAAGAATCGGGACGTGGAAAAAGACTGCAAGGAGGATGTGAATGTGTACCATTTGTCCAAAACAATAACTATAAGGAATGTAGGTTCCATTCAAACATTTCCGCTAATAGTAACGGTAGCTTTCTATCATTTACGTGATCAGGGGCGGTATGCTCGTGTTCCCCCGTTGGGGGAAATTTAATCAATATCAACATATCTTATGACGCCCCAATCCCCCATCGGGGGAGACTCGGGATAGGCGGGCATAGGACCCCAGGTATATTTAAGAGCATAAATAATAAATATCACTGGCGATTTCGATATCATTGGCTTTTGCCGATGTATTTGCTAAAAACTATGGAGGTATAAAAATATAATAATCCTCTTTCTTTCAGATCTATTTTTGAGGATTTGATCGAATATTTTTTATTATATATTAGTATTTTTTTTTAGTCTGGCGTGTTTGTTGACGATGGCATATTTGCGGACAGTTCTGAGGCTGCACAGAATGTCAACGTCACAAAGAGCTCACAAGTGAATGATAGCGCGAGCGGAGAGCCTAACCTTATGTCCCTGATTGGAAGTGATGAGGTTCGATTTTGTCGCTGTAGTAAGATCAGTAAAAAAAAGAAAAAAGGGAAAGTAAGAACTATTTCGTGCTGTGTCACGAGAGGATTGCGCCGCATGGTGGTTCAGTGTATCATCATGTCCATCTGAGGTAGTGCAAGTGGCTCCACTTGCATAGAGTGCAAATTTGTGACTTACTCCCGATGTGACGTCAACTGATACGCACTCAAAGTGGAACGTTACCAACAAAGACAGTGATCTACTGGAGTGGTGCCTTGCATAATCCATTTGCACAATGCACTGGGAAACATTCCTCCTAATGTGCATTAAAATAACCTTAAACATATTACATGTGCTGAACTATCAAGGATATATTAGGTTGTCCCATAAGTCCCGCCGTTTTTTTTTCAACGATTCACTGCAGATTTCGGCGGCAGTCTCTTGCACAGCGCTGCAAAGCCTTCGAAAGAGAATGAATTGTTCTATCAGAGCATGTATTGCATTTCTTTTTTCATCCTGAATTTTGTCAATTTTTAGGACGTTGAAGTGAAAAGTGAAAAAGTGAAGATGTAGCCATTTGCGCACTTGTTCTCTCCGCTTAGGTTTGTAATTTTTGCGCAGTTTTTTATAGCATATGGAAGACAATGTTTTGTACTATAAAAATATGTGTTAGTGCTATTTGCTCATTTGTCCTTTATTGATTTTTAGGGCATCAAATTGGGACGTTTGAAGGAGGATGGTTATTTTTGCCGACAGCTCCTGCCCTGTTTTTGGACTTTTTGGGTTGATGTTATATGTCATTCGAAAGAGAATGTCTTGGTATATAAGAATATATGTCGCGTTTATTGATTTCTTCTAAATATCAACAAAATGCCAAAAAGAGAGAAATCGTCTCCAACAACAACTCCTTCTCCTTTTTCAGTTGTTGATATTCGACAGAAATCAGCATAAACGCGACACAAATTCTTACTGAGCAAGACATCTTCTTCCAAACGACATATAACACGAAGCAAAAAAGTCCAACCACAGAACCGGAGTTTTGGTAAAAATTTGGACGGAAAAGTCGGAATTCCCAATTTGATGGCCTAAAAATCAAATAAGGACAAGTGAGAAAATGGGACCAACACATATTTTAAATAAATAATTAATAAATAAATATTCTTGTAGTACAGAACATTGTCTTCCAAATGCTATAAAAAACTTTACAAAAAATTACAAACCTAAGCGAAGAGAACAAGTGCGCAAATGGCTACTTTTTCACTTTTTCACTTTCCACTTCAACGACCTAAAAATTGACAAAATTCTTGATGAAAAAAGAAATGCAATACACGATCTGATAGAGCAAATCATTCTCTTTCGAATGCTATGCAGCGCTATGAAAGAGACCGCCGGCGAAATCTGCAGTGAATCGTTGAAAAAAACGGCGGGGACTTATGGGACAACCTAATATTAACAGTCTACGGTGTAATTTCTTCTTGAAGACAAATTATAAAACTTCGAAGGGGCAAAGTATATTTTTTGAACCGAGAATTATTCTTTTTCTAGGGTGTCTTATTCAACGTGGAAGAGGTGCACTTGAAATGGAAGTTTAAGGCGGCTCTTATACTCCCACAACGACTCGGAACGACTGGTCCACCGCACTCCGAATTTGACTCGCCGCTGCGCCATTGCAGTTGGAAAAGGAAGTGGCAGCGACGCGCTGCCACGAGCGATCCTTGTACTTCGGACTGTGCGCCAAGGATGACGGTGAAAGGGGTCCATGAGCAATTTCCATAGCAGTTAACTCCCTTCCCAAACCCGTACTGTTCTAACCGCACTTTTACCAGGGAAGAAAGACTAAGAAGTAACAATTGACAAGTGGGCAATGGAAACTGTAGATACGCAAGGTCACTTTGAGTAGTTATGCACGAGCAGCGAGACTCATGACTATGTATTAGGCGAGCTATCTGAAATCACAGAGAACCGTCAAGAAGACACGAAAGCCTTATTTGATTTACAACGCAGAAATCATCCTTAAGTAGAGCTTTTCCGCGTAACTACAAAAAATAACATGGTTTTCATATCCTGTAGACTTCCAGAAATATCTTGGACCTCATTGACCCCATCATTGAGCTGAGTAGATTAGACCGTAAAGGCTAAGCCGTTTCATACAAGAAGGAACAGATTCTTCGAAGAATCTGCATGCGTCGTAAAAAAACAGCTCAACTGGAATTCGCCAAGATAAGCCTAAAGCAGTACATATTTGTCAAAAAGAACTGAAAGAGAAAACAGAAACTAATCAGAAAGCTAATCATTTACAAATGAACCTAAAGTGACTAAGCGGGTCTCTGAAAACTTTGGGATGAGATCGGCCTCTATCATCGTGAGGAGAAGAAGCGCATAGCAAAAATGAAATGAACTATTCTATTCTGGAAAGACGAGAAACCAAGCCTAGGAGAGAAGCTCTCCATGCAAATTCCTTGTCGGGATAGGTAATGTTGTCTGCGTTCGTTTTACTTTTCAAGCGGTACCCTCCTTCCCTCCAACTAGGTTAGAACCTTTATTGCTTAATCAGAGGCCACAAAACATAATTGCGCCACACTCTAATAAAAGGAAAATATTAGAGAAAAGTGCAAACCATATCGGAACTATTATTCACACCCAAAAACGCGGTCAACGTGGTCTCAGTATTCCTCTGTATACCGTCATTTCTCCATCTCCCTCTCCACGCCAAGTCTGCAGCGGCTTATAGCGCCGAGCCGTTTCCTTCTGCATCGCGATTCTCCGAATGCATTCCGTCAAATTTGGTGTCTTGGCGGAGTTTTTATAAGCAATGCATCACCGACGAATCGCGGTTTTTATACTTCCGCCGCGCGGCGGCGGAAGTATAAAAGCCGCCTAACAGTTTGGTTGGAACAGTATCCTGTTGACGTGCAAATGGTATTCAAGCCATATGCTGTTGCAGGATGTTTTGTTGCGATCAAAACTCTTGCGCCAGGCGGGACTCAAACCCGCATCTTCTGCTTTCCGGGCAGTGATGTTCGCCTTACACCAACGGCGCTGTTTGACCTCACGTAACATCCGCGATATCCTCCAGGTCTTGTCAGCACCCACCCGTGATACGGGGACGGGCCGGCCGCTGATATCAGCATGGAACCGGTTAAGCTGAAGACCTTACTAGTAACAATGCTTTAATACATTTGCTTAAGCCTGGAGAGGCTGGTAGAGAGGCTATATGCTGTTGCAGGATGTTTTGTTGCGATCAAAACTCTGGCGAACATCACTGCCCGGAAAGCAGAAGATGCGGGTTCGAGTCCCGCCTGGCGCAAGAGTTTTGATCGCAACAAAACATCCTGTAACAGCATATAGCCTCTCTACCAGCCTCTCCAGGCTTAAGCAAATGTGTTAAAGCAGTATTCAAGCCGTTTCAGGTGATCGAAAAGTTCTTCGATCCGCTGTTGAAGAAAACGTCAAAGTCTTGACTATGGGAGGAGTTCCAGACAATGTCATACCCTTCTGTTTTACAGTTACAATTTTAAGCAAGTCCTTTGTCCATCTTGCTGAAGCATGCTTATTATGTTATGTCGTTTGTTTGTTGTTGCTATGTCATTTGTTTGTTTTTGAGTAGTTCGCGTTGTAAGAGTAGATGTCTATGTCAGGGCTTATATATGTTTATAGAGCGGGATTTGTATAAACTTGCGTGTAGGTAGAAGGTAGTTTGAAGTGATTTCGAAGAAACAAACGTTGTTAAATGTTATTGTTGTTGTTTCCCCACGTGGAAAAAATGTGATTTTGAACGATGTATGTTACAAGAGAAAAGTGATAAACATTAATTAACAGATTGTGTTTCATAAATCGCAATTATTATAATGAAGATCTTCGACCTTTCCGCAACCTATGCAAACTTCAGGACCGGGTTCATCAAGGAGTAAACCCGCGGGTATGAGGTGTACTGACCTGGGGCCGGATTCATCAACGACTAAGCCGCGGGTATAGGGGGTAGAGATACCCACGATGAAGCCTGCGCCTCTGACTCTTACCTCATCTCTACCTGACTCTTATCTTTACCCCTTATACCCCGCATACCCACGGGTTTGATTGTTGATGAATCCGGCTCCTGAATTGTCTTGGCTCCATTGGACAGTAGCCGAACCTTGAATCACTTCGTCGCCCAACTGGCATGCGGCGCCTTTGTGCCATCTGCTCCTCTACCTATGTAGACTCATCAAGCGGATGGTATAGGAAGAAGTACCGGAAGGTAAGGCCATAATCACTCGTGGTGGGTATAGGGCACAATTCGCATTCATCAAAGGGATCGAGGATAAGGCAGCCCAGACACTGGGGGAGGTGAACTATTGGTGAAAATGACGTATTCTGACGTCACAATTGACCTGTAGGAGCTATTTTGGGGCGGAAATTCAGTGAGCGGTCTACTGTCGGTCATTTCGCCACTCACGAAATACGCAAGAAATTGCATGTCTGCAGAGACCATTAAGTGCGGTAAGTAGGATGAAGTAAATGCGCGCAATCCGTTCGGTTTCCGTAGCCCTCTTCACTAAGACTGCTTATTCAGTCTAGTAAGGGAAAAGACAATGACCAAACAAGTCTAGAAAAATGCTGACCAGGTGTGAGGAGACGAGGCTCCCGAGAGATAGAGATATTCCGATGAATTGTTTAAAACCACGATATTTTGTGAGGTGATCCAACCAAAGTCCGCTCCCATCACTGCGGTGGGTACTTCATGTCAAGTTAGTGCGTTATGGCAGTGGAATTTTTTCTTTTTAAAACCCTGTCAGCATGTTGTGTTGGAATGAGCTTTTCGAAAGCATCAAGCAAAATTTTACTTGTGCTACTTGTGACCACAGGGAAGTTGGTTAATGTCGGAATATTGCTTTGCAAGTCCTTACTGATGCATCTATGAAATGTTCAGAGATATGAAGCCTACATAAATACGTAAGAATATTTCATTTGCGGAAGAAGATTTACTATAAGCACCAATTCAGGAAAAGGCATTCGGCGCACATTGTGACATTGTGAAACCATCCTGGTTTTATGTACAAGACACGAATCTTTCATTACCAGAGTTAGCAAGCGTGTCTAAGGCGTATTAGGATGCTCCGTGGATGAAAGTCAGCTCGGCTTAGTTTCCGATTAGTGGAACGCCTGGTTGGAAAGCTTCATGGTCTGGTTTTATTTCACAATACATCGAGGTTTTCCTAAGCCTTGAAATAACCATGACTAACAATACACTAGGTTAGAAAATTTCCTCTACGAAACGTTTACGTGGCATGCTTTACAAAAAGCCCTATAAGTTTATTTCTGATGTTGCAGTGGTGTTAATACAACGAGCAGTGATGTTGATACAGCGTTACAACAGGTTGGATTTTATTGTTTAGGGGTCATGAAAGCTCAAAATGCGAACTTTAATGGGGCATTAATGGTTCCAGTTACTACGTCTCAAGAGCGTTGCATTGCACTTCTAACACGCCTATGTTCTCTTTTGAATGCATAATTTTTGCAATAGGGCGCGTATAGCGCACTCGGAGGAGGCGCGACTGTCGCCTGAACCCGATACCAGGTTCCTGGTTCGGATTTCCCGCCCAGGCCAACCAAGCCTTCCATCCCTGGTCGGTGAATTGGTACCAGACTTATCTGGGAAGGATAGAGCGCTGACTTGTTCATCGGCTGGCCACCACAAGTCATTGCATGGCCGAATACGCATTCATGTCGCATCCACGACATCCCGTAGAAGTAGAATGCGCTGGCGCATCCCATAAGGGTTTGAGTAACGCCGTCCTTTGTCCTTTATCCTTTATCCTAATTTTTGCAATATGGTTGTTATCGCTACGGTTTGAGTAATGAATCTATGAGTCATCTATGATTTCGTACAGTTTAATAGCAATATATAAACTACACACTTCTTTGGATATCGGAATGCACCCAACTTAAGCATACTAAACCTTATCTAAACAGTATGTGTGAAAATCGTGGCGAGATTAACGTCCGCTGCAAAAATGCTTTTAAATTCACGCCTAGATACCGTAGTCCGGTCATCTGTAGGTCTTCGACAGCTCATCTCTAGGTCAAAATCAGGTCACCTGCCAGTGCACGGTGAGTTCACCCATTTTTTACCTGCAGGTGACCTCTCCTAGCAAGTAAGTAAATAAGTTTAAGTAAAAAAAACTCTAACAGACGTTTAGAAAAATATTTTGTGCAACTGCAGAAATAGACCACAATAGGTCGCAAAATGTAGGCAAAGGTGTTCAAAGGCACCAATATTTGAGAGACGTTGTTGAGGAGAGTACCCGAGCCAGAGAATGAGGACCTGAACTTTCGAATGCCTTGGAATTTCGAGAGCAACTTGCAAAGGAGCGTGACCGGGATACCGTACGCTCAATTATTCGCTTAGAAAACATACAAACGTTTGCCTTACAGCTAAGCTTTTTCAGCGGAAACATGTACAATAACCATAAAGTTAGGGTAGTGTTAAATATGTATAAAAAAATTTGATAAGATACACAAAGAACCCAATCGTCACACCTCGTGAGAACAGCTGATCTTAGCGGAGCGAATTTTTGTATATGGAGCAGGGAATGGTGGCGGGTATGCGGATGTACCCACGATGATCGACGCATTTTTTCGTCCCAAAAAAGGTAATGTACCCACGATGTGGTGGGTAAGGTTTGTCATGATTGCCACATCGTGAATACGTCCACCCCTGTGCCCTACAATGCCACGGGTATGCGCGTTGGTGAGTCCGGCACCTGATGGGAGGTGGTTCCATGGGAATTTGTTAATAGAATTTAAAATTGAAATATATGTGGTAATGATTTCATTATTTCTAAACTACGCATCATGTTAGTCACTTTCTCCCACAGCAACGAGTGAAGGGCTGAATTTTCTTTTCCTGTTTTCCTGTGTGCTTGCATAATCAACAGAAATTTTATCTCGTCCTAATATCAGTACGGAATCGGCTGAAGATGTCTGTCGAAATAGCCGCCATGATGGTCCTTGTTCAACTTCGTGATGGACATCAGAAGCGTTTCCACGGCCTCTTCGACCTATATACGTTAAGTAGATTTTTGTGCTAAGCAACATGAAGGTTAAAATTCTCTCTAATTCAACCGAGGCATTTTTATTTCAAGGTTCTGCAACATGGATAAATAGAAAAATTGTATAAAAATGAATAAAAATTATTGTGATCGTTCCGCTGTCGCTTCAGACGTATCCGTAATTAGTATTGTTTCAGTATCTCTTTAGCGAAGAAAAGGAATACAATATACGATCGATAAAATTGCTGAACAAAGAAAGGATAAACAAAAGAATATTCACAATCTTGAATAATGATTAAACGGATTAAACGAATTTAACTCTCAGGGTGAAGAGCGAACATCAGAGCAAGATTCATCAACCGCTTATCACCCTCTAAAATGAAAATGCTGCCAAATTCTAATGCTGATGAATGTCATATCAGGGATTTGGAGGTACATATTTTCACCGTTAGAGGGTGCTAAGCGATGGATGAATCTGGCCCCAGAAGAAATGAGCGTAACTTACCATAAGGGGTGCCTTTGGGCCACCCATGTCGGTTTTGACCCATCCAGGGCAGAACGAGGTGACGAGGATGTGATCAGGTTCGAGATCAATGGCCATCGTCTTCATTAGAGAGTTCAGCGCGGACTGTAAGAGAAACTTTGGGTTTAACCTAAAGTTGGAATGCCAGCACTTGAACTAAAGAAGATTGTGAAAATCTGAAAATCAGCGAAATAGATAAGCCCTTCGGCGTGCGCTACGCATTGTATTAACAGCTTATGCCGTACGAACACCTCGAAGGTCGACTTGAAGACCAACTGGTCGACTACACCACCTGATGGGGCTTGGCCCCAGAAGTCTGCAGTAATCCTCCGATGTTGATCAGATGATGGCTTTTTGGCCTATGTTCGTCCCGTCCACCACAATATAAACACGTTACCCTTCTCAAATGGTCTTGGCGGAAAAAAATCGATAATCCTATCGACTGAACGATTAGTGCTGATTCACTGTCATGATGTGTCTTCCTAGTCACTACATTTATTAACATTTCCTTTTTCTCCTTTTCCTTTTATTTTCACTTTCCTAACACTTTTACATTTCCAAGCTATCAATTCTAAGCAGAAGTCAATAACATCGATCATCATTAATTAGTCGATCGATGTTGTCTCCGTGTATGTAGTGAAGTCAGTGTATATACTGGCCGTCATGTTCATATATTGTCAACCACAGGCAATTAATTCTGGATAAAAATCGGTAAAATGGGTCTCGGTTGGACGATCGAGGTCACTTTGATCTTGCAAAGCCTTTTCCTTGGGTACCATGTTAGCAAAAACTTACGCTAAATGGTAAGCTCTGCACGAAAATCGATAAAAGTCATGATAATCATTATTGATTGAACGGCTAGTTTGGTTACTTGCTATGATGCCTGTCCTGCAGCTGCCATATTTATAGTATATCCACCTCAAACTTGAATACAAGCCTGAGCAAAAGTCAACAATACTAATCAATATTGATTGATCGATGTGTACTTGTACTTTTTGCGAAGCCAGCTCTACGACGGCCATTATATTCGCGTCATGCCCATCTTAGACCACCATTTCTGGACAGAAATCGGCAACAGCTGCCTATAGTGGTTGACGGCCGATTGACATTGCTTTGTTTAGTTCCTGAGAAACGTGGTCAGAGTATGTATGTATATTATGGTTGCAAACGGCAAACTCCTAAAAATCAATAATTGATCTTTACTGATTGATCGGCTGATTTTGCTTCTTTGCTGCGAATGCTGTCTTATAATATTTGCGTGGCTTCAATCTCGAACGACCGGTCTTGGGCAAGAATCAATCGTATCGATCGATTCTTGCCCAAAAATGATCGATACGGGTTGTTCGATATTATTATATTAATTTGTTCTGAAGCAAATGTCAGCACCATATTGGCGTCCTTCTCACAAACCAAGGTGGTATAGGTGACTGATAGGCCCTCGATATTAAAACACTTCGGCGACCATTAATTTTGCGCGGACGCACGCAGGGACGCACATACGAATTTGCCCCTGCTTAATCCGTAGAATGGCGGTGTAAAACTCACTTTGCTCACTCTGTAAGCCAGCAGGCCCATTTCGCTTGAACCAATAGTATTCCTTGCGATCGAGCCGGCCTCAGAGGAGATGTTGATAATAGCGCTGCGATCCACGGAAAACTCGTCGGACGTTTGACGTGCGGAAGCGACACGCAGAAGGGGGAGGAAGACCTGTTATAGACCCAATAATGCAGCTGAGGTGATCTCAACAAAGTTAGCGCTATACCTGTGTGAGAACGGCTACAGCGGCGGTGTTGGTGTTGAAGTTCTTGATGAGATCGTCTCGAACTGGCTTTTGGTTGGTGTAGTACTTCACATAGATTCCAGCATTGTTCACTAGCACATTTAGACCTCGATCCCGAACTATTTTTGATACCTGAAACCCGCTTTTTCGCCAGTTCTCTGCAAGACAAACTTTCCGGTAAGGCTCAGTATATGTTGGAAAGTGCCCGTTATGTTAGATCAAAGAATCAAATTTTGAAAAATAAGATTCACCACTCCGCCAAGACGTTGGAATTTTCAAACGAATTGCTTAAAAACTTCTTCTCCTTAACTAGTCTCTGATCGCTAAGCCGAAGAATTTTGTATTGTGCTTATGTTGTTTCAGATACTTCTCATTGTTGTCCCCAAGTTGCAACATGTTTTATAGAACTTTAGATTTTTTGCTATGAATGCAGTGTTATCTGCAATTATTACTTTTTGTTATTTCAGGACTGTTTTATACGACTACAATAAATTATTATTTCGGCTTACGTTTCGGCGAAGGCGGTTACGCCGAGACGTAAGCCGAATAATAGTTCGATATCAATTTTGGCACCACAGCTCGACGACTACCTGCCATACTGTTCTAAATTATTTATTAATTTATTTATTTAGATATCATTATTTGGTTGCCCGAAAACTTTTCAGTGTTTTAAGTGCTTCACTTTGAGAAACCATAACTTTCTCAAACCTTATCGGATTTAGTCGAAAGAAACACCGTTCGAATCAGCACACTTTTGCCAACGGGCACCAGTTGACTTACTCCATCAGCGGAAAAGTTCGATGGCCGAGATTCGACAAAATTCACGAAAGCTGTTTTGGCTTGGCCCTGATCGGTGAAGGTTCTACGAGCAAGAAAGTCTTGAAAGTGTATGAAAAGAGACAGTGGGTTGGAGAGAAATCTGGAGAATATGGCGGGTGAGGCAGGACTTAAACCCTTAATTCGTTCAATTTCCGAATAGTGATTTATGAAACGTGTGGGCGGGCGTTATCGTGCAAAAGAATCGGTCCTCTTCTGTTGACCAATGCTGACTGAAACTGGTGCAATTTTTAGTACATTTCGACGATTTCTTTACAGTAGGACTCTGCTCTGCGTTTGGCCTGATGCCAAGAAGTTGTAATGGATCACGCCAGGAGCGGACCACTACACAGTGACCATTACCTTTTGTGTGGAGGTTCGCCTTTGGAAAATGCCTAGAGGGTTTTCGGCGTACAACCACTGTCCGGAACGTTTTCTGTTATCGTACTTAATCCACTTTTTATCACAGGCGATGATTCGATCCAAAAAAAGGTCAATTTTGTTGCGTAAGAGTAGGGAAGAATAAATCTCGAAACGTGACAATTTTTGCCGCCCACTCAGCTCGCGGGACACCCACATTTCGAGATTTTTTCACCTTCCCAAGGCGTTTCAAAGCGTCCGCAACGGCAGTTTTACTGACGCCCAGCTCTTACGCGATCCCGCGAACTGCTTGGGATGGTTCAGCTTCCACGAATTCCTTCAACTCGTCGTCCAGGATTGCTCTAAGTCGACCGCTCGAGGCCGACCGTAATTCACTGAACCACTGGTTCACAGTGCCTCCTCTAGCACTACACTTGGTTGATTTTTCGAGCTATTAGGTTGGCAACTAATTTCGTGGACTCTCAAGAATCTTCAGCAAAAGTATTTATTAACAAGTAATTAATGACAATCTTTTATTAAAATAGGATCCCTCGGAACGTAGAAGTGCTTCCCATTTATCAGATAGCTTGTCTATCCCACGGCCATAGAATTATTGTGCTTGTAAGGCAAAGAATCTTTGGAGGTGCATTTTGACCCGGTCCACAATATTAAATCGGTATCCAAGCAAGAAGTACTGCACCGAACTAAAAATGTGGTAGTCACTCGGCGCAAGGTCTGGGCTGTAAGGTGGATGGGTTTGACGCTCCCAGTCAAGGTCTTCTATTTTTTGAGGCGTCCGGTTCGCTATGTTCTCTACGTTTGGTGGTGTCAAGAAGGTATTAACTTCTGGGAGCTCATCAAGAATGGTTCCAGCATTAATGCTGTAATCTACTCTTCTCAACCTGGCCGCGCGCAGGCTGAACTCCGCTGGAATCGGTTCAGACAGATTTTCAGGAGCGGAATTATCTATCAGCAAGATGACGCCAGATCATACGTCACGAATCGGGAGCTTCAAAAAATCGAAGACCTTGGCTGGGAGCGTCTAACTCACCCACCTTACAGCACAGGCTGTGCGCCAAATGACTAGTACCTTCATGGCTCGCTGCAGCACTTCTTGGTTGGAGGACGATTTATTAATGTGGACCATGTCAAAATGCACCTCCAAGGATTCTTGGCTTCAAAAGCACAAGAATTCTACAGCTGTGGGATGGGCCAGGTAGCTGATAAATGGGAAGCGGTCTCGCGTTCCAACAGATCTTACTTTGGTTGAAAACCGTTATTTGTTATTTGTTTATGAACACTTTTGTTGAAGGCGCTTGAGAGTCCACGAAATTAGTTGCCAACCTAATATATTGGTCCCAATCTGAAGCTGAAATAAAATACCGTTCGGAATTGCTCCTTCGACATACTTCAATAAGCCCTTCAAAAACAGAAGTATAAAACAACGTTGAAACACAATTTATTTCGTCAGATAGAGCGAAAAAGTCTGTATGGGATGAAACATTAATGCAAGTTGAACTTCTTCTCATAATAATAGACGAATGAAAAATTGTAACGCGAAACGACGAGAACTTTTCAGACAACCTATTATTATATTAATATCATTACTATCACATATTACATATTACATATTACATATTACATATTATTATTATTATTATTATTATTATTATTATTATTATTATTATTATTATTATTATTATTATTATTATTATTATTATTATTATTATTATTATTATTATTATTATTATTATTATTATTATTATTATTATTATTATATGCTACCTCCTCGTAAGCGTGTTGAATGGAGTCATCTCCGGTGACGTCGAGCTTAATTAGATGTAGACGGTCATCTTTAATTGCCTTCAATTCCTGAAACCTGAATCTCTTACAGAATGATACCTTCTGCATAGCATAGTCAACAATAAAAAAGAATAAACAACGGCGTTACTCAATCCCTTTGCGGGATACGCCACGCATTGTACTTCTCGTGTGGGCGAGTTGAATGCGTATTTGGCCATTCACCTCTTGTACCAATTCACCGACACCGGAAGGATGGAAGGCTTGTTTGGCCTGTTTGGGAAATTTGGACCAGGAATCTGTTGTCGGGGGCCGGCGTCTCTTTCGACTGTGCTGCCACTCTGCTTTGCGTCATATACGCACTCAAATTGCCTCAACGGCATCTCGCAGAAGTAGAATGTCTGGCGCATCCCAGTAGCAATTGAATGATGCTGTCTTTATCATTTACCATACGAAGAAGTACTCATGAGGCCGTATGCTCGTGTTCCCCGTTGGCGAAATCCAGTCAATATCAGCATATCTTATCACGCCCAACCCCCGTCGGGGAGGCTCGGGGTAGGAGCCCATGGTTAGGAGAAAATTGGTGGTCAGTATTCAAAAAGAGAAGGAAATTTCGTGTCTTGTCGGGGGGGGGGGGGTGCATGCTAGAAAAGTGAAGTCTGCAGAGGCAGGGAGACGTCCCCCAGGTAGGAATTTGCAAAGAGTGCCTAGATTTTGTAAAATGGTTCATTTTCAATTTTTCCGCCGTTTTTGGTGTGACAGGGTAGAATGTCCCTTACCAACTAGGATAGATCCGAACTTTCTTCACTTTAGACCGGATAACAAGAGGACTGTTTTCTATTTGTACTCCCGATGAGATATATACCGGTACATGTCGCGAATGTGAGCAGCATTGCTAGGCAGGAACCCGCAGACCAATAGTAACCAAGCGGAACATAGACCAAACACATGCCATCCTATCAAAGGACCGACTGTGCCGCTTATCGGCTGCTTCGGGATCGGTTTACCCAGCGATTCTTTCTGTGAAAAAAACCGTGGCTGCCATTTGAAACCAGGCACTCACATGAGCGTGTTCTGGATCGCGAGCGGTGGCGATCACGTGGCGTATGTTCGTGTTCTTCAGGAACTCCTTGACAATTCCGAGACCGATTCCACGATTCGCCCCCGTCACCATCACCGAGTACGGAGCCATATCTACGCTAGCGATTATCACGCGGTTCAGATTAGCTTCGAAAAAAGAGGTGGAGGAAAAGCGCCGGCAGAACGCACTGCAGGTGCGGGGCGTTCTGCCGAACGAAGCATTACCGCACAAATATTGACTGATAAAAATTCCGCTAATCTCTGCTCGCGTTTAATCAGCGCGTTGAGAATGGAGACGGCTCGCCGTGCACTTCTACAAGGACGGCGCTGTTTAATGACTTCATGACTTGGAGTATATTTGCGTCACATCGTTGTGTACTCACTACCTGAAAGACGACCGCACTTTGTCTGGTCCGATAAGCGTAAGCCAATAAATTCATCGACCTCGCCAGAAATTTACTGCGCGTTTTTCTTCCATGCACTTTGATGCGTGTGAGTCCTGCAGGATGACTAATCAGATCCAGTGTGTATGTAGATGGCTAACATGGAAAGATTCCCAACTCGTGGTGAGCTTTTACGATGCTATTTTGACAGGATGTAGAGCCCTGTGAGCGGAGTACAGAACAAAAATCAGTTTCTGCTGAACGCTTTTTTAACCCATTGACGACCGCGCGGCCCAATTTCGGCCCGCAGTTTTTCTGTCGCGTGGGACCGCGCGGCCCAATTTTAGCCCGCGGTTAAAAAAAATGTTCGCCGCGGCGCACTTCCTCGATTTTTCATAGTTTACTAGTATTCATTAGATTCGTTGGATCCTACCAATGCTACCTGCACAGTGGTCCGAGAATCATTTACTTCTAACGAAAGCTTTGATAAGAAAAATCAGCACAACACACTATTCAAACCTCAAATAAATAGATACTACTCACGAACAGCTACGTATATCTTACAAAAATGGTCATGGTTAAGATATCTAGTCAAATTTCTTGCGAAAAACTTGAACCCAATTTAGAAAAAATATTTCAAACACTTGCTACATCGTGTGGTCACCTTATTTGCACGATTCATGACGAACGTGCACCCTTTTCTGTGATGACCTTTTTATAGCAGCAAATACATCTTCTACGTTTTGCTTCGAACCTGTTCCGGCCTTTCTCAATATGTGGCTCACCCATTGGAGAGGGGCTTCATTTGGAATACCGTGAAGTAGTGAATGCACGAGATTCGAGTCTCAAGACGGTCCCAGCGCGCGGTCCCACGCGCCAGACACGCGATCGTCAATGGGTTAAAGACCTGAAAAAGACGTGTGCGCCACACTCTATGACGCCCCACGAAGTGTGCATCGGTGGCGCAGTCGGTAGGAGTGCAGTCTCATAGAAGAACATACACCGCCGCGGTTTTGAGTTCGAGTCCGCGTAATGCCAATACCGTCACTGCTGACAACAGACCAAGGCTGTCTATCTGCGCCTTCGTATGGGCTAGTTTTCAAGGATGCGTATCTGTACCACCACCATATCACACCTTACTGCCAGTAATACTTGGGTGGGCCAAGTATTGGGACAAGCTAAACGAACATATCCTACTATGCATAATCGGCTAATGTCACGTGTCCGTCACGGGAGGGGGACTGAAGCCCGGCTGGTATACGCCAGTGCGGCGTATGCCAGCCGGGCTTTCTTTGAGCTTAACCATGGGCGATTGCTGGTGAACTATATCCTTGGCGGCTGATCGCCGAAGTTTACGAGATATTCAAGGAGCAACGCGTCAGGTTATGAGTGGGTATCGAGTGCAGAGCGTAGGGATTGAGGAGGCGTGCCCTAGACGTCGTTCAGCGTGCTTATGGATTCAGAAGACGTGCTGAAGACGTCGTCCAACTTGCGTAGGGATTCAAAAGACGTGCTGAAGACGTTGTCTAACATGCGCAGATATTCAGAAGACCTTCGCTAGACGTCTTGAGTGAAGATTCAGAAGACGTGTGAAGACGTCGTTCAACGTCGTCCAACTTGCGTAGGCACTCAAAAGACGTGCTGATGATGTCGTCCAACGTACGTAGAGTATAATTTTGCTGATTTAGCACCGGATTGGGACTCTCGTTACCCGTTTCTCGACACGTAGACAACGAGCGCTTCGGAGAATAAATCGCGTGCATGTGATGGAGGGTAAATGGGCTTCATATGCGCAGTGAAAATTCTTCCCTACTATATCCCACTGCACTAATCTATATAGTAAAACCAGTTTTTTTACTGTAAGAATGCCTAAAAAGAAAGAGGAAGATTGGGGTTGTTCTGTTCTCGGGGTTTTGGGGCGTAACCCCCATCCAGACTTTTGGCGGCCGCTAGGCTGCTGAATGTTTGGCTTCTCTATAACTCAATTACAACTTAACGATGCTGTGGAATGTATTTGCCATTAAGGGCAATGACCTTGCTGCCATCGATCAGCCTACTTCCTGATCCCATCCTTCCAGAACTGCTTAGGCCTGGTGCTGATCCACTGCTCGTTATGGTTGTCGGGGTCTGCTTGGGTCCTTGTGTCCCTTCTGACCATGAAATCCTATAGGCTTAACAAGTACATTCTAAGGTATTCGCATAGAGAGACGTCCGGCGAATACGGTGGGTGAGGCATGCGAACGTGGCCCAGCTGAGCAAGCTTATCCGTTGTCACTTTTGCCCGATGGGATGCGGCGTTGTCGAAGAGGAGGAGCTTCTTGACGCGCTGCGACTGAATATGTTCGAGTCGCAGGTCCTTCTCTTCCATTTCGTTTACCATGGCCTCGGAGTCCATCGTCGTGCTTTTGGAAAACACCTTCCATCATACCGGTCCATGGGCGCAGACTCGAAAGCTCATAAGGTACTTCCAGCCGTGAACATCCCGCCGAAAGAGGGTCGAGAATAGGTCACCAGGCTTCACCCAGGCTCGCTGCTTGGCAGGGTTAAGGCAAAAGGCGTACTTCTCATCTTGCGTGACTATTGTGTCCAGGCTGCTCGGGGTTGGGAGTTGGGCGAGATTTGCGCGACACAGGTCGACTCGCCAGACTGGGGTTTCGACATGAGACAGACACGGGTTTTAACATGCTTCTGGAAAGGGCAAAGTGGTCACGTCTCAGGTGGCCTTCGGTAATTAGCAAACAAACATACAAATACGAGAAGCACGAAACAGAACCCCAGTCACAACATATATGGGCACGGCATGGAGAGTCTCTTTATTTTGTCCCCCCCCCCTAATTCCGTACCTGCATAAAAGTTCGTATACCTTGCGGTTGAATATTATGAACCCAGGTCATATCTTTACACAAGTGTACTAAAAATGTCGTACTCACCTGAATGTGCTGTCAGCTGACTACTGGCCTACTTTCCACTTTCACACCGGATTTCAAAGGTAGTATAATGAAAATAGGACCTTGGACGAGATTGTAGGACGAAAATAAAAATAGGACGAGATTGTTCCTCACTGGCTTTTGTATGATGCTGCTGGTGTGACAAGCGCTTGTGTTTACTCGCTTCATAGTTTTATTCCATAGCTTATAACTAAAACGGAAGAGCAATACGACTTTGTACTTCTAGAGAAATGATATGATGCGGATACGCATAGTTGAAAAGCTAGCACATGCGAAGGCGCAAAGACAGCCTTGGTTTGTTTTATACATTGCCGACCTAAAATTGAGTCCTGTGATTGTGAGAAAGCGTAGTAACAACAAACTAATGTGCAAAATATCGTACGCGGACTCGAACTCAAAAACCCGCTGGTATGCTTATATGATTCGGCACTCCTACCGACTGCGCCACCGAGGCACATCTCGTGAGATGTCGTAGGGGTTGGTGAGTATTGCGCACACGTTATCACATTTATTTTTCAGGCCTTTAAAAAAGCGTTGAGCAAAAGCTGAACGTGATTCTGAACTCCGCTCACAGTGCCCACCATCCTGTCAAAATAGCATCGCAAAAGCTCACCATTAGTTGGGAACCTTTCCTTGTAAGCATTCCTAAAGTGGTATGGACCTACTAAACTGCTTCAATGGTGGATCTGAGCCGCACCAATCAAAGTAAAATATTTACACTTACGCAGCAGTATCTTAAGGCCCCCGCAGACTTTTGCGGCGTCGCCGCTGCCCTATCCTTAACCATAGGGCAGAGACGCAGAGCTCGCCTCCAGCGGCGCCGCCAGCGGCGCCGCCCAGCGGCACCGGTGGCGTCGCTGGCGGAAACGACTTGAATCATTCCACCCGGCGGCGCCGCTCCAGCGTCTGTCTGTCTGCGCTCTGCGCTCTGCCCTTTCGCGGCGGGATCCAGAGCGGAGACAGTCGATGCGGGCGCGCGATCGTCATCGGGGCGCGTTATTGTTAAGCACCAGTCGGTCCCGACTAGAAACAGTACAGTACCTCGCCGTCACCGCTCCTACTGATGTTGAGTCAAGCCGCTGAGCGGCGCCGCTCAGCGATTTCGCTCGGCGGCGCCGCAGAAGTCTGTGGCGGCCTTTAGGCTTCGTTTATACTTCGTCGCGGTGCGACGCGACGCCACGTATAGTGGCCATATTGATTGTGCGACGCGATCGATCAATTTGGCCTCATTGCGTGGCCATTGCGTCGCGCCGCGACGAAGTATAACGGGGCCTTACAGCGTAAAATAGAAAATTAAGTTTTTTGAACACTTTACGTTTAAAAGCATTAATCTTTTCTGAACTTACCGGAATTACTTCGTAATTTTACACATTCAAAAATGTTATAACACCCTCCTTTTTACTTATGTTGTGTACAGAATGTTCCAGCACACTTTCCAAAGTTCGGCGAAATTCCAAACTGAGTGACAGCAAACTTATTCTACATTCTAATAGATATCATGAACAAAAGCGGCGACTGAACACCACTTCAGATGTCACGCGCTTTTCTAGCTACGACGACAGAGCAGCCCTTCAGAAAACTGAGCATTGGCGCCAAATGGGACCTTTGTAATGTGAGGGGGGAACCACATCATCATTGGAAGGACGACAGTAGCAGTTGGTGTCATGCACTGAAGTTGTTTAAATTAGTTAAGTGGCTGTGAATAACTAACGTTTAAAGACAGAAATCTCACACGAATGTGAAACCACCAACCTGACCAATAAGGTTAACGTACAATACCGCTCAAATTCTTTGCAAAAAAGACGCTTTGCGACGGATTAATCCGTCGCAAAGCGTCTTTTTTGCAAAGAATTTGAGCGGTATTGTAAGTGTAATCATTATTAAGTAATAGTGATTCCAGCAATGTAAATGCAAAGCAACACACTACCAAAACCTGAACACATCAACACTATTTGGAACTAAGTAAACCTGTAGTCGTTGCTGTATTAAGTAGCGAGATACGATGTATACTCGTCAAGGCATTGAATTGTGGGAGTAAACTGGAGGTATGTAATCGTATACCATGGGCTGTTTGTGTGATCTAATCGAATAGGTATTCTGATTTTTCGTCTCAAGCTCTAATACTCAAATATTCAACATTTCGTATTTTCTAATGTCTTCAAATTAGACTGTTCAAAAATTTCGCTGTTTTAAATGTTTTCGAAGACCAGATCTTGTCATTTAAATGCTTTTCATTTTGGAGTACAGACGATGAGTTTGGTTTAGCAATTGTTGAGGTCGGATCTATCTAAAGTTCTAATGATGTACTATATTAAACAAGTGCTCCGTCACGCCTATCGGCGTGCCTCGCACTTGCGCGCTTCGCGCGATGTTGCAGTATCACTAAGCTAAAGACATTCACATCAAGTTAGCTGCTCTACTTGTACAGCTTTCTTCCTTACCTAGGAGTACAAAAGGCTCGCAGTACATACAGTATATAGTATGATAGAGCGATCTATTGATTCCTCACTACTGGTCGTTCCTTAGTGAAACGGCCCCCGTTACTGGTACTGGTCCCCCTCAATATCCCCCATAGCGGACGAATGACGTCTTCGGCACGTCTTTTGAAACCCCTGGCACGTAGAAGACGTCTGGGTATTCTCCGCTATTTTCGCGCCCCATAATTTAATCAGTATTGATTGATGGTGATCTACACTTCAAAAACAAACTTCCGATTCGTGTTCAGCGACCTCGATCCAGGACCTCGACCCAGGACCAACGTTTCGGACCACTTAAACAACATTCACAAAAACTCGATGATTGAATCAATATCGGTTGATTGCGATCGTTTCTTCAAAAGCGAACTTCATAAGCATGTTCAGCGACCGCGATTACCCTAGGGCTAAAGTTTCGTGCCGCCTGAACGGCATCCACAAAAAATCGATAGTTTGATCAATATCGATCGATAGTGATCTACACTTCAAAAACGAACTTCAGATTCGTGTTCAGTGACCTCGACTACCCCCAGGGCCGAAGTTTTGGACCATTTTAACGATATCCATAAAAGATCCAATTTGATCAATATCGATCGATGGCGATCTACACTTTAAAAACGAACTTCATAATCATGTTCAGCAACCTCGATTACCCCCACGGCTAAAGTTGGCGACGTGTTCGGCTCGTCTACGGCTCGCCATGCACGGTCGTCGACGTGTTCAGCTCGTCTACTGAGTCTCCAGGCACGTTTGGCAACGTGTTCTGCTCGTCTACTGAGTCGCCAGGCACGTAGAAGGGGTTTGGGTATTTTCCGCTATTTTCTGGCCTTGAATTGTGCCCCGTAATTTCCCCTATTTTATAACTCATCGTCGATCGACAGTGTGACTCATCGGTTAGCGGATTATTATACAGTATGATAATTTTCCCTTCACGTTACGTTACGTAGCAGTACGTGTCGAATTATTCTATGGTCGTTTCTTCCCAACTTCTGCAATTGCTGTCGGTGTGCATGCGTTGTCCTTAACCTTATCAAACGATCAAATTCGACAAATCAAAAATCGCTTTCCTGGAATTTATCGAAAATTCAAAGATTTTGTGCATTACTTACGCAGCATTAAATGAGCAAATAATAAGATATCATGACCACCGGCTTCATTTCGGCTGTTGTCTCACACAAGGACGAAGGCAGCGGATGGTTGACATTGGGTCTTCCATATTCTTCACGTGCATCTCTTTGTGCCTGGTGCAATTACGGAGGGCGTCCGAAGATGAACCTGAAGGAAGTGAACCTAGATGAGTCGAAACGAAGCATCACACATCACTTGTCTCCAGAATTCGACTTCCTAAGTGGTTTTTTGTTTGCTAGTAGACCTAGACGAACCGAAACAAAGCACCACACATTGTTTGCTTCGCCTTTTTGCATAAATGCTTCCACACGTAGTGTGCTCGTGGAGTAATGTGCATGTCGTCTTATCTAGGGAGCGCAGCTGTTCAGAAACACGAGTTGCAACAGTCCTCAAACTTTGATTAAGCTATATAAGGTGTATGTTATTCCTCTATTGGATAGTGTTCCAAAATGTGGAGTACTGCCACTAGGAAACTCCAAAATAAAATTGAAAAGATCCAGCAAAGCTTCACTAGGATTCTGATGTACAAGTGTTTTTCTGATCCTGACTATCCCGCACTATGCCTAGCTACAGAAGAAGACTAGAGACTTTCAAACTCAAAATTCTGTTTTACAGACGTATATTTAACGACTAGAAATGGAGAAACAAATAGTCCGAGTAAATGGAAGATTTTTAGGCTTTGCAGAGGACATACCAGAGTTTTATGCCTACCTATCAGAGTGAGAAGTGGAACAAACTACAAAATCTACTGCAACTTTTTCATCCGTGCTGCGAAATGGATGCAGATGCTGCCTTGAAATGAAATAACTGATTCGCCAAACAGTAAAATCTTTTGCGTAAGACAGAAAAAATTGACGTTTTCTCTGTTAATTATATCGCAGACTGTTGCGATCATTGACAGTTCCACAAAGCATGCCAAGACTTCATTTCACGATTGTGAACGAGATAGCCTTGCTTCAGAGTCAGTAGCGTTCCTTCCATCACGTTTTGACAAATATCCAGTTTAAGCACGTCTTTCTAACCATAGCTGTGGTACTCAGGAACATAATTGCTAATTTTCTTGCTGGTAGGTCCTTTCCTGGATTGTTAGGGACAAGGAATACCTAACTGCCGAAAATCCAGTGTTAGATTCTTCACGCATGCGCAACGCTCGTGAAAAGTAACGTTATTTCTAGCGTTATCTGCGTGATTCGGAAAACTATAGCTAATCGAAATTTATTTATTTATTTATTTTTCCCTTTTTTTGTTATCTACTGGAGAACCGATAACCAATGTACTGACTTTTTTCTTAGGTCTGTTTTTTAAAATTTTCCCCTTTGCGTTTGTTAATTCTGAGCCTTATTCAATTTGTTCTTGCTCATGCTTCCATTGTAAGCGCACCTCGACGTGTACAAATAAAAAAGTATTATTGTGCGGGTAATTTGTGCGCACACTGTAGATGGCGTTCGAAACACGGTATCTGATTGTAGGCGAATGGATTGTTGTCCTGCAATTTGTATAACTAGAGAAGCTGTTGTGAATACAGACGCTATTGTAGTGTACGTCTACATTGGATGTGTATTACACAATAAGGTCTTATATCTAAATATATCAGTGCAAACTACCACTATTATTATGATAAACACAGCTTTTTAACATCGACTTGGACACTACTAAAATCAAATTTGAACACCTATCAGGCCGAACTGGATACCCTTCTAAGCCAGCTAAGACTTTTGAAATCAAAACGAACTTTACCAAAGTGAAATGGGCTCTTTCTACATTAAGATAGAGCTCTCCAAAAAGGTAGAACAATTTTTTGTTCGAGGAAGGTTTTAGTATTACATCCCTTAAAGTTTTAATTCACTTTACAATAAGTGAACTCGTTGCTTGAAGTTTAATTAATTTATTTTTGTTTTTTTAGGAAATTAATCGCTTGAAGCCTGTGTAGAAGAGCCAGAAGGCGACTGTTTTTAATGCAAAAAGAAGAGATTTCGCCATGCCCTCGTCCAAGACGATGCGACCTTAACTGGATTGGTAGCAAAATTTCGCATGACCCGACATTCACACTTGTAAACGATGCATCAAAAACCACTGCAAAGAACACACATATCCTCATTTAAATGCTTCCTGTAAGCAGCATTTACACTATCAATCAAACGAAAATCGGCGAGGTTCTTGCGACCTGATCCTTTAATGCACTAAATAATTTTGCCTTGCTGTGCGTCAAAGCAAAATTTAATGTATTCTTTTCTTTACAAAAATGAAATGTATGTAAAATTATTACACTTACTAGGACAGATAAACTAAAAAAAAAATTAAAGGATAAAAGGATAAAGGACGGCGTTACTCAATCCCTTCTGGGATGCGCCAGCGCATTCTACTTCTACGGGATGTCGAGGAGGCCACATGAATGCGTATTTGGCCCTACAATGACTTGCGGTGGCCAGGCGATGAACAAGTCAGCGCTCTATCCTTCCCAGACGAGTCTGGTACCAATTCACCGACCCGGGAGGGATGGAAGGCTTGGTTGGCCTAGGCGGGAAATCCGAACCAGGAACCTGGTATCGGGTGCACGCGACAGTCGCGCCTCCTACAACTGCGCTACACGCGCCCCTAAAAAAATTTGTTGCGAATCGGTGGCCCCACTCTCGAGGGAACCTGTCCCTGTTGAGTGCGGTCCCCCACTCGCCCCGTGGTGCTACGAGGTACCCAAGAACCCAGGACCCAAGGGGGACATAAGGGGGACCCCATGGTGTGAACAGGCCACGCCCCCCTCCCTGGCAGACGGGGGCCCCGCGTGGTGACTTCTACCCCTTCGCGCTTACAGCGCCTGGATTGACGCACGCCCGCACCTCGCTGGCGGGCTGTACTGCATCCCGACTGTATTGAGCACTCCTTGCCCCCTGAAGTACCCGACGACTACATGAAACCCATACAACCCAATGATGCCCCCAATACGACCCAACAATGAACATACACGATACCAATACCAACAACACAATAGTATGGGACTCACCACCTTCCTCGTCTTGTGCAGGACACCAGAAATATAACCACGGTTTATTCCATACACCAGCACCGCACAACCATAATAATATAGCAGCTAGATACTAGGACATATGGAATAGGAGGGACCGCTCCGGCCAGTAGAACTGTAATGGCTATCCGAGGCTAGGCGAGCCCCATTCAGGCTCGCCGTCCTCCCTGTACTGCAGCCGGCTGTATTGCGATGTGAGGAGCGGCAAGGCTCCGCTCGGAAGATCCCCGGGATGACGTTGAAAGCGGGCTCACAATGGCGGCGCCCCAGAGCCGCGCCCGCGCAGCCGCTCGACGTGTCGAAGGAAGTTAGGAATGAAGTCGGCGGGGGGCGGCGCATAGCCGGCCCGCCGATCGATAGCGTGCGCGGGCAGGCCGGAGTCTCGGGAGCGCCTCATCGGGGTCCCGAGCGGATACGGTAGCCCGCGGGAGTATGAAGTGAAAGGGAGCGAGCTATCGCATTCGCGACAAAATTAAAGAAAGTTATATCAAAGTTTCGTTGAACAGAAAAATATTCTATTCATCTTGTTGAGCATGCACATAGATCAGCCTGCCTGAACATCGCTTCGATTTGGTAGAGTTCGCTTTGATGTCAAAAGTCTTAGCTGGCTTATGTTAGAAGAGTGTCCGACTTGATACAAAGTGTCCAGTTTGACGTGAAAATGGTATGTATTGAGGTGCGCTTGCACATCAACCATTTTCACGTCGAGTAGCATCATTAACACATTCACGACAATATGAGCGCCGGTGGCTCATACGTGTCTGTCCGCGTGGGACAATATGAATCACCGGTAGCTATATATTTTCGCGCTATTTTTTTACGTATGTTTGTTCTGTTCGCTACGACAGGAGAATGTTCAACAAGAATAAGCAAAAACAATGTCGCCGTTTCCATAAGATAAATCGGATCACAAAATGTTACGCACAGTATTAAAAAGTGTTACTAGGAAGAAGACTAATTCCACAATCAAATCAATTGAAGCCAGTATTTTTCGCCCAAATTTCGCCTAGGGGGTTAGTCACGGGGTGCTAATCACGATTCTTACATCCGTTTCCGAAATTTCGGTAAGATGCGGTAGGCTACGGTAGGCAAGGGTGTGCAAAGCTGTCGGAGTCATGATCACCGATTTCACCCAAATTTCGTATATGTGGGGTTATTTTGGGTGCTGATCACCAACCTGATACCTGTTTTCGATAATTTTGAATCTCGTCAGGCGGCAAGATTTAGATTCAGGGCGGACAAGGGTAAGCTGGCCATTTGGTCTCTAGTATCGACAAACATCTTGCTTTCATTGTATGCATGGACTAAAGATGACTTGTTTGTCGTCGACCTCGAGTCATCATTCATCGTGGACAGCATGAAGAGCTCCCTTTTATCTTTCCATTTGATTATCATCCCCTCTTTCTTGTTTTGCAAGGCGAATACTGATTGATAATTGTAGATTTTGTTTCAGAACATATAGAAGATGATTGTATTTGAAATAGACTAACACGGTGTCCTTGACTCTGACAGCTTTGCTCACGAGTACCTACCGTAGTGGGCTGAAAATTTCGAAAGCAGATGCCAAATTCGTGATCGGCAGCCGAATTACCTCCTTGGGCAAATTCTGGGCAGAAAAGGCTGTATTGCATTGAATTGATCGTAGAATTGATCTCCTTGCTAGTAAATTTTTAATGCGATATATCTATTGGAGGCAACGGCATTTTCCTGCTTATTCCTGTAGGATATAACGGGTGCATTAAAAGAGCATTTAGAGAAGGCCGACGGCAGCAATACAAAAAAGTAGTGCGAAAAGTTATGACCCACCATCCATAGATAGTTATGATCGGCGTCCATCGATATAAATTTTCATTAGAAAGAAAAGAATTAAAAAGAAAAAGAAAAGAACTCGACATAATATTGCTATGCTTTCGTTTTTTGGAAAATATTTTTCCAGTCCTTTGCTCCAAATGTTCTGAGTTATCTGAAAGACATTCTTCCATTCTTTTGCAGTTCATAGCGTTATCCAGAGTGGCTCTTGATTTCGTTGATATTGTTTCTTTTAAGCTAAGCATTGCATTTGAATGTCAGTATGTTTTCCTTGATTGGTTAGATTCTACGGCGCCCTTTAGGTGCAGCAATAAATAAATAAATATTGTCGTCATTAAGTCTCCAGCTTCTCTCGTCATAAAACCTCGGCATTGTGGAAAATAGTTGTCAATATTTTGTTGGTGCCGCTCGAGGTTGTTACGGTGGATCATTATTGCCAGGCCTAACGTTTCGACGCTCCCGTCTTCTTCAGAGGCCTGAACGTGGTGCAACTATTAGATAAGCTACTGTGGGTCTTTCTGTAAATGACTTCTATTCAATATCTCATTCGAACACCAGAGGTGGCCCATGGAAAATCCAAATTCCTAGAGCTCATAGTAATATTAGATCTACTTTCTTCACAAACAGAGCAGGCACTGAATTCCTGAAATTAACAAAGAAATTTGTGCTTCCAAACTCCTTGAGGCAATATAAAACGATTATTGACAGGTATCTGCAAGAAGTCTCCTAGTACTTCGTTTTCTTTGATTACATTGTTTCACTAACCACTGGTTCTGTTCCTGATGTTTTCAGTGTTCTGATTTTTTTCGTATTGTGTTGTTTTTTTGCGTGGGTTTCCACGTATACATAAATAAATAAATAAGCGATTTACCCCACCAAACGCTATCCCCACTCTAGCGGTTTCGCTTCCTTAGAGAAATCACCCCTGAAAACCCATTCAAAGAGGGATAAACTCACGTTTGATCCACCTACGGAGTGCTTCCGCAGCTCTCTTTTAGTACGACTGGACGAATGAGACTTACTGTGCGGTGCGAGATGGTATACGATAAAGATAACGACCTACACATGCGCCCTTCCATACTACAGCTCGCATTTTGGCACAAACGGCAGAAAATCATTCGTAATTGACGGGCGTTCCTGGCGGTCGTTCATGTCAGGATTTCTTGCAAAAATGCAGAACGCTTCTAATGCCTTCCTTGCCGATATTTCTGTTTCTACTGCCAACACCTTGCACTTTATCTCAAAGTCGTTACCGTTATGCTGCTCAGCTCTGTGCTTTCCGAGAGGTGTTCTAATGTTACCACGTTGCTTATTAGCCAGGTGTTCTCTAACTCGAATGGCTAGTCTTCTCCCAGTTTCCCCTATATATGTGGAGTTACTTGGCATTCAATCTGATAGACTGCTCCCTCCCGGGAACAATCTCCGACCTTGCCGTATGGACATGTAACACAACTTTCTGATAAGCACTGGTTTTCGTAGAGCCTATTCCTGACCAGTTGGTGTTTAATATTGTCGTTTGGTTTGTTGACTAAAACGACATCGTTTTGCAACTGGGCTTGAACTATGCTCCTTTGAGTCGCAGCAGAGACTATCAGATATGAAAGGTATACATAATGGTACCCTGTTATCACGTGGTCCATTTTGTCTGCGGGTAGCACGAGCTCTGCGCTGATACCGTGACGATACATAGCCATTTTGCATGGCTATTTTCGAAGCCATTCGCAGTGACTCTTGTCGCTCCTGTTCACCCGTACATATCTGCGAGGCCGTTCGAAACATGTTTCTAACGATCGCTAGAGTGGGGATAGCGTTTGGTGAATCGCTTATCTAATAATTGCACCACGTTCAAGCCTCTGAAGAAGACGGGAGCGTCGAAACGTTAGGCCTGGCAATAAAGATCCACCGTAACAACCTCGAGCGGCACAAACAAAATATTGACAACTATTGTCGTCATTGTTTTAACTGTAGTGTAGGATGTCGTGAAGCTGTTGAGCCAAGATTGTTATCGAAGCTTAATGCCAAAGTCTCCACGCCTTTGGGGGAACACAGACTGCGAACTCACAGTGGCGCAGTGGTTGGGATAGTGGTGACGATCCCAGCGCGTGAGTTCGATATCGCGGCGCGCAAAACCCTGGAAGCGTTGTGAATTGCGTTCAAGAAACCCGCGATCAATAGGAGAGACGAACGCGTGGCCGTAACCCAGGAGCTGGCCCCATTTGCCGACCTCTGGTGGACTTGACCCTGGAGGGCGCCAGCCGGAGGGCCGCTGAGGGGCTGACCCGAAGAGAGAGTTCATTCACCCAGTCGTTCTCCATCCGAGGGTGACCATCCAGCCTTTCGGCTGTTTCTATAAGGTCAGTCGGTTTGCCTTACTCCCCATTCGCTTCATTCCCTCATTAATTTTTGAGACTCCTGTAGCTTGAAATGATCCTTAGACGAGTAATTACTCTTTTTCACTTTTCCTGGCTCTGAAGAAGGCGGTTACGCCGAAACGTATGCCGAATGAAGCTTCGATAACAATCTTGACTCAACAGCTTCACGACATCCTACACTACAGTTAAACGACATGCCAAGATTCAACGACAGTCGGACATGGAACATGTCGTCATTGTGTTAATACCTGAACAAAAGAACCGAACAAGAACGTACACCATAGCTAATGAATGGATTTTAAGAGGGATTAGAAAAATAGTACACGAACCAAAAAGTGGCCCGCGAGGGGCGTTATGTGCCACCGGTGGCTCATAGCGTACGCGCGTTGAATCGCGCCCCACGACTACCTGACGCAAAACGCGATTGTCGTCAATGTGTTAAGCTGAGGTTTGAGCTGAGCTGCTCTTTTTGTGTAGGTTTTCCCCCATATTAGTATAAATGACAACTTTTAGGGCATTAATGCGTACGGTGTTCCATTTCACTTCTCCGACAAAATAACTGCAGGACCTTCACTTCTCCTCCTCAAACGGTCAACGTCAGGCAAATATTGACACTCTTGATAGGGACTAAGCATCTGATCAAATTTTCTCGTCTGCTAAAAATTCGTTCTGTCAGAACGGAGAACTCTCATAGCTTCTTTGAATTTTGTTGATTGAACCTCAAAGCTTTTCATCGCGGCTCCCGATGGTACACCTTGAATTTAATTAGAATTAATCGACTTATAAAACACCGGCTATCTCAGAGTGAAATTTCGTCAAACCGCGGGGAAAACTACTGATTCAACGCTTCGAACCCTGCCCAGTCAACGGCCAAATCACTCTCTTTGGCATTAACCAAGCATTTAACCGACTTCCCGCAATATGGCGCAAATGCGTTTTTTATACCTCCCGGACTTGGGTTGAGCGATTTCGTGCGGTATGTTACAGAAGACCTTATGCGGCATTTGTTTCGCGAATATGGATAGAAACCCTCACATACAAAAACAATACGGTTTTATTCTCGCAAGAATTAACACAAACCACAACAACATCAAACAAAGCTCTGCCTCACAAGGTACGAAACATCGATAAAAAGAAGCATGTCTGTAGATCAGCTCTTCTAAGACATTCGGCCAAAAATCGGACAAATAAAGGCGCAACAGCACAGCCTTGTTAATGAAGAACACAAAAGTAGAGGCTCTATGGTCTTCAACTGGTAGACAGACAGGATGGAAGTTGAGCTGTAAACATCACTAAAACTGCTTCTAGAACAGCAAGGACATACATCAACCTACGACTTTCAATATTATTCCTGGCCCACTTGAAACGGAATTGGAATTTGCGAATGCAGTAATGTGAAGAAGTTTTTTCAAAGCTTCGCTTTTAATCGATCGATTTAGGCACAAATAAACAAGTGCTGGAGTTCCTGAAACACTAAAAATTAAATAATTGACTGGTGAATTAAGAAGTTTGAGAAATTGTGAAGAAATGTGCGCATCAGAAGCGCATCAGAACTGGCTTGATATTATTCAAATGGATAATAGCAAAAAGTGGTTAACGTATTTCATTAAAGTATTCTACCAACTCAAACTACCAACTCAGTCTACATGATCTGTAGTGTAGAGGGAACTACTTCATCTTGAAAACGGAAAGACGGATGAAACCGAACCAGGAGTGTGCGAAAAATTTACGTTCGTAAATTGTCAACGAATTCTTTCTAACAAAGAATTTTTTTCTAAATCCGTTAAACCAAATTTCTTGACACTAGGATAGTCTGGCGGTATTAATATGTTCCGAATGCAGATTCGGTGCTAAGCACGCTCATGTTAACACTGAGGTTGCTCACGTCTGTAGGCGAATCTGAAACCGTGGTTTCGGTACTTTACCCCGCTAAAGCAGGATTAGAATAGCACAGAACTGTGTAAGAGAAGGCGCTACGGAGTTCGGCTCATAAGACCTTGGGCGCGAGCCTTCCTTCAAGTACTAAGATGACCCTACATGCAGCCATATTTTAGCAGTTGTGCTAGGCTGAACGTTTTAATATGTTAATCATGGCCAGATAAAAGATGAAAGGTCGGCCTTTATCACTTCCTGCTTCAGATGCGCCACGCATTCTACTCCGACGAAATACCCTGGTGACAGTGCGAATTCATAATTCTACTTGTAAGTACTCTGTCCTCAATCCTACTTCTTATTACCGCTCACTTCTTATTACAGACTAGCATTTAAACAGAGTTTTCAGCTATCTTTTTCTGCGAGGTGGGAGGTGGTTAGAAAGTTACCACCCAATGTGCTGAATTCGCGGATGTCTATATCTTTTGCCGAAAACTTATTAAACTCTATTTACTTTCAGTTCCTTGTATACCTAGATATACCGCACAATATTCGTTATTTATCATGCTGCTCAATGAAATAAAAAATCGCTCAAAGGAAAAGACATGGTACAATAACTATGAAGTCTCTAGCTTTCGGCATTGTATAATGCTTTTCGATTTATCACAATAAAGGCTTCTGCACACTCTCACTGCAAGCGACGGATGGAAAAGCTCGTGAATGGCGCCGCTCATTCACGCTCGATTCTTGCTGACGGCAAGCGGCAGGGGCACTGTACCCCTTCAAGTCGGAACCTTTTGCTGCTGTTCACTTTCCCTCCTTCTGCCTCCGCTCTAACCGATCCCTCTCGCGGTCGGCTACAGCGCAGACGAAACGCTGCGGCGGCAAATCAGCGGCGGCAGCAACAACGAAGTGGATCGTTATTGCCGCTGCCGCACTTGCGGCGCCTGCACCGTCGCCCAAAGTCGTGGCGCAAAAGTGTGGGGCTCCGGCACCGATGGCAAGCTCTGCGTCCCTGCCCTATGGTTAGAGATAGGGCTGCCGCTTTCCCGCAAAACTATGAGGAGGCCTTAACACGCTGATCATATAGTTCGTAGCAGCAGCCTCAGCAATCAGCTTACCGCTTCTTTATATCATACGTTTTGGATCGCTCACTAAAATCCCTGCTAAGTTAACTTCTAATGCTCATTTGTCTACTCATGCATGCCCTGCTTTTACGTCTGCATTGAACTCGTTCAAAACCTGTGGACAGGGGCACAGAAGTATATGAAACATCTGAAATCTCAACCACCTTATTGTTCTACTTATCAAAATCTTTCCATTCCGTGGGTCTGTTGGAGAGATTGTTTTGCTACGAAATTACAACTTAGTAAAATGCTTGAACACATTTGCTTAAGCCTAGAGCGGCTGGTAGAGAGGCTATATGTTGTTACAGGATGTTTTGTTGCGATCAAAACTTGCGCCAGGCGGGACTCGAACCCGCATCTTCTGCTTTCCGGGCAGCGATGTTCGCCTTACACCACCGGCGCTGTTTGACCGCACGTAACATCCGCGATATCCTCGAGGTCTGTCAGCACCCACCCGTGATAGGGGATGGGCCGGCCGCTGATATCAGCATGGAACCGGTTAAGCTGAAGACCTTAGTAGACCTCGAGGATATCGCGGATGTTACGTGCGGTCAAACAGCGCCGGTGGTGTAAGGCGAACATCGCTGCCCGGAAAGCAGAAGATGCGGGTTCGAGTCCCGCCTGGCGCAAGAGTTTTGATCGCAACAAAACATCCTGTAACAACTTAGTAAAAGTAACATTACAACGAATAATCTAATCGAGAAGCGCTCTAGCTCATTAGACTGCATATTTGATTTCTATTGATTAGTTTTGTAAAGCATACAAACACGTGCAATGAATGATAAATAAATGATAAATGAATTGGCCTATGCGACCACATGCGGGGACTGCCCGATTAAGAGCCAATGTCTTGTCTTTCCAAGACAAGAATAATACTAATTCAGGCAGTTAGAAGGAATGGAAGGTTTTCTAGCTTGGGCGGGATCCCTGAATTGTGCCTAACACAAAATGGAAAAGGAAGTCGCCTGATGCTGCACGAAAAACGATCCAATTTGCCAGGGGCCGGATTCATGAACGCGGCCGGAGGTAAATTCTACCCCCACTTACCTCGACGGCCATTTACCCGCCACTTTCCCCGAACTTACCTCCGTTTTCTGGGGCCGGATTCATGAACGATTTACCGGCGGGTAAGTGCAAGATTTACCCCTATCCCCCACTTACGCGCGATTCATGAACGCGCGGCGGGGAAAATCGGGGGTAAGTGTCGAGGTAAATGCTACCCCGTCGGCGCGTCGGGGAACATTTACCTTCAAGGCGAGGGTTTTGCTCCGCAGCCAACTTCTGACCCAGTGCAACCCTCAGCTGGTCCGTTGCCAGCTCTGAGCTGACCGCCAGCCGCAAATTCAATGCCTGGCAGGGGCGCCTAGTTGCCGTCGCCATGCGCACGTCCTTCGCCGCACTTCGGTGAGTTGTTTTACCCTTTGTTTTCCTCTATTAGTCTTGAATTCTATGGTTTTTTGGGCTCTGTGGACCATGGCGGCCCACAATGCCACTTATTGTTATGTGATTTGCTCCCTTTAGTGGCATTGTGGGTCGGCTTGGGCCACCATGAGCACGTCCATCACGCAAATCGTAATAATTTACGATCTGCTTGGGTGGACTATGCCCGTCCGCCACTTTAGCCTCCCTTGGCATATGTTGTCTATGGGGGCTACTGTGGTGGATGGCACCCATTATTAGCCATGTAGGCCCATATCTACAATAGCATCCCTACTGCCTAATATGCTACTACTTTCCACCCCTCTCCCCCCCCCCCTTTCCCTTACCTCACATCTCACATTTCATTTCCCCTAACTACGATGCTGCCAGTGTCGGTGGCAGCGACTTCCCAGCAGCAAATGTGACTGCTTGGTTTCGCTGCTAGCTGATGAAATTGGCCGCGGAGCAAAACCCTCGCCTTGGCGTCGTTAATCAGAAAAGAGAGGTAAGCTCAGGGAAAGTGGCGGGTAAATGGTCATCGAGGTAAGTGGGGGTAGAATTTACCTCCGACCGCGTTCATGAATCCGGGCCCTGATTCATGACGGCCAAGGCGAGGGTTTTGCTCCGCGGCCAATTTCTGACCCAATGTGCATGCCTCCGCTGGCCCGCTGGCATCAGCTAACAGCGAAACCAAGCAGTCACACTTGCTGCTGGGACGTCGCTGGCACCGACACTAGCAGCATCGTATTTAGGGAAAATGAAATGTGAAATGTGGGGTTGGGCGAGGGGCGGAGGGAGAGGGGTGGAAACTAGTAGCATAGCAGGAAGTACAGAAACAATGGTAAATGTGGGCCAACATGACTAATAATGGGTGCCATCCACCACACTAGCCTCCATAGACAACATATGCCAAGGAAGGCGGACGGGCATAGTCCACCCACGCAAATCGTAAATTACGATTTGCGTGGTGGACTAGGCTCATAATGGCCCAAGCTGACCCACAATGCCACCAAAAAAAGCAATTCACTTAAAAGTAAGTGGCATTGTGGGCCGCCATGGTCCACAGAGCCCAAAAAATCATGGAATACAAGCATAACAGAGAAAAACAAAAGGTAAAACAACTCACCGAAGTGCGGCGAAGGACGTGCGCATGGCGACGGCAACTAGGCGCCCCGCCAGGCATTGAATTTGCGGCTGGCAGCCAGCTCAGAGCTGGCTAAGGGCCAGCGGAGGCATGCATTGGGTCAGAAGTTGGCCGCGGAGCAAAACCCTCGCCTTGGAGGTAAATGTTCCCCGACGGGGTAGCATTTACCTCGACACTTACCTCGGATTTTTCCCGCCGCGCGTTCATGAATCGCGCGTAAGTGGGGAGTGGAGGTAAATTTTACACTTACCCGCCGGTAAATCGTTCATGAATCCGGGCCCAGGATTCATGCCAGAGAGGTGAGCCTTTTCGTTTTCATTCGTCCCTGCTTACTTCCCACATTCTTCGCCTTTCTTAGCTGCTTACTTCGTGCTCCCCATGCATTATAATCTTTTTTACAAAATCAACTATCACAAAACAAAAGCATCAGAAAAGGCAAATACGCGAGCAGAAGCAGGTGGAGAAGTGTGAATGGCCGATTCGAAACAGTCAACAAACCAAGAACGGCTTGGAAGCAACAAAAAGAAGGTAGAGCGCAAAGCGCAAGGATGCTAACAAATAAATCGGTGGGCAAGCAATAAAAATGTGACCAATTGCCGAGAAAGATGGAGATGACAGCGACCGTCTTTATTCAATGACTCAAATAAGTGGAGAGAGTGGTTTTTTGGTTCTGCAACGATACTGCAAACCTATGGTGGAGAAATCTTGCAAAAATTTTTCAAAACACGTTTAGAGCAAGTTTAAACCCGTGTTTTCGAGAATTCTCCTAATAGGACAATTTAATGAAATATATTTGCATTAAATTCCAACAAATAAAATTTGAAAAAAATGCCGGCAAATTCGACACATTGTTAATTCGGTAATCTTTAAACATACACCTCTGAGCCAAACATAACATACACCTCTAAGCAACAAGTCGTGAAATTTTCTGTTGTATAATTTTTCACGTCATTGTGAGTGCCATGCGCAAATTCGAAGACTTCGAGAGATCTTTCGAAGAATTTCGAGAATGGAGTGCTGGTCACACCTCAAACCACATCGCGCACGACTATTTATTTTCTTGCTAGTTAGTTGTAGTAAAAAATTTACCGTGACCGATTATCCACAGAAAATGGCCAAGTAGGGGAAACCAACAAGGAGCCGGAGCTAGCTGCATGAAAACATATATCAAACCAGCAATGAGATTCACCGCACAGATTGCCGACGTTTGAATAATATACTAAAAATTAAACCACGATTCGCAGAACAATAAGAAGAATAGGTGGAGAAAAATATGAAACTCTGAAACCTACCGACATGTGATGCTTTAAAACGATGTTGGATGAGCTCGAACGCCGAAAAAGTACACGTGAGTATACAACGTATAGCAGAGCTGTCAACATCATAACCATAACGTTGTTGGCTACATGTGCGTAGCTGAAGTACTGAAATATAAAAGGGTCGAGTAAGTAAAGGTTCCTCTTAATGTGATGGTATGTAACGGACTCAATAAAAAGTACAGATGTAAATGTGGAGCTGGTCAGCTTCAGCACAAGGTGTTTCAGAAAACGTGCTCCGTTCTCATTAAGCTATAGGACACGTTGGAATAAATCACTAATCGAAAAGAAGAAAATCAAGGGGAAGATCTTGCTCTCTTGTTAATATTGTGCCAGCGCGAGGTTTTTAGGTGTAACCTTATATGTCATTGCATATAGACGAAATCGCCGCGAGCAACACCTGCATCGTCTCCAGTCGTCCATGTCCCGTGCCGGAGTGCTTCAATTGATTCTGCTCGTTCGAGGGACACGAAGAGCGCCATATCGTTTGTTCAGGAATTTTACAAGGATGTCCAACCATCGCGTTGAGGCACCCTGGTGATCTATTTACATCTTGCAGAATCCAGTCTTGCGGGTCTCTGCGAAGCTCACTAAGTGGCCGGCCCACCTAATATTCGACGATTTCGTTCATGTAACAGCGTTTCTGATCTTCGAATTTCGAAGAACCTCTGTGCTGCGGAAGGCTTCCTTACTTGCGTGAATCGCCTGACCCCAGCACATTAATCGCGTGTTGATCCTTCGGCCCAGGTCTCTCAGCAAGTGTCAGCTCAGAAAAAAAAAGTAAAATCGAAAAGGTAGGCATGGAGTGGGACGCTATTCGTCCTCTTCACTTCTTCGGCGCGCTTGAAAGCTTCCCAAGCTGCTCTTTTCCTCCAGACCAGCTCAAGACTAGGTCGTAGGATATGGCGGCTTCCCGACCTAGATAGACGTAGCTGGAGCTTTCGAAGATGTTCGTTTGAACGAGCGTGGATCATCAGAAACTCGCCCGTTTCTCATGAGCATAGTCTTCGTAAAATTCATTTGCAGTCCAACATTTCCACATACCACCCCGTTTGGGCACTATGTCGTCAGCGAGGCAAAAATGGTGAAGATCCCGGCCGTCGATTTTCACTTCCACGTCTTCCCATTCTAGATGTCTTCTAGACGTTTTCGGGGGAGTCGCTGGAGAGCTTTAGGATATGGTATTTTCTTGCTGCATCCTCCCCCTCTTCCCCTTGACGACGTCATGGTGGGCTCTTAATAGTGTATCTCTATACACCTCTCGATGGACTCTGACGTGCTAAGTAGGGACCCCTGTGTGATCAAGACCCAAGTGAACATTTCAGTCTCGGACATCATCAGCATCGTAGTACTAAATAGATAAAGCGCCTAAGGAAGTCCTTAAAGACTTCCATTTTTGTCTGTGACCCTTTGCTCATGCGATCCGGCCACCTCTGACACTTTCTTCTAAAAAGACCATCTAAACGTCTTTGCGAGTAGATTCAAAATTTACTCGCAAAGACGTTTAGAGGGTCTTTCCAGAAAAAAAAAAACTAGAAAAAAACTTAGCTGTACACTTTTGTCAAGGATAGCGTCTATTTTTTAAGGCTTGTAGGCTTATATTAGGTTGCCCGGAAAGTTCTCAGCGTTTTAGCGTTTCAGCGTCCCACATACACGATCGAAGCCAGCACTGGCTAATGCTCTTTGTTATAAGAATGACGTCATCAGCTAAGCGGAGATGGCGCAGCTGCCGCCCGTCTTCTTCTTCTTCTTCTTCTTCTTCGGCGTTTGTCCCGCTTCGTGGCGGGGTCCGCTATTCTGATGTCATGACGCCACCTTTCCCGATCCTGCGCTTGATCAGGGTGGACACTAGCTATTTTCATGTCCGTGTGTACGGTATCGGAACAACGCTGCTTCGGGCGTCCTCTAGGCCGTTATTCAGATACTTCCAACTCAAGGCCTATCTTGCGGACGCTGTTTTCTTTCCCACGCAGAACGTGGCCGTACCATCGCAAGCGAGCTTCGCGCATCTTGTCGGCTATCGGCGCAACACCGAACTTCTGCCGAATAGCATCATTTCGAATGCAGTCCATGCGCGTGACTCCAGCCGTCCAGCGCAGCATCTTCGTCTCCATGACGCTGAAGCGCGTTTCAATTTCCTTGGTCGCAGGCCAACACTCAGCGCCGTACATCGCTACTGGCCGCACGACGGCCCTGTAAATCTTCGACTTCAGGTGCTCTGGGATCTTCCTATCGCAGAGCACGCCAGTCAGCGAACGCCACTTGGACCAAGCTGCACTAACGCGTGAGTTCACTTCAACCATCAGACCGCCGTCAGACGCTATTGCTGATCCCAGGTATTTAAACACCGAAGTGCGTGCAAGTTCAGTACCGTTAATCTTAATGGAGCCGGACTCGTTCACGTCAGTCGTTAGGTACTCGGTCTTCTTGACGTTCAATTTGAGTCCGAACCTCGCCAGACGGTCGAACCAAGCTTGCACCTGCCGCTCGAGATCGTCTTTGTCTTCGCAAGCGAGCATCACGTCATTAGCATTAAGCAGCGTCCATGGAACAGGCTGCTGAAGATATCGCGTAATGGCATCCATGACGACAACAAAGAGGAGCGGGGAAAGCGCAGAACCGTGGTGCACCCCAACAGAGATGGGAAACTCCATTGAGGTTCCAGCTGCAGCCTGCACTCTACTCTTTGGGGAAGAGTAGAGCATCCGCACCCACCCTATCAGTTCCTCAGGTACGTTGTGTCGTCGCAAGGCGTACCATATAAGCTCACGCGGTACGCGGTCGAAGGCCTTCTCCAAGTCGAGGAAGGCTATATGCACCGGCTTCTGTCTATCGCGATGCTTCTCCACCAGGAGGCCGGCGGAGTGTATAGCATCAATGGTCCTACAACCAGACACAAAACCACACTGATTGTCGGAGAGCTTGACGATTTCACGGATTCGTCTATCGAGGATTCGCTCGAAGATCTTCATGCTATGCGAAAGCAAGCGAATCGGATGGTAACTGAAGCAGTCCGCAGGACTGCCCTTCTTCTTCCAGATCGGAATCGTCGTACTGTTGTGCCAACACTCCGGTACTTTCTTCTCCTTTACTACCTGGTTGAAGAACTCAGCCAACCACTCAGCAGAATACCAGAGCTTCGACTTCCAAACATCGGCTGTAATCACACCATCGCTTCAGCGCCTTTTTGCGGTCTGTCAGAAGATGGCCGCTCTCATCATTGATGCCAAAGAACTTTTCAATATCCTCGGTTTGGCGATGGCGGGTCTTAGCAAGTCGGTATAAATACCGCTCACCATCGCGCGACTCGAGCTTTCAATAGACATCACCATAATGAGTGGCTTTCGCAACAGACACGGCTTTCTTTGCAGCCTTCTTCGCCTTCTGACACTCCTGCCAGTTGTCGGCTGTTCTGTCGCCGAGAAACACATGATACAGCGACTTCTTCTCTCAAACCTTCGCTTTCACATCGTCCGTCCACAGCCATGTCTGCTTGTGGACTTTGCGTCGTCCAGGCTTCGTAGTGCCGAGTTCCGATCTTGCAGCTCGGCGTATCGCGTCGGTTGCTCTCTTCCAAGTTTCATCGACAGTCGTGACTGTCGGCAACCGTACGCGAGAAATCACAGCTGCTTCCTTCTCTTTCATTCGCCACCACTTGATTCTAGCTGCACCGCATCGCTCGATCTGCTTCAGCCTCAAAGGGGCAATCTTTAGGGTGCAGATCAGCGGTCGATGCTGTTGGGCGACCGTCTCATATGGCACGACCTTCGCGTCTGTGACAAGACTCCGGTCACGATCCTTCACAAGCACAAAGTCTATCTGAGATTTGGAGCTCCCACTATAATATGAGATGAGGTGGGAGTCGCGTTTTCGGAACACGGTGTTCACAATGGTGAGGCTATGCGATTCCGCATACTCAAGAATACGCTCACCATCGGGGTTACGAGACCCATATCCGAAACCACCATGACAGCTGTACCCTCCATCGCAGCACCTACGTGCCCATTAAGGTCACCAGCGACTATGATGACATCTTTCAACGGTACCTCCGCTGTTTTCTCATTTAAAAAAAACTAAACTAAACTAAACTCATCCTTGGCTTGACCGGAGCAGCCACTCTGCGGCGCATACGCAGAGAAGAAGTGATAGAGTCGCTCCTTAGCGGCGACAACGATCTTCATCAATCGATCTTCAAGGCGCTCGACGCTTACAATCGAGTCACGAAATCGTTCGGAGACGATTATTCCGACACCACTGGTGGTCCTGGGACTTCCACATAGAACGGCCTTGAAGCCACGTCCTATGTCCCTTGAGTTGCGGCAGGCCCACCTCGTCTCCTGCACCGCACAGAAATCAACTCTTCTTCGCTCCTGTGCTTCAACCAACTCGCACGAGCGGCCCATCAACGTACCCACACTCAGCGTAGCCACGCGGGTCCTGCTTACGTTTACGGGACTTTCGGACTAGCTCAGTTGCCCCCGATGCCGTCCTCGCATCAGGGACCCTCGCATACTTTCCACACTCGCCGGGCTCTGCGAGTGCGCGTCGGCTCCCGCGAACGCCGTAGCACAATCTCGAAAAATCTCGAAATACATGACTATTCATACACCATGTGATGTGACATGGGTCTTCGTAGGCCGGCCTGTCACAAGGGCCTGTCGCCTTCTTTCGAATGTCCGTGATTAGCTTAGCTCGCACAGCGAGCAGTTTCCAGTGGCACCACGTGAGGAACGGACATCGCCACCGCCCATCGATCTTCACTTGCACGTTTTCTCATCCTAGATTGTGACGTTTTCGACGGCGCTGAAGAGCATGTTTTATCCCCACGACGACGTGTTGTAGAATGGTGAGATCTTTGTTATGAGTCAACTGTACAGCTCTCGAAGTGCTTTGATGTACCGTGGAGGATTTCCCAGTGTGAGTAGGGCTTCGATGACTGCTTCAGCTCCGAAAGAGTGGAGACCTTCTTCACGTGAAGGACGCAAGGCACACCGGCAGTTTGTGCTTTCTCGATACTTCGATGAGCTTCGTAATGGCGTGTATGTGGTCGATCACGCTGAATTCTCTTCGAAACCCTTCATGTTCGCATGGTGGTCCTTTGTCCAGCGTTCTGCTGATTCCATTTAGAATGACTCGAGTGAAGAGCTTGCAGAATTAGGACAGCTTCAGAGCGTGCGACAGTTGCCAATGTCGTGCATGTCTCTCTTCTTGTATAACAAGACGATCCTGCTGGTGTTCTACTGAAAACGAACCTTGCACTCCGACAGGTAACGTGTGAGGAGCCGGCCGCGTCAGGAGGTTGATGAGCACTGACGGAAAGTCCCCGATGTGTTTGGACGGGCAAGGTAGTAGTTAATCTGACGCGCTGAACAGTTAACAGTTTAGCTATAAGGACACAATTTTTCTTGTGTGTATCTATTTCTCTGGATGCGCAGCACGCAACTCATCTAATTTATCTTCAGCAATACCATTCCTATGCTATAGGAGGGGAAATCACGACCGCAACTCACTTTAATTTTTGGAAAAGCTATAATTTGACGTAGTCACCTACCACACTTTCGTCATGGAGATTTGTAAACGGGATGAAAGACCACGTCATAAAGTCCGAATTGAACATTAACGGTGGAGTGAAAAAAATGAAGAAATTGCAATATAGGAAAGGTAAACTCAGCATGGCATAGAGTCGCTGGTCTTTGAAAAGCTGAAAAAATTGAATCGTTCATTCTCCTATGGCGGCTTAGGGGTTACTTACCATATCCTGAATTCCTCGATTGCAAATATCAAGGACGCGATTTAACGCGAGAATAAAACACGTAAGGCATGAGCCTGTCCATAGTCCTGTAACAACAACATTTGCAGATATTGTCACATGGTGCTTTGGATTTCCAAGAGTTTACGATTGCAGTGACATAATTTTCTTAAGGGATTACTAATTACCATTGGTTTCAAAAAATGTCTCCACTTTGAAGCACTCTAATTTTCGAATATCAGATTTGTGTGTGTTTGTTTTTGTTTGCTCCGTTAAGCGTGATCGTTGAAAACATGCCACGAAAATAAAACCGTTAGGTTCGCTTTCCTTAGTAATCATCCGCCGGCAAAGTTCCACTTCTTAGCAGTTGGCCGCGCACTTTTCCCAGGATTAAAGTGATTAGAATTCTTTGAAAAAACGTAGCGTAGGGATTTGGAGGCCTATGCAAACTCTTCATAGACTTCTGCTCAGGTGAGATTCCGACTGGGCTTGGACGCATTATAGCCACTCAGTTACTCAGCAAAGTCACCCATATAAGAACTTATTGTCGTTTAAAGAATTGGCCAAAAATTTAAAAATAAACTACAAGTGCATGGAGCATTTAAAACTGACTTGAAATGTGGTTCGTTTTCAATTTTTAACCTCATACGAGATGTGAATAAGGAAAAGCGGAAGGATTTCTCCAATGAAACCTTTGACAGTGGTGAGACGTCTAGCAGCTGTATTTCCACTGACCAATTCAAAGTACGAGCCCACTCAAACAACCTTAAAAATACCCACAAGTTGCAAAACCAGTCTTCTTTGGTAAAATGAACGAGGAAAATGCTACACAAAGAAGACCGATCGAGCAGCGAGATTTCGAAACGGAACAAGGCACTCTGCGAAAGTACATGTATGAGGACGAATATCGTCGAGAGGGACGACAATAATGATTTTTTCCCAGGTGCTAACCGAATGGGCAACAAGCGTATTGTGGAAGTTTGGAAGCCTCCTAAATAGAGCATGTTGAGGACAAACTTGGTGCGCAGTTTTTAACAAGTGAAAAGCGTTATGGAAACTACCTTTTAAAAATGCACTATAGGCCTTGCTAGGCTTGTGCGGAACAAACACCAGCGCACAATAGCGTCTATATGAGAGGGTGGATGAAAAAATGGGGAGTGGAATAGCCTCCTGAGTCCCCGGACTTGAAGGCCATTGAATTAGCATGGGGAATACGAAGACTATTGTAGAGTTAGCTCAGAACCCTCGCTTTCTTATTTTAACAGCCAATGCAATAATTGAAAAAACAAAACGTGCGAAACGAAATATCTTGTACAAAAGCAAATATAGCATGCGTGGCGCAAACCATCCAAACTACTCGTCATCGTGTCCTTTTTTATGACCTTATATACTTTGTGGGTGTAGGTTCTAAAACTGCTAAACGTGCGACATAAAGAAGGAGGCTGCTCGGGAGTAATAGCCAGAAAGCGCAGATCAACGGTAAACAATACTTGATCAAAACACGCCCAGCATTTTTCATTTTTTCATTTCATTTTTCTTCTGGTATACACGGGATGATCAGTGATGGACCACGGCGCTTTAAGTGATGACTGTACAAAGGCTGTAAACCTTGAAACCAGTGAGCCATTGCAAAGTAGCATAAACGAACGGACAATTGATATCGAGACATCAATCAGTTCAGAATCAATTACAGCATGTTTGTGTAAAAGGCTTCGGCAATTTGGAGCAATTTTTTATATTGCGTTGACCTTTTCGAGAGCGCCTGAGACTGTTTCCAGAGTAGAAACCATATCAAGCCTAGTGGAGCTTTGCATGTGGAAGGCTGCAAGGAGTCCTCCAAGAGTTCCAAAGTTCCCTAAGGATATCAGTTTGAGGGCTTTTTAGTTGATGGAAAAATATTATGGCCACCGCCAGAAAGTGTCATATGGGCAACATAGGCAGCGCATAGGTGCTGTGTAGTTGAAATTTTTTGAGAGTTTTCTCTCAGCTTCACGAGCTCCTTCAATACGCTCAACCGATATAGCGAGAATACGTAACCAGAAACTCGCGGTTGCGAAATCAGAGACGTTGAAAGTCCACGATTTCGAATATAGAAGGGACTGACTTCGGAGCTAATCTGCGTCCGGACCAGGGCTATTGAACATTTGACTTGCAACAAACAGGTTAAAGTGAACGAAAAATTGAAATCAAACTACACTTCAAGTCAGATTTAAATAATCAATGCACTCATAGGCTGTTTTTCCATTTTGACTAAATTTTTGAACGACGCTCAGTTCTTATATGGACTGTGTTTGCTCCGTAAATGTGTGGCTAAAATGTTTCCCAGCCCAGTCGAAATCTCATCTATGGAAGACTACTACGACTCTGCCTAGGCCGCCAAATTCTTACGGATACTTCTTTAAGGAAATGATTCTGTGGTCACTTTAATCGTGCGAAAAGTGTGCGGGTGACTGCGAAGTGTCCAGTGGGCAATTTTGTCAGTGTATAATTACTGAAGAATTCGAACCTGAATTTTCCAACTTCGCAGCTTGTCTTTAACGATCACGCTTAACGGGACAAACAAATATAGGCACATGTAAATTTGATATTCCATGATTAAATCCAATTAAAACTAATTAAAGTGAAGACATTTTCTGAAATCAATGGTACTTAAGTTATGGAATCCTCTAAGAAATTATGTCACTGTGATCGTAATTACTAAGGAGTCCAAAGCATTATGTATCAATTTCTGCAAAGTAGACAAGAGTTCTTAAATTATACCGAAGCTCTTTCTTCTTTGGCTAGTTAGGAGATTGTATCTTTTGGGTGTGATTATCTCTCGCGAGGGAAGGGGTCGACAGCGTCAGGCAGAAATTGGGCCAATGAACTGAATTTCAAGCGCTCACTTGGCGTATTGCAGCTCATCGGAAAGATATCTCGGTGCTGATCCCGAATATATGTTACATATTATAATGCACTTGTTTTGAAAAGCGCTACACAAAAGCGGTGAAAACGTTGTTTTTGCGCCTTTTTCCCCCAAAAGACCAAACGTTCGGGCCGGTTTTGTAGGCAGACAGGAGGCATTAGTTCATGCTCTCTCGAAATGAGTACTGTAGGCATAACTTAATAATGAAAGAAGAAAAGTGATTAAAACTGTTTTCGAGAGAAGCAAATATAGATTTGTTAATTCGCCTAACGCTTTCACGTTTGTTCCGCTACAGGTTTCCCTAGCGCCGGCGTTTGATGTTGAGAGCGAAGCAGCAGCAAAAGAAGCTGAGGGCTGCCTTAGCCTAATAAAGATGCAAATGTTTTGGTGAACAGCCTACATCACTAGTTTAGACCGTGTTCAAAGCAACACCATACGAAAGCGCATCGCTCTGACAGTCAAAAATTGCGCTCGTCTGCGGCGATTATGCGGACGTCTGCTTCAACGACTAAGGCATCCGTAAGTCTGGTCTAGGCTTCTAGGTTCGTAAAAAGCGACCCAGAAGTTTAGGTCAGTCTCCCTTGCCATCACTGATGTATTTATACTTGAGATAGCTGGCGGCACTGCGATAAAGTACTTGACAGAGGGAATAAGCGTCACCACAACGTTAGCAAGCAAGATGCGAAGAGTTGGCGAATATAGCAACCAATTTTAAGTCAACGCGACGAGAACGTTTTTCTTAGCAAATAAGCTTCGCGGACAGGTCATTCGAGGAGTTCATGCATTTCATAAAGAGCACCAATTCTGTTGATAGAGATAAATGTTCACCCATCGCAACTCCACCAGTGATGTAGTGAAGGTTCGAATTCGTACAATAGTTTCCACCAACAATCCAGAAGTATCCAGAAAGTAGAGCGCCAATAGAAATAGCTGACATGTCATAAATAGCTGAAACTAGTCAATCACTATTTGATCACTAATAAGCCCAGAACCTAATAGGTGCTACGGTGATGACGTCACAGCCCTGTATTTAACCAGGGTGCGATGGCTGTTTTATTTTTGAAAAAAATCTGCAAAGTGATATACTAAGTGATAGGCTAAAACCCGAAGGCCGTCTACGACAGTGCTTATCATTTCCTGGTGAAATATACCTCGTAACTTTAAAGATTGGCACAAGTAATGGTCATAGATATGAAAAAATCGACATATTTAAAGTATTGCAATTTATATAATCTAACGGAAGCAAGTCAATTAACAACTTACCCAGAGTGATCATAAGTTTATAGCAAGTGCCTTCACGAAAACTCTTTTGGAGTAAGACCGATAGCACCACTACATACATTGCCTGAAACGAATCATCAATGACAATGTACCCTATAAACAATGCGCACGACGGCACCGCCATGCACAAAAGATGAATATAAAACCTGCATGAGCAATTCTATTAGAACTATTTTGAGATCTATGCTAACAGTGAGCAGGAAGGTGCTAAGGAATTATGGTAGTACCACGCCAATGTGACACTCTAAAAAATTAAATATATTAAAAAAGTAGACTGCGCTCTCAAAACAGCATGTGTCAAAACGGTAAGCTGCAGAATGAATCTTTCACTGTCAAACGTTCAGCGCAGACCTTCCATTCGCGAAGTGCGACTTCATCACCAGATGATAAAATTGGTAAGCGCCATCAAACTTTTGGTTGTTTAGTGCTGTTAGTGAAGGCGTCTTCTGCAAATCTACCTCCAGCACAATTCCGTATGTAATAAATATAGTAGCAAGAAAGTAGTTTGTTCCACCATACTCTCGAGTGGAGTTTCTGAAACAAATACATTACGGCGAATACAGCATAGACGGAAAAACTGCAGTACTCTCTAGGGCCTAGTGCTGGCCAAGCATTTTATAGCACGACAGATGAAGCATTAAGATAAATGTCACCACAATTGACAGACATGTTTACCTCGTTTATATATGTAAGTCATCACATGTCTCACTTGCCCGAGCTTGCATCATCGATGCCTTTAGCAGTCGGCCCAGTAGATCCTCCTCGCTCTAAGAATACGAGAAGGGTCAAACCATTCGTTCACGGCTTTCGAGAAGAAAACGCCGTGGGGGGAGGGAAATTGAGGGAAATTATGTTCTTTTGAACCCGCGAAATCCAATCTGTAATAGATCTTACCCAGCAAGTATCTGCAAAACGCACTACATGCTTACCCCACCTAATTTTTGACCACTTTGTCGACAGCCTCTAGTGGACCAAGGCCTTACTAAGAAAGGAATCCAAAAACTTTAAGGAGAAAAATCCGCGGGATACAAAAAACTTGCAAAGGTGATCATTTAACAGACCTTCTTAGAAAAAACAAGAGCTCAGGCACTGTGATCAAATCTAGACTACTGTTCATATTGAAAATAGCTACAACTATCCACACCCACACCTCTCTATCATAAAAATTCTGCTGTTATTACAAATGAAGGAATAAAATTAAGTTATTCTAAAATGGAACGCAATCATAAGAAGGAACAAATGAAAGTATTAAACTAAATTATCTTAAACTCACACACAATCATAGAAAGGAACATTTTCGGCTGATGCGCCATATCGAAAGAACCATTCCATAGCGAGGCTAAAGTTTATTATACTGAGCAAAGCACATTGCATTTTGGTGTGCATAATATGTGTTTTCACAATGATTAAAGAATGCGTAATAAGACTTATATCTAAACAGAGTACGGCAGGAAGGCAAGGGTAATTCTCATCTACTGTAACTATTTGCGGCACTGAAACCAATAAAAGGAATACAATGTTTAAAACAATATTAAATTCCAAAAGGAACGTCATTAGGGAGTTTATGGAACTAAACGTTTTTACCGTTTTTACTTCTAGTTGCAGATGACAATAAAGCTACGTAACCTTAACTAATTTAACAAATACTCGCACTTTCGTTTATTCATCGAGAAAAGCATCTGGAAAAAGATTTCTAGTTATGAGTAGTGAATTGTTAGTGAATTTTTCTCACAGTGACGTGGAACGGTACACGAGGCAGCTGCACTAGAACTTGAAGTTCGCAGTATCAAATCGGAGGTAACTTCCGACCTAACACAAACAGCTGTATGAAAAAAAATTCTTCTATCTAGATTTTTTATTTCAAGTGCTTAATCGATAACCACTTAAATAATTTTACAATTATAGCATTATCGCAGAAATTTGCAAAGGGCGCAACACAGCCGTATGATTGTAGGCAAATGAGGCAATTATTCTGAAGTTTGTATTCTCTCAGAAGCTGTTGTGATTAAATAGCTTACTGCATGCAGTAAGTTGGATGTGTTTATGCCAGGGGTCTGCGTTAAAAAAAATCAGTAAATTTTTAACGACAATTTTTTTAACGAAAAGTTTTGCGTTAAAATCGGTGATTTCAGTAAATTCGTTAAATAGAATTTCCCTTAGCTGCAGTCAGTTTTGAAGTACCTTAGAAGGTAAAAAACCAGATCTTTTACTTCAATGATTTTTTGACTCTATCTACAGCGGTGCCTTCAACTTCGCAACAAATAACAGCGGTCCTCCATCATCAACAAAGTTGCCAAGCGAGAAGAATCACTACGATTCTAAAAACAAACAGTAACAACATGATTTCCAAAAAGAAGCAAATTTCTCACTATGCTTAGTTTGTTTAGCATTCAAAAAATCGCCAAGCTTCTGGGAAGATCCAAAGCGATATAATCCATAGCACGGCTCAAAGTTTTTGAGACGCATTCACTAGTCCCGACAACACTTTTTACAGAATTTACGTTCACTAAGTAGACTTTTACAGCCTACGATTGTCCTATACTTCCACAATTGCTTAAAAACTACAGAAGCGAAGTTCATAGATCTCACAGAACTGTTCCCTTTGTCCCAAAAGATCCCGTTTTTTCTGCAGATAATAGCTGATAACTAAATAAAGTGCCACGGATCGTTGACCAAGTTTTAATGAAAGCGAATTTTTCTGCATTGAGGAATTGCCTTTGCCATCCGAGAAAGAAGATTTCAATTGTTAGGTCTTTTTATTCTGCACAAACGAAATGCATAAGGAACACGTGTATTTAGAAGTGCATTTTTCGTCTTTTATTAAAAGTGGTCCTTGTTTTTCTCCTTCCCTATTTCTTCCGAATAGAACTCATCACTCTCCCTCATTCTTTTACAATTTCTCTGCAAATGACCAACTAGATTGTCTTTTTGAAGCACAATCAAGAAAGTTGTACAGCAAATTAGCTATAGGTTCAAAAGTATTTTGGGTTTCTCAATTTTTTCCTGTTTCTGTAGAGCACATTTGGGATTGATAAACGATATTGTAGTAAATTAGCGAAGTAGACGAAAAAATCCATAGACATGAAGGAAACGTCTTCCTAGAACCATACATGCACATTCAATGATGTACCTCTTCGAAGAACCTTAAAAAATCTTATACAAGATTGGAACCAGTGTGGAAAGGACCAGTTTTGGTCTAACCTCATCACTGCTTCACCTGAATACTGGTTGTGCTTCTCCCAAAGACAACTGCTAAGGGAGCCCTACAAGAAGACGAAACGGTTAAGACTATTGACATGCAGGGCATGAAGTTCGGTAAAAGCGAAGCAATGACACTACCAGCAGTCACGCTCCATCAGTTAGGCGGAGATCAACGTTGCCTTCATGCCCTACAATCATGACCTGGTGCTGCACAAAGAACCGGTGCAACTTTCCACAAAACTTGCGGGACGAGGGAAGGAGCTTTTTGGTCCCCTTGTTCTGTTTCTCTGCCTTTTCTTGTTTACTTGCACTATTTGTTTTTTCGTTTTTTTTTCTATTCTTTTTTATCTTCACTTATAAAACAACAAGCCGTTCAGAGGCCTGCCGCCCGCCGAACGTCCAAACCCCAAAACCTCCTTGTAAGCCATTCTTCCCTGTAGCTTCTGAAGTTATGAACATCCATTATACACTGTTAGGTTTAAAGCATTTCAACTTTATATTGCCCTTAAGGAATTCGAGAAGCTGATAAAGCTGAAGTAAACCAGGATAAATTCTTACTCATCTTGTCGGCTGTAGTGGAATCTTTTTAAACTTAAAGCAGGGTTTTCCTCTGATACAGTCAGAGTTTTGGGTTCTGAGAGTATATTCTAGAGCTGAATTAATTTTATGGCAGTTGGATGAATATTTTCTTAAAAAGGACCTGGGTTTTCCCACAAATTTTGGGTTATTTAGAGAAAATTCCACAATCTCATGGGCAGCAGTATTTCTTTCTAAAACAATGGTGACCTTTTCCATTTTTATCTGGATTTTTTATACGGCTAAATGAAGCTTCTCGGAATTTTTTCTATAATAAAGGAGACCTACATACGGCAACGTTTTCGTGACCGTTGCTAAACTTTTCCAAAGACTCCACCTACTTTCCCAGCTCCGCTTGCTTTTTCCGCCACTTTTACTCGTTTTTTAGAATGTAGAATAATATACAATAAAGTTTTTTCTGCCGATTACAGAACATTTTCGGAAGCTCCGCCTATTGAACTTCAGGTTCGTGTTCAGCGACCTCGTCTGCCACCAGGGCTGAAGTTTCGAACCGCTTGAACGACATCCATAAAAAATCGATAATCTCGACTGCTTTCCCCTGCGGTGGAGGCCTTCCGTCAATGATTATCTAAATTCCCAGGCGAACAGCGTGTTCGGCACGTCTACTGGATCGCCATGCACGTTGGACGTTCGTCGCGTTTACTGATCCGACAGGCACGTTGCACAACTAAAATCCCCCTCCCACACTTCCCCCTCACACTTTTCCAGCACTCCTGTGCAGACAAACACACAGGCAGACAAACAAACAGACAAACCTAGGTTCTCGCTTATATATAGAGGGATTATCACAGTAAAGCTGTGAAAAACTGACATTGCTATGTATGAGGAATTAATATGTAGCAATCAAACGCGAGAAACGGCCTAAAAAGTCCAAAATCGTGAGACTACAGCAGAGAAAGGTGGAAATCATGCAAATAAATTGGTCAAGAAGCTAGAAAAATGCTAAGAATTCTCGAAATATGAGGACGATATCGACTGCCCATCTCCACAGAGCGTTTCTTTGGTATCGCAACGACACTGCGAAAGCTCATCCAAAAAAAAAAATCATCCAAAATGCTTCCATGGTGAAGAAGTAAAATTTCAAAAATGGCGCGTAAAACGTCGTTAACGCAATTTGACGGAAATTTTCGTCGTTAAATTTCGTTAAAACTTTTTAAAAGAAAAATACCGGTACAACCGGTGAATCATTAATCGTTAAATGCACTCTTTGATACATGCAATATCCAATAAAAGTGCATATTAGTAAAATTATAGTATCGGGCAACTAGCCTGGAACGGTAAGCTTGAGTATACTCAAGTTAGATAAGTATCAATCTAATAACATCCACGTGTATTGAAAAATCAATGAGAGTTAGGCACATGCCAAACTTCGTCGCTGGGCAGGTGCTACGCAGTGCGTAGCAACCCGCACAGCACTGTTGCCGACCGCGTCTTCGACAGCGATACTCTTTCTCTCGCCCCGTGCGAGAAAAACAGAGTGCACGCGTGCTTTCTGGCCCGTCATAGGCCCCTGTTATACTCCCGCGGGAGCTTCCGCGGATGGGCGGAAATCGCGTCGGGACCCCGCGCCGGGTCACTCGTCGCGCCTCGCCACGCCCGCCTCCGCCGTGCACCATTGGTCCGCGGACATTCCGCGGATGCTCCCGCGGGAGTATAACAGAGGCCATACAGGGGCTCCCGCGCTGTCGGCGACAGGTTGTAGGTGACAGATTTCCGGGGCAGGTCACTGTGCCGGCGAAAGGGCGACTACGCATAACATATGCTTCAGCGATGCGCAAGTAGTTAGCAGAGACTACATCCAAGTAGCACCTTTAGAAGCGGTACTCTCTTTCAATAGCTCATAGTGACCTTAGTGGCCACTATCGGTGATATTTAATGCTCTTCCTCTTACTTATATTAACTGCTGTAATGTCTTATTCATGTTGTGTTATACACGGAACCGAAATAATAGACCGTTATTACAAGCATTGTAGCACATGCAACCATCCCTAAAGAAGCCTTTTTTGATAAGTGAATGTGAAATGTTGGTTTTGGGCAAAGAAATTGAGGCAAAAAATCTGTTTCCATAATTGTGGTTTCTGTTTTGTATTTCAATTCACTTCAAGCCACGAAATTCTTGCTGCATCTAACAGCTTCTATTGAAGGAGTATTCATCTCGCACTCCATGATACACATAAGGTGCACAAAGACTTGCTTCAAAGGCGATCTTATCGATTTTCGTTGATGGAATATCGAGCGCGCGCCACTCAAGAAGGTAGCGCAATAAAAGACTACCACAGGCACGCTCTCATCCAAGTTAAGGCCTATGTTATACTCTCGCGGGAGAATCCGCGGATGGGCGGAAATCGCGCCGGGACCTCGCGCCGGGCCACTCGTCGCGGCCCGCCACACCCGCCGTCCGCAGATCGCCGCCGACAGACGACGAGGGTGATGTTATACTTCCCGCCCGCGGGACGGCAGCCATCCGCGGTGCACTGCACCGCTTAAGGCTGTCATCCCATGGAGTTCTGCGCGGAAAACGTGCTCCAATGCTACGTTAGCCATCCCGGGCAGGGGTGTGCGTAATTACGATTTACGATTTACGATTTTACGATTTACGGCTATTTTTGTCAATTTTTTTACGATTTACGATTTACGACATTTTGGGTCGTAAATCGTGAATTTTTGTAAATGTGATCTTTGATTAACAACCAACTGACGATCAGATTTATGTGGACTGGGTTGTAAAGATGTGCCCACTCTAATGGTCCCTCTTATGGCTCACTCGCACTTCCCTTCAGAGTCGATTTTTGCTGATCTGATATGCTACTGTGTTGTACAATACGTCCTGTTCACAGGCTTCTCGAATCCGATTTTTCTCTTCACTAACTAACTTTTCCATTTCTCCAACTTGTAAGGGCTCCCGTTTGGAACCGGGCAGGTTCAAGAGGAGAAACAAGTGCAATACAATTGGGGAGGTGGGGCTCCTCCGTTTCCGGTCCAGAGCTAGCGTTCGGGCACATCGCGTTCCTACTGCCAAAGGTTGCTCCATTTCAGCACATAGTCTCTCTTTTGCTTGTATTTATTTTTCTTAGTGATGCCTTATGCAGCGTATTGAATAAATAAATAAATAAATAATAAAAGGACACTGGAAGCAGTTTCTTAGAGAAAGAGAGACGAGTATTCTAGCTCCACGTCTTGTTTGGTAATAGCGTCGAGTCACTTTGTTTGTAACAGATAAATGCTACCGAATAGAACTGGCGGAAATTTACGATCGAACATCATTCGTGAATGGAAGCGGAGTCTAGAAAGTTGATACACTCATGTGGAGAGCATAACCCACTTAATCTCTTGGTTGGCACGCCTCCACCTACCAATGCGGTCACCTTCGCGACATGTACCAATGTTTCTATCGGTTTGCATTGTGCTTTATAGGGCTGAGCAAATTGGTGTGGCAAACTCGAGCGCGTAGCTTTCCAAGAAAGGTTCGATCTGGTCTTGACAGTTTTCATCTCCATTTCCGGTGGCGTGATTGAGTTTATCACACTCGCCCTATCTGATCCGCTTACGATGCTGCATCTTCTCGGAGAGGAAACGGAGCTGGCGAAGGGTAGCCCTAGCGAACGCAGGGAGTTATCAAACAGTAAAGCAATACTATGAAGTTTTTGAAATCCTACAAGTGCTTGAGTAGGAAACTGGTGCATTGGTCAGTGGTGTGTGGTGATACTATCGGGTGTAAGCAGTTTTGGCGGTAGCCAACGATCCGAGCACCGCCCGCTATCAAGTTTAGCGATGTAATCACGACCTTGAAGTGCCGTATAAATAGGAACATCGGGAGAGAACAAGGACAGCGACTTTCTATGTAAGCATGTGGAGAGCGGCTGCTTCCTATATGGGCATGGAGGGTGGTGGCTCTTTCCCAAGTAGGCAGCAGCTGTCACTCCCTTATGCTTCGCCCTTCCTCCACACTTCCCTCACCCTATAACTAGGACAGGAGTGGGTAGCGGTAGGGTGTAGGGTTTAGGTAATGGATTAATTAGTTAACGGTTTGGGCTTCCTTATGGGGTCCAAACCTTTCCCCCTTTCGACGGCCCAGTAGCCATTTTCTCGTTAAGGTACTGTGTATGAATTTTGTTGTGATCCATGTCATCCCATGCAGATAAAGTTGATAAACAAATCTTGTTGGTTGATCTTCCGGCTAATATCCTAGGCCAGGATATTACATGGAGGTCCCGGCTAGGGGTTTTTTCTAGAACCCTGACCTACGAACTCTTTCTTTTTTCGCCTCTACTCTTCTAAGTCATACGTTGACAGTTCCTCCTTTTACTTTAAAAGGAGTTGAAGCGCAGAAGACTCCAATCATCAGTACAAGGTCACTCAGAAATTCCATATAGCATACGTCTCTGAGTCTTAGCAAGTCCTGCAGGCCGCACCACGCCTTGTACAACTAACAATAATGTTCAGTGGTGAACGATTATCACATACGATAGCGCAGTAAATCTATCTCAGAGAGAGAGAGAGCTTAATTATAAACACCCCACACTCCTCCCCAACCCCCCCCCCCCCCTCAAGCCGCCCAGACAACATCAGTCGCCGTCACGACGAACATCATCTTCAACCTTCATCTTCAACTTCGACACTGCTTCTCCACGTCTTATGCCATCCTCTGCAGCGAACGAGTTACGTCAGTCCAATTCGAGTTCTTCTCCTCCAGCTTGTGGATAGGAGCCAAATGCAGGAATCCAATGGACTCTACTTCAAGCATTCATGACTTTTTATATGCTGTGAAATACTATGTTCCCCTATGTCATATTTTTTCCTCGCATACTATTATAATCCTATACTTGCGACGCAAAAAGTATTGTACTCTTGGCTATCCGACTGAACACTTCGGTTATTGTCCCAACCAATGGCTCTAACTTAAACACGATCTATCGCTAGAGTCCACTTCTCAGATGGGTTTGCCCACACAGCCCTTAACAAAATAAAAGCACTATTTAAGATAGTTGTTTAAGATAAGCATTACAAACCCTTACGCTGTAAAGCCCTACAGTAAGACCTCCTCTTTTCTTTCCGGGGACCGGAACGTCTAAAGCGGGGCGGCATGTGGTGATACTATCGGGTGTAAGCAGTTTTGGCGGTAGCCAACGATCCGAGCACCGCCCGCTATCAAGTTTAGCGATGTAATCACGACCTTGAAGTGCCGTATAAATAGGAACATCGGGAGAGAACAAGGACAGCGACTTTCTATGTAAGCATGTGGAGAGCGGCTGCTTCCTATATGGGCATGGAGGGTGGTGGCTCTTTCCCAAGTAGGCAGCAGCTGTCACTCCCTTATGCTTCGCCCTTCCTCCACACTTCCCTCACCCTATAACTAGGACAGGAGTGGGTAGCGGTAGGGTGTAGGGTTTAGGTAATGGATTAATTAGTTAACGGTTTGGGCTTCCTTATGGGGTCCAAACCTTTCCCCCTTTCGACGGCCCAGTAGCCATTTTCTCGTTAAGGTACTGTGTATGAATTTTGTTGTGATCCATGTCATCCCATGCAGATAAAGTTGATAAACAAATCTTGTTGGTTGATCTTCCGGCTAATATCCTAGGCCAGGATATTACAGGTGAAACGATTTTTTAATTTTTAGTTTTTACAGCGAATTTTTCGCAATTGTTTCTGCTAATTCCAAGACTAATACGCAAGCTAAAAATTGGTAGTAAGTTAGGAATTTAATGAATATTCAAACGATGCATGCTTTCTGTTGGAATGCCAGGCATAGGCTAACTTAGTTTTTGAATTTACAGATTTTTTGACTTTGACGGTTTTTTCGTAATTACGATTTACGATTTACGAAATTTCGATTTTCATTTACGCACACCCCTGATCCCGGGACGACGACGACCGTCCGCGGTGCCCCTTCCGACCGCGGACGGATGTTCCTGCGGGAGTATAACATAGACCTAAGACGGGAGCGAAAACGGGAGTGTGCCCGTGGTAAAGTCTTCTATGGCGAGTCTTTGACATTCGCCGGAGTAGTAGCGACGTGTGTGGCAGAGTAAGGAGGCCGAAGTAGTCGACGTTCCCTTAGGTTCGATTGTGTTTGTTTCGCCATTCTCTTGTGCAGCTGTATTTGTCTCTGCAATTTGACTCTTTTCGATTGTGTCTGTTTTTCTCCGAATAAACCGTTTTACTGAGCTGTCGCTGTTGTGTCCTAACGTTGGTCGTTCGATACCTAACTTCTATATTTCAGCGTTTACATTACATGTTCAGTTATTGGGTAGATGAATTAAAGCTTCAAACAAACTCGTGCTAAAGTTTTCCTTAGACAAAAATTATTCTAATATTTTTTGAGAATCTCGAATTTAATGTGGTTGAAGCTACATAGTTTCGATTTAGAAGGTATTGTCTTTGATTTCAAAAGCAAGTTTGTTTAGAATCGTGGTGTGAAGGTGGTATGAAAGTTTTTTTTTGTGAACCCAATCCCGTTATTATGAGCAAAACACATATTCCTGCAGTGCAAAAAACAACAGCTTGCATGAATTACCCGCATAATTTGACTTGAAAATGTATAACATTTTATTACTTAAACATTTGAGCATATGAAAGATCTTTAATAGGGAATAGGTTCAAGATTATTTCTGAAGTAACCGCCGTTGTGTTCCTTGTTGAGTTTGGAAAACGACGACACGAGAGCAGCTGCTGATTCCTCGACCTGATTCAAGTCATAAGACTAGATCTGCGCGTCCCATGAATTTCGTTTGAAGAAAAAACACATTCCTACCGATATACTGGCGCTCGGTCCACCCATATCGGTGCGAACCCATCCCGGGCAGAAGCAAGTGACCAGAATGTGGTCCGGCTCCAGGTCAATGGACATCGTTCTCGTCAAAGAGTTCAGAGCACACTAAAAGTTGTGCATATCAGATCACCAGTTGTCTCGTTCTTCTGGAGCTGCAGCAGCCTACCTTGCTCATCCTGTACGCCATCGTCCCGTAATTTCCAGACCCTTCTGTGTTCGTGCTGATCGATGCAGCATAGGAAGAGATGTTCAGTACAGCGGCCCGGTCTACGGAAAATCTATCCGAATTCTCCTGCTCAGATGCTATGCGAAGCAGTGGAAGGAAGGTCTGGAAGAGATGAGGAAGTGATCGTTAACTAGATACAAAGGAGAACTTAAATATCTTCACGCCCACTACATCTTCTGAAGAGGTGCGAGAGATTCTTTTCTACCCTAGACGAAACACGCAGTGTTTCCCCTGTTACTGCGTATGCATAAAGTAGATAATAATCTGCCAATATTTCTGTTTGGGCGTGTGTAGCGTCGGTGTGGGGGGGGGGCCTTCGTGTGCACCCCATTCCAGGTTCCTGATTCTGATTTCTCGCCCGGACTTATGAAGCCTTCCTTTCCCTGGGGTTGGTGGGTTGGTGCCAAACTTTTCTGGGAAGGATAGGGCGCTGGTTTGTTCATCGGCTGGCCACCGCAAGCCAGCCTGTATGGCCAAATACGTATTCATATCGCCTCCATGACATCTCTTAAAAGTGGAATGCATGGCGCATTCCAGAAGGGATCGAATAAACACTATTCTTTATCTTTCATCATTTTGCATTAATATTCGATTTGAAGGACAAGTCAATGTTGTTCTCTAAAAAACTGTTACCCGTTCTCCAAGGAATGCATGGTCCAGGTCGCGAAGACGGGCAGCATTGGGCTTACCATTTGGATACGGCTTGTACGTCGGTATCCTGATTGGCTGGCATGTGTTTGGCCGGTGCTCTGATTGGTCATGATTGGCTTGCGCGCTCCTATTTACTAATGCTGCCCACCTTCTGCCCACTTGTACTGTCGTCATTTACCAGGTCGGGTCCCAAAACGAGAGCCTCAATTTGGAATACCTGCGACAGTCAGCGGCTCTTCCGACTGCGCTTCAAGTATCATAAGGTAGGGTAAAGCTATGGTCAAATCTCTGTCGCCTTTCCATTACGTATGACATCGGTTTACAAACTCACCTGTGTAACGACAACCGCGCTCGCTGCGTTCGTATTAAAGATCTTGATAAGATCAGCTCGATTCGGCTGCTGATTCGTTGTGTATTTCACCAGAATTCCGGCGTTATTCAAAAGAACGGTAAGGCCCTTATCGCCGACGATGTTCTCTACCTTTAATATAAATGAATAAGTTAATGTTGTATGCATTTTAAAACTGCTTACCATTTAGGTCTCTCCAGCAGTCTGAATATAACCGAACAACGGCTTATTAGCAACACGAATGCAACACTTCAAACTTTGAAAATTAAACCTTGGAAAAGCTAGTGGGTTGACGAAACACTTCACGGAATGGTAAGGTAGCTAACACGAGTAAATGACTGATGTAAATTATGAACATCGACGTTTCAGAAAAGCCTAATGACACTCTTTTAAGCTAGTCTAAGACTATTGAAAAGCGAACTCTCCTTTTCAAAGCAAACTCTCCCAAATTGAATTGACCTTTTTCTAAATTGGACTATAGACTCTCCAAAGAGGTCGGAATAATTTTAAAGTAGTAAGTAGTATTACTTTCTTTGAAGTTTCAATTCACCTACCCAATAAGTGAACTCATTGTTTGAAATTTTATAAGATTTCAGTTTTTTAAGGAAAAATAATGGCATACAACTTGTTTTAAAGAGCATGAAAGCGGCCATTTTCCGGTGCCAAGGTGGGATGCACCATATCCCCATCTACCAAGGAGTGCCTTCAAACTTGCAGTGAGCTTTTGCGATGCAATTTTCAAGGTATGTAGGGTCCCCTGTGGGAAATCCAACGCCTAGTTAATTTTTCGGAATGCTCTCCTGTGATCGAAAAATAGGTGGGAAAATACGAGCGCAAAGCTCTTCATGCCCTGCTGCCACCCTACCGAATATGGTCGGTTAGCGCAGTGGATAGCGATGTCTCCTCTAGGTGCGCATCGAGTGGGTTTTATGGTTCGGCCCCAGTGTCGCCAAAGTTTTTGTGCAGATTGGGTCGCTATTAAGAATAAGCACTATCGTGCTTTTTTGTAGGCAAAAAATAGCAAATTTCATATAGCAAATTTGGGTGAAAAATGCTTTAGTGTTAAGTCTTTACCGGTATCAAATCAAGTTCATGGCCTATCCCGCGAAGTATATGTGTTTGTGTGCATTCACGGTGTCACGGTGTAATACACCCTAGTGCGAAATTACAGGTTCGCCCCCGATTTGTCCATTAGTACCCGAAGAAACTTCTATCGAGGCTTAATGATGTTACCATAGCATTCCTCACTATCGAAAACCTTTACGGAAGGATTCTAAGCAGCTTATCTTATCAGTGTAGGATACCACGAACTTTTATTGAAAATTTATCTAATGGAGACCTATACAGTCCCCTCTCGTTATAAAGCGTTTGAAGGGGCCGGAGAAAATCCATGTTATAACAGTAGTGGCGCCCTAACCGAATCTGACCTTTTTTACACTCTCCTGCGCACAGGATTTTCTAAAATCGCATTAATTGACTAAATATGACGTATAGCATAGAAATATATGGCCTTGAAGGGAGTGAGAAGGCATAAAACAACTATAGATTATTAAGGAAGCGCTGTCCTTGGAGATACTCTCTGGTATATGCATAGCTATGACAAATATATGTGAGGAATAATGAGAATCAGACGTAAGTTACACGGGGTCGTCAACAAAAATTTGCAACCTACTGTTGTAAGATCTTTGCTGCAATCAGAACTATCGCTCCAAGCGGAACACGTACACGAATTCCCTGTCTTCCGGGCAGGATGCTCGCCCACTATACTATCAGCGCTGGTAAACCGTGCCTCATCCGAGATATTCTCATTGCAAATGACTTAAATTACACTCTTCCATGATTTGGGAACGTTGAGTGCGATCAAACAGCGTTGTTGCTGTAAATATGTCCACAAAGCAGATGGTACAGGCATAAGTCCCTCGTGGTGCGAGAGTTTAGATCGTAGCAGAACATTATGTAACAATAAATAGCACCTACACCAGCTGCTGTTGGCTTAAAAGATCGAATGTGGGGCATTGTTCTGAATAATCTGAGTGTCACCCCTCATCTTTTTTCGTTCCTGATAGAGGAAATCTCCCAACATACGCCAGCTTCTAACGACTACCGGGAGTTTCCAACCGTGCTCAACATATTGCTGACTATGATCACTTCGTGGGTCGCGCACACATGAAAAACGTCCATATGCATCTAACTCATTGTCGCACAGATGCCGGTCGCGACTACGAACGAGGCCATAAGAGGGTAGGTCTGATCGCAGACGCGGACACCATCTTGCTCCTCTTCATTTTCCGTCTGAGACCGGAACTGAGCCCTGGTCGCGTTATAACGGGAGTCATTTTGAACGCAGGGTTCCTCCGAAAACCGCGCTATAACGGGAGTAGCGTTGTATCGTACGCGTCTTAAGCGGAGTTGGTTTGTACTGGGGTAAAGGTAAGCTGGCCGGGGCCAGAGAAAATCTACATTATATCGAGAGTCGCGCTTATCCTGAGGTGTTATACCGAGAGGGCAATGTACTTTGCACCGGCCTCTATTCGATAAATTTTCAATAAAAGTTCGTGGTCTCCTGCACTACTAAGATAACCCGCTTAGAATTTTTATATAAAGGTTTTCGATAGTGAGGAATACGATAGTAACATCATTGAGCCTCACCAGCGGGTTCTTCGGGTACTAATGGACAAATCGGGGGGGGGGGAAGGGAAGAGGTAAACCTATAATTTTACTCCGGGGTGTTTATTCTTTTAATGGGACAGGCGTACTAAAATATTCCAAGGAAATTCTAACAAACCTTCTTTGAACAAAAAATTATTCTAACCGTCTAAATGAGCCTGGTTTAACTTGCTTGAAAGCCATTTCGATTTGGAAGAATTCGCTCTGATTTCAAAAATTTTAGATTAGCTGAGAAGAGAGTCCAATTTGATCTGAAAAGCGTTCAATTTGAAATATTTACATATGAAAGCAATGGCTGAGGGGCGATTCCTTCTACTGAGCGGTTATCCACGTTGCTAAGAAGGTACATGAGTGCCTAATAACATTGGATGGCTTACTTCAGTTCTGCGAGGGTAAAGCAAAGCAATCTCCATAAAGTATTTTATTTCGTTCGAAACAACACGTTGGATAGAGCCAACGGTGAGCCTTTAAATCACTCGTCGTCATATTTTCGTTCTTCAACAAAATTTCATATTTTTCATTTCATATGGACAAGCTTAACCATAACGTTTCCTAACCTGAGTGTAAGCGTTCTTAATGGAGTCGTCGTTTGTTACGTCGAGCTTTATCGTTCTTAGACGTCTGTCTTTGATGTCGTTCAGTTCCTGGACATCACAATTATGAGGGTGTGGAAAAGGACCACATGGTCATTGGTACACTAGGAGGAGACCACAGTCACCTTGGCACTGTTTGGGTTACGCGCTGTGGCGATGACAATGTGAATGCTGCTGTTCTTCAGAAATTCCTTCACAAGACCGAGACCAATACCTCTGTTCGCGCCCGTCACCATGACTGCGTAGGGAGCCATCTCTAGACAAAATAAACTTAAAGGCACCTTCCTACATAGTTGATAACCATATCGAAATAACCCCTAGCTTCGAAGAAAAGTGAACAAATTCTACCTCTTCAGTTTTCTTACAACAAGCAAAGCGTTACTTAAAAAGCTTGAGGCAATTTGATTAAACACTCTTCAGACAACGAAAGGATACCGTGTCGTAGTGTTTGTTTACGATAAGATGTAAATCAAGGGTAAGGGATATCGCCGGAACGCTTTTGCCTGTTTGTGTTCTGCCTGTGCTTGATCTATCCAACTTAGTGAAAGGCCTAATACCAACCTATTATCTACAATTGAATGAGAAAAGGCACGTGTAGCACATTCGGAGGTGCCGACGGTCGCGTGCACCCGATACCAGGTTCTTGGTTCAGATTTCCCCTTTGGACAACTAAGCCTTTTATCCTTTCGGGGCCTGTAAAATCGCACCAGGTTTGTCTGGAAAGGGAAAGGTGCTCACTTGTTCATCGGCTAGTCACCGCAAGTACTTGCATGGCCAAATGCGCGTCAAACCGCCTCCACGACATGACGCAGAAGTAGAAACGCCGCCCTTTCTCTTTTATTCTTCATGGGTGAAAGCACCTTTTTAACTGTACCTCCTGTAGACACTGCAGCCGAGAGGCAGCACCGACAGTTACTAGTGAAGCTAGAAAAGATATCAAATAAGCCCAAACATGAGGGAGTGCGCCTTATATCAGGAACTTGGTGAGCTGATTCTTGGTCGTAGTGATCTGATAGTGCTGTACTGTAAACCTGTGGAATCAAGTTCGCATCATTTCTAGCGTTAATTGAAACGAGAATTTTCTTACAATTTTTTCTGAGATCATTTAAACAGGAAGGAACAAGAAGCGAGGATTCAACACTAATATACAACCACACGACTAGCTACAATCCGTACTACTAGTGTACGCATGCGTAGAATTCAAATTTCAATAGATGATGCTGCGGCGAAGCATTGGCTACCCGCTCTCCGGGATGCTAACCACAACCACGATTGGAAATAGAATGTCCACACCTTAAGCGCTAAAACAACCTTGTTCATATCCCAGAACATACGAAGTCGGATAACTAAAAATACTAATACTAATACTAAAATACTAAAATACTATCTACACAACTTCCACACATACCTCATAGATTGCAGAGTAGTCTTCAGTGTGCACAGCATGGAGCCGTCTTTTCACAGTATCGTTTATCATTTACAAGTGCTCCGACACTCCTAACGGCGTGTCTCGCACTTGCGCGCTTCGCGCGGCTTTGTAGCATCACGGATCTGCGGAAAGTACTTCTTGTAAAACTTAAAATTCGCTAACATCTAGGACCTGGTGCGTATTTTATCGGCATCAAGTCGTTCACCACTTCGGTACCTTCATCATAAACATTCTCTCCGGACCGGCCATTAAGGTCATTGGTTTGTGTTGCGCAGTACTTCTGTACCTCAGGTTGCACCTCCAAAACTGATCTCATGGTCAACAGCTTGCGTTTCCAGATATCATTGACGTGTCTTCCGAAGCCAGGTTTTACTCTTTCGTTTCTTCTTACTGGATCTGATTGCTGGTCCACCTTTACTGGTCTTCCCTCCCCTCTTTAGTCCAACCTTCCTGGTCTCACCTCCTGACCCACTGCTTTGTTTCCACTATTAACCCCCTGCTGGTCTCTTCTTGCTGGTTTCCTCGACCTGGCCCCTCTTCAAGATTGTTCCTTTCCTTAATGGTAGCTCTCCTCTCTAGAGGTCCCCTACTCCTTTCTCCACCAGCCCTTAGTAGTTCTCCCATGCACACGGCAAACGTCGGTGGCACGTATTCAGAAACAGGACGCTTGTTGCGCGATGTAATTGGCCGTCTTCCGAATCCAGAAGCTCAGAAGCGCACGCAGTCGTCGCTGAGTCGAGTATGAGGAGGCTATGCGTATAACAGATTCCTTGTTCCGTATGGAATCCCTTACGGCTCCCTTTTTGCTGGTTCACTGTCCTGTCCCGCCTCCAGGTTCCTTCTTCCAGGTGGTTCCTCCCGCTCCTTCCGGATCCTCCTTACTACTCTACTCAATTAAGTAGCTCTCCCACGCTCACGACACGACGACGGTGAGCGAACGCCCATTGCGCGACATCGGTGTCACATCTTCTAAATCCGGTGTCCCTTACTGTTAATGGATCCACTTGGTGATCCTCCTTGCCTCCCCTTCTGGTTGGTAACTCCCTACTGGTCCCTACTTATTGCCTAAACAATTCTTGGTGCCACCTCCTGGCCTGCTTCCTACTCCCCCCCCCCTTACCGACCATCACGATGCTCCTCCTGATCGCTCCCTCCTGATCGCTGTCGGTTCTCCACCGTCAAAGTCTCCCTTCTACACTTACTCCTTTACTGGTCTTCTTATGCTAATGGCACGAAGTCGGCTCCCGAATCTGGACGCTCAGAAAGGCGTGTACGTGCTGTTGCGTTAAGCAGTAAAGGGTTGCGTTTCCCCTGCTGCAGCAACATCCCACTTTCAATAGCAAATTTTGCCCGCGCTGCAGATAATGAGGCTTAACTTACTTAGGTTAGGTCACTCGACCGCCCCCGCTGTAGACGATGCGGTGTACCTCATTTAGGTTAGATCATTCGACCGCTCTCGCTGTGGATGATATGGCGTATTTCACTTAGGTTAGATCACTCAAGCGTCATCGACCGCTAACTCAATTATATTGAGGTAGAAGATAGATTATTTACTGCACGTATTTGGTTTTTCACGTAAATTAACGCAGCATCATCTTCTTCAGCGTTTGTCCCGCTTTGTACCGGGATCCGCTGTTTTGATGTCATGACGACCCAGCGCTAGATCAGGGTGGTCACCACCGCGTTCCAGAGTTGCGACCCATATTCAACGATTAGGAATACATGTTTTATATATCAGACTGAAAGAAGTACCGACACCTTGCATGGAGTCTGTTTTCACGTGAAGTAAATATAGGATGTGTGTTCTATGTGATGTTTCTCTACTTTCGAGCTGAGGTATCCACCGGTCTTACTATCCGACTAGACCTCATTGCTAGTCTTGGGTTGTGTCGAGCAGGGGTGCACAGAAAGTTCTGTGCGTTAAATTATTTTAACAAAATTTTTTAACGCAAATTTCTCGTTAAATTTCCGGTAAATCGTTAAATTTCCTTAAATAATACAGTTAGCTGCAAACTAATATTTCAAATTTTAAAAAAATCATGGCAAACGTTACATGTTCCATCCAACTTCAGCAGACCAACAACTAAAGTTCAAGTAATGGAGTGTAACACTACGTCGTAACTTAAACAAATAATTATCGACGAGGAATAAACAGTAAGGTAATCAAACCTTAGGCATCAAATTATCTTCATGGTGTGGAATAACACCAGGTATGGGATTATCAATCAAGAGAACAGTACTTGGTGGGCTGGTGCCCGCATCGACAAGGCATCTTAAAATGTAAGATTAGGGCTACTCCGAAGTTCCTCCCCCTTTCCTGGTTCTTTGCGAAACCGTTTTGTGTGACTGCTATACGAGCGTGTACAATCTCGATGCGGGAACTAGCCTGCTAAGTACCGAAAGAACTAATAAAAATACAATTAAAAGCCTATCAGTAGAACGTTAACACCTTGACGAACGTACGATTTTCGCGTGCCCTGCGCGTGAGACCAATCGATTTTTTTACATTGTCGGAACTCTGACACGACATCGTGTCACACGGTCCCACAGGGCCGAAAGAGTGCGACACGGTCGTTGACGTGTTAACGCTCAGGAAAGAAGCCTTTCAAATCTTTGCTATTAGGGCGCGTGTAGCGCAGTCGCAGCGGATGCCGGCTTTTGCATGCATATACTATACCAGGTTCCCGGTTCGGATTTCCCGTGCTGCCAACCAAGCCTTCCACCCCTCGGTGAATTTTCGGTCGGTGAATTGGTATTAGACTTGTGTGGGAAGGGTAAAGCGCTGACTTGTTTATCGGCTGACTACCACAGGTGATCTACAGCCTGGCCAATTACGCATTCAAATCGTCTCCAGGACATCTCGTAGAAATCGAATGCGTGACGCATCTCAAAAGGGATTGAGTGACGGCGTTCTACATCCCTACACTAGCCCTTCTCTCAATTCATTTAAAATTCTTCCATCGACTGAAATCATTCTCTCCTTTTCGACTACTTTAAGTGGCGAGCAAAGTCTATGATAAGCAGCGCCATGTGAGGATAAGCATATCTTACGATGAGGTTAGACCACTAACTTTCTGAATTTGTTGACGTGCTTGGCGAATCGAGGAAGAACTTTTCTAGCTCCAATTGCATTATTTCCGAAAATTCGAGTGTGCCATAGAAGGCATGAGAATAGCATAAAAACATTAAAGTATTCTTGCTGATTTCAATAGTTTTTCAGGAATATAGCCCTAATTGGGAGGGTGAGGCCTGCAATATTAGTGAAGACTGAGGCGGAAATAACAAACCTACTGAGGAGAAAGGTCCGTTAAAAATTTCGTAAAATTTCTAAAAATTAGGTGAAGTCATTAAGCCGATTTTAACGGAAAATGCCGTTAATTCTTTAAATTCGCTACATCGTTAACCGTTACATGTACACCCCTGGGACCGTATGCTATTTTCGCCCGACTCGGGACGGTACCCGGCGCGAAAAATCGATGGCGCATGATGTGCATACCGGGGATGTGGGCGGAGACCGCCTCATACCCGGCCGGGGACGGTTGGGGAGAGAATAGCATACGGCCCCTGGTGTTCACATTCACTCCCGCCCCCACCCCGCTGTTCGCCTCGCTCGTGCCTCCCCTATTTGTACGAGGTCGCTCAGCGCGAAAACTGCGCCGCACATTGCGGAATCGTTCAGTAAAGTGATGTCTCCTAAAAGCGTAAGCAGCGATTTCCTCACAGTCATCATATTCCACTTTCCCTCGACGTTCTGATAATACTTGTATGCTATGTTCGATCCATCGAGCTTTAAAGGGACAGTTTATAGAAAGGACGACAACCATAAGCTTTTATGTACATTGAAGCATCAGCTTCAAGACACATTTGTAATGCAGAGTGTAATCTTCCTGCTTTTTCAACACTTTGCAAGTCGACAACAGACTACACTAAGCATTAAAGATAAAGACGAAGGGTATAGAACGGCGTTACTCAATCCCTTTTTAAACTACGTCTACGAGATGTCGTGGAGACGATTTGAATGCGTATTTGGCCATACAATGACTTGTCAGCCAGTGGATAAGTCAGCGCTTTATAATTCCCAGACGGGCACAGTACCAACTCACCGACCACGGAGGGATGGAGATCTTGGTTGGCATTGGTGGGATATCCGAACCAGAAACCTGCTATCGGGTGCACGCGACAGCCGGCACCTCCTCTGACTGCGCTATACGCGACAGCAACGAATTCACGTGGCTTTACGGCAATCCTCCCAAGCTTTAGGCTTCTGCTTATTGTACATTTTACGGTACAGTTTTCAGCCTGTTCCCCAGTGTTCCACCTCCAGCCAAAGAATGACCACTCGATATTCCGCAAAGCCGGCAATGAAGTCCAGTCGGATAGTATGGGCAGTGGGTACCTCCGCATGAACTCGGAGAGACAACCCGTAACACATAAATTGTCGTCATTTTTGTATGAAATAACGAAAATGCGGAAATGTGGTCTTATAAGAATTACTCTTTGTCCCACCACATACGTTACCTCTTGACAGAAAAAAGTACCACTTTACTATTGGACACTTTATTATATTACAGTACATGAGTTACACTCTAGTATGGAATGGGTTCAAGATTTCTGTTGTAGTAGCTGCCGTTGTGATCCTTTCTGAGTTTCGAAAACGATGACAGAAGCGCAGACGATGATTCTTCGGCCTAAATAAATGAGGTATGACTAAACTGAGAAGTGCTATTCCAAAAGAGCAACCTCTGCTTACCGTTATACTAGCGTTCGGTCCTCCCATGCCTGTCTGAACCCATCCTGGGCAAAAGCTGGCTACCAGAATGTGGTCCTTCTCAAGATCAATGGATACCGTTTTCATTAAGGAGTTCAGGGCGCTCTAAAACATACTCATAAATTCCTCATCACAAGTGCCCAGGTTGTTCTACATAGGTGTCACTGAAGTGTTTACTCACCTTGCTCACTCTGTAGGCCAGTGCTCCGTTCTCTCCTGATCCTGATGTGTTCGTACCAATGGATCCGAGGCTGGAGGAGATGTTCAGGATAGCGGCACGGTCGACAGAGAACTCGTCTGAGCTTTTTTGCGAGGCCGCTTTGCGAAGGAGTGGAAGGAAAGTCTGGAATAGTAATGTAAATGTAAGTAGTGAAGGAAAGTGTCGATGTCTGCACAAATCTATTACTCATGTGACCTGACTAATCATTGATCTTCGAAAACGTTCGAAAGCGTTGGATGACTTTAAGAGGCTTTGCATGATTTTCCAGATTCAGAACTGTTCTGCCTCCTCCATTATTGGGTTGTTCGACAGCTAATGTCGTTTTTCTCAAAGATGGCATAAACTGCACATTTTATGTAGTACTGATTGTGCTGCTTATAACTAATATATTAATTTGAAGTATAGATTTTGACCATTCTCTAGCAAAAACTCTCGTTAGTAAAAACAAGTTGGTAAAAAATTAAGTTGAAAATAGGCAATCAGGGGTCGGATTCAACAACGACTCGAATAACTTTAACAGAGAATTCACAGCGGAAACTGAGATAACGCGGCTTATCGCTCACCATATCGCTTGGTAAGCCGCTCTACCAAGGATTTCGGCTGTAATTTCTCTGTTAAATTGCTGTAAGTCGTTAATGAATCTGGCCGCAAATAGAGCAATCGGCATATTTTACTGTTTCACTCCCGAAAAGCCGAAAATGCGGTGCAAGCTCGGAGGAAATCCTGTGAACTTTATGGTGGGGACTGCGTTACTGAACGCCAGTGTCAGCGTTCCCACCTTCAGGTCAACTATATGCAAACATCACTCACAACGATCAACAGTAGTCTTCCGACCATTTTTTTCACTCATTATAAAGCCTGTCTGTGATCTTATCCGGATGGCTCTCATCTTACACGGTTAGTCGGCAAGAGAGATCCAGAATGCGGTTGCGAGTGTAAATTCAGTCGAGGAAGCGTCTATTAATTTTGCGTGGCTGTCGGACGCACAGATATGAGACCAATGTAAGATCAGATCTGCCATATGTGGGAAGACAGCAGGGCCCGGATTCTTGAATGCGGCCGGCGGTAAATCCTACGCCGATTTCGCTCGAAGGCCACTTACCGGCCACTTACCGGGAATTTACCTCTGTCTCTGATTCATGACCGCCAAAGCAAGGGTTTTGCTTCTATTCGCCCCTGTCGGTTGTTTGTTCAGCGGGTGATTTGGCAAACGTCCAGGACCATTGCGTTGGGTCAGAAATTAGCAGCGGAGCAAAACCCTTGGTTTGGCTGTAAATGTTCCCGGACGCGCCAGCGGGGTAGCATTTACCTCAAAATTTACCGCTGATTTTCTCCGCCGAGCGTTCATGAATCGCGGTGTGGGGAGTGGCGGTAGATTTCATACTTATTGGTTGGTTGTCGTTCATGAATCCGGGCCCAGAAAGACGAGAAATACTTCGTGACTCAGCTAAAGCTTCGCTCTCTAACTAACCTGTGTAACGACAGCCACGCTTGCTGTATTCGTGTTGAAGGCCTTGATGAAATCTGCTCGATTCGGTTCCTGATTCGTGAAGTATTTCACCCAGATTCCAGCGTTGTTCACCAACACGGTGAGGCCCTTATCGCCAACGATCTTCTCAACCTGTAACGCAGGTTTGAAGCGTTGAAGCGTTGAATTTTTTTTTTGATGGATTCATCAACAGTTAAACCCGCGGTTATGCGGGGTACAAGAGGTAGAGAAGAGAGCTTCATCGTGGGTATCTCTGCCCACTATACCCCCATTATCCGCGTGTTTAATCGTTAGTGAACCCGGCACGTGAACGGTTTGCCTGAGTTGTAATGTAACTGGATGCCTACCTGAGAGGAGACTTTCTTTATGGATTCATCGCATGTCACGTCGAGCTCCAGAACGCTCAGTCGACTGTCACTGATCGCCTTCAGTTCCTGAACAACGATTAGGATTCATCGCAGATGAACGAAGTACTCGTTTCTTCTAATCGCCCACCTTAGCGTCGTCCGGATTGCGAGCTGTGGCAATCACATGCTGAATCCCGCTGTTCTTCAGGAACTCCTTCACAAGGCCAAGGCCAATACCTCTATTAGCGCCTGTCACCATGACTGAGTAGGGAGCCATATCTGGAGATGTGCAAGGTTGGGAAGCCGTTTCCATATGCTCGGTATAGATCACGATTAATAGACATCGGAACGGCACAAGAAGGAAAACTGGTCGAGGAAGACAGATGCAGACTGTACTAGCCGTCAATTAACTCTTTTCATCGATTTAATTAATTATTTATTTATTCCTGCACCAGAAGTGCGCCTAAAACAAGAAACTACAAAAACAAAGAAAAACTAACGTTTTAGCAGTTGATAATATGTGATATATAATGATATAACGTTTTCATCTAGAATTGGACACTTTTTGCATCAAACTGGACACCCTTTAAGCAAGCCTAAGACTTTAAAATCAAAGCGAACTCTTTCAAATCGATGTGAGCTTCCACATTAAACTAGGGTCTCTCCAAAAAGAAATATTTAGTATAATTTTCTTCGTTGTTTTAATCAACCTACCCAATAAATAGACACATTCTTTGAAATTTTATAAAAGCCATGCCATCACTCTTTAAGGAAAAATTAATGTTGGAAGCTTGTTTTAAAAGACAGGAAGGCGGTCATTTTCAGTTCCAAGAAGAGATTGCGCCATACCCACATCCAAAACGCGATTGATAGCAGAATTTCCGTTTGCATGGAGTTTGGCATCTTTTAACGATACAACAAAAACAACTGTAAAGAAAGCACATCTTCCCACTTTGATGGTTTTTGTAAGTGGCATTTACACTATCAACCAAATAAATGTTGCGTCGAACGTTTTTAGCGCACGGTGTAATCTGGTCTTTTAACGCGCTTTATGCTTGCTTCTTTGCTGTAAAATTTAATTTTGATTTACATCTACGTTTTAATCAGCAAATTATAACTTTCCAATTTTTTTCTATAAATAAAAATTTTATAAAAATATTACATTTACTAGGATAGATAAACTAATAAAATTCCAAAGAAGGTTGTACGAAATTTTCTTCGAACGAAAACTTATTCAAACCCCCTTATTGAGCGTGTAGATAAACCTGCTCAAGATCATTTCGATGTTTTCAAAAGTCTTACAAGGAAAGGTTCCCAACTCAAGGAGCTTTTGCGATGCTATTTTGACAGGATGTAAGACGGTGTGAGCGGAGTCCAGAATTACAACGTTTCTGCTGAACGCTTTTTTAAATACCGGAGAAGAGGTGTAAAAACATGTGTGCAACACTCATCAACATCAATGCACCGGTGGTAGTGCAACCTCTTAGGAGCGCACGGGCAGGCTTTTGAGTTCGAGTCCGCGTACTGCCGACATTTTTGCGCATATTAGTTTGCTCTTATTACGCTTTCTCATGATCACAGGAATCAATTATAGGCGACCAATGCTTGCAACAAACCAAGGCTGTCTATTTATATTATTTTCATTCGACTGTCTGCGCTCACAGTGAGCGGTCGCGTCTTATATTGATGGCTGATCACACCCCACGCCATGCGATGCCTTCAGCGAAGAAGAGAAAACCTACTTCACCACTGCTTCCAAATTCGACCGCCCTCAATATGCTGGACGAGGACGCCATCGCTATCTTGGACCAGATTCGTGCTATTCATGTCGCTAAGGCTTCTGAGGCTATTCCTCTATTAGAAAAATTCCTAAGCAAGCTGCCTGCACTGACGCTCGAGCATCTTGAATCCGAAAAAAGAGGTCGTTCAATCGTCATCCAAGGACTTCCTGAAGCAGATACTACACTGTCCGCTTCATCACGTCAGCGCCACACGGAAGATCAGGTGAGTAAGATACTCGATGTCTTAAATATTGAAGCTAGACCTGTGGAAGTGTTTAGAATGGGTGAATGGTCGCTTAAAAGGCCACGGCTAGTGAAATGCGTTTTTCCTGCTAGAAGATTTTTCTTCGAGGCGCTGTCGAGGTCTTCCCAATTGCGGTCGTCAAGGGAGTTCAACACCGTTTTCATAAGAAGATCAATGACGGCAGCCGAACGTGAACATGATAGGGAGCAGCGTAAGCGAGCTTACGACCTAAATCAAAAAGAGCATAATGGAAATAGGGTTTACGTCGTCTATAGAGGTGAGGTTGTTAAAGTAAGTGATATTCAGCGTGCAGAAAGCAATCAGACAAAAAACTGAATAATTCTCCCGCATTCGCCACTTTGTGCCTTTTGCTAAACGCTCAAAGCCTGGTAAACAAACTTGATCACTTCAATTTTATCCTCTCCTCTCTCAAACCGATACTCGTATTTGTATCAGAAACCTGGTTAAATGATAAAATCGCTGATTCTGAAATTTGCCCAAATCTTCCATACGCTGTTATTAGAAGAGATAGATTAAACAAAAGGGGCGGGGGCGTTTGTGCCTTAGTCCATCAAATGCTGGTGTTTGAAACTGTAACCTTGATTCCGAATTCCCTTAAAGCCGACGTGCTGTGTTTCGACATCACTTTCTCTATCGGAGAGCGGCATCGATTTATCCTAGTATATCGCCCCCCTGCCTGCTCTTCTGCAGATGATGATCTTTTGGTATCGACTTTGGGTGATCTGGCCGCATTGTCTCCTCATGGCACAACAATTCTAGGAGACTTTAACCTTTCCATTAACTGGGAGGAAGAAAGCGCCCCCACATCAACTGGGAATAAGTTTTTAAATCTCTTTCAATCTTTACAGCTTCGGCAGTTGGTCTCCTTTCCAACCAGAAACGATCACATCCTGGATTTGATTCTATCATCGATTGATGGCATAGAAGTATTGAAACCGTTGCCGCCCTTGTCCTCAGCAGACCACAAGATACTAGTTTTCTCGACGCCCACCTTTATTGACCCGCCTCCGGTCACACGCTTCAAAGATTTTAGATCATGCGATAAGAAAGCTTTAGCTTCTAGGCTTGCAGCGATTGATTGGTTCGCTGTGTTCCAATGGTACACGGATATTGAAGATGTATACTCTCGTTTCTACAGAATCATTCACGATTTAATTGAACTCCATGTCCCCACCAGGTGCAAAAGCGCTGGTGCTTTCGGTGCATACCCAGAACACATACGTAATCTTTTCGAGCACAAAACACGCCTATTCTCTGAACTATCAGATCCTTTAAAGTCCAAGAGATATACAGATCTGTGTAAGAAACTAGATGTACACTTGAAGCGATTCCTTCGAAACAAAATAAAGAGGCACAGCAACGGAAGTAATGCTCGGAACTTGGCTGCGTTTGTGAGTAAGATGACCAAACGTACTCAGATGTGCAAAATAGTTAAGGGAGAGGATGGCTCTTTGTATACCGACGATTTGTCTAAAGCCAATGCTTTCGCAAACTACTTTGCAAATGTGTTCAAAATTCATGTTGTGCCAGATTTCTCCTTACCATCGGTATCAAGGACATCTCTTATTGTCCCGGTCATCACACCGTCTCAAGTTTATAAGTACCTTCGGGCGCTTAAGCCCTCTTTATCTTTCACATCGGAAGGAATCCCCCAGTTATTTTTCAAGACCTTTTCAAATCTTCTTGCCGAACCCTTAGCACACATTTACAACATATCTCTGTCATCAGGTGAAATTCCCAAGATTTGGAAAATGGCTGTGGTGACTGCCATACCGAAAAAGAAGGGAGCCAACCTCGTATCAGAATTTCGACCAATTAGCATGCTTCCTGTTTCGCTAAAGGTGCTTGAGAAAATTTTGAAGCACCACCTGCTGGAATGGATCTCCACCCTAAAATGTTTGCCCCCGGAACAGCACGGATTTCTATCTGGGTCATCTACTTGTACACAGCTTATCGACTGTACTCACGACTGGATCCAAGCTCTAGGAAAGGGTTATAAAGTAGACATAATTTACTTCGACCTAAGTAAGGCTTTTGATACTGTATGCCATACAAGATTGCTAATGAAACTGGAAAGTATCGGAATAAGGGATAACCTGCTGCGTTGGTTTAGCTCCTACCTTCACTCCAGAGAGATGGTTGTTCGCGTTGGGGATTCCCTTTCTGATGTTAAGCACAGTTTCTCCGGTGTTCCGCAAGGAGCCATTCTCTCCCCAATACTATTTTTGCTTTTCACCAGCGATCTACTACCTCACCTTAAAACTCATTCGTGCATTAAAGTTGCAGCATATGCGGACGACATTAAACTATACGCTATATACAGAGACCGTGACGCTTCCATAGCGCTCTCAGCGCTGCAAGCGGCTGTTGACAGAATGCTAGAGTGGACGACCCAATGGGGTTTAAATGTAAATTTTTCGAAAAGTCACATTTTCTCCCCTCGCATTGGGTCAGTCGACACACCTTCTTATAATATCCATCAGTTAGCCTCAATAAATACTGCAAAGGATCTAGGCGTCTACATTCAAAAAAATATGAGTTGGTCTACTCACATCGACGAACTCACTAAAAAGGGTCTCCAAGTTGTTTTTAGCCTTTTTAGGACAATACATTGCTCTGAGATAGAAATTTGGTTGAAGATTTTTAAAATGTATGTTCTTCCTCTACTTGAATATTGCAGTTCCGTCTGGAGTCCTCGTTTGAAAAAGGACATCCGTAGATTAGAAAGCGTGCAGAAAACGTTCACTAGAATTCTATACTACCGAGCATTGCCAGATCCTGCTTATCCACATACATTGCCGCCTTACCATACTAGATTGTCCGAACTCAATTTAAAATCGCTTTTTTACAGAAGAATTCAGGCTGACGTCATCCTGGCATTCAAAATTTTGAAGGGTGAGCTGCGGCTGAAGCCCTCCAGTTACTGGCTTTTTCGTCCCTCCAGGGGACGCGTCGGTGGTCTTTTTTCAATTGCCCCTAAAACGGGCCGTGCCAAATACAACATATGCGACAACAGTTTCTTTTCTAGAACAACACAGTGGCTGGATCGGCTGCCGGAAACGGTCTTAAAGTGCGAAAATTCAAAGCAATTCAAGCGGGCCATAAAGAAGATTGATCTGTTAAGCGTTCTTGGTGTGCCTGATGTGAGATGACAAAAAGAATAGGTGGCTAGTTTCTCGTCGGTTAGTCCATAGTCTACTCTTGGACATTTTCTTTTTGCCTTTATACAATTTACGTTGGCAGTTCTCTATTCTGATTGTTGTTTACTCATTTGTTTAACGAGTAGTCCTCTATGGTCTTACTAAGTTCAAATACAAATCACAATATGCAAAGCCAACACATTCTTTTTTTTATCCTGCTGCTAGTCTTATTCAGTCATCCACAGATCCTCTATCTCAGCCCTTTCTACTTTCACCTATACACGTTTTTCTACCTAAAAAATTACCAAAATTTGATATCTGCACTTTTCTTTGTCTTGCCGACTAGCTTGCCTTTCACGAGGGTGGTGGGTATAGTAGTATACCGCAAGGCTAAATGATCACTTATTTGGAGAGCTATTTTTCTTTTTTTACATATACCTTTTAAGGCTGAAGTTTTCTCCGTACTGACATATGTATTCAAACATGCGTGTCCTCCCTTCTATGCCATCGCCTAGGGTTCGTACCAGTTTAAAGAGGCCTTTGAGATACAGGGCCCGCCCTGGGATCGTGCGCATAAAGGTCGTAGACGTAGCGCATTCTTACGCTCACAAGCCATATGTCTTTACGGCAGGATTTTTGCCTTTCGCGCTTTTTTTGAGCATGGAAAATTTTTTTTTCTTTGCCGAACACCAAGTGCTGGGCTAGTCTTTCGGCAAAGCAAGGTGCCAGCCCCTCCGTTTAATTCTTTTAGATTTTCTTCAACTTTTGGGTGCAATAGATATTTTTTGTAAAGTGGACTGTGTTTGGTGCAGCACGGATACCAAATTTTAGACGACTAAGTTGTTAGTTTTGACCCAAGTCTCATGGCTTTCACAAATGCCAATACCATAGTGAGACCACTCTGGACTCCTCTACTTCCAGTTTTCCTCCTAGCGGCTTGTGTTTGTCTTCCTTATATAACTGATGGATGGTTTTGTGTGATCTTATCCTTTGATGGCTTTTTTATCGATCATTTTTGAAGTTTTTTTTGTGTATTAGTTTTTTTTCTTCTAGGTTTTTACCCTTTGCCAGTGTATGTCCACTATGCTTGGTACTCTGTTTTGAGCGCGTCCTAGGACGTATATAATAAATAAATAAAAAATAAATATTTGCGCTAGTATTTTTTTCGCGGGTGGCAGCCGGGTACGTCGATGTTCACTCAGGATCCTTCTCTACACCCACAGATTACGCGTTCAACGAAGAAGAAGTAGTCATTCCTTGCCAGGGATAAGAAATGGTATAGTGCAGATACGCACCGTTGAAAAGCTAGTACATATGAAGGCGCAAATAGACAGCCTTGGTTTGTTTTAAGCATTGATGGTCTAAATTTGACTCCTGTGATCATGAGAAAGCGTAATTACAACAAACTAATGTGTGCAAACACAGTAGTTTGTTGTAATTACGGGCAGTACGCGGACTCGGACTCAAAACCACGCCGCTGTGCTTCTACGAGTCTTCACTCCTACCGACTGCGCCAGCGAGGCACATCTCGTGAGGTGTCATAGGGGCTGAAGAGTGATGCGCACACGTTTTCACACTTCTTTTTCTGCTCTTTAAAAAAACGTTCAGCAAGAACTAACTGTAATTCTGGACTCCGCTCACACGGCCCTACATCCTGTCAAAATAGCGTCGCAAAAGCTCACTTTGAGTTGGGAACCTTTCCTTGTTAGACCAGCTTCGAGCGAACGTCCAATATGATATGAAAAGTGTTATACTCGATGTGAAAATTGCATATTTATTTATTTATTTTTTTGTTTATTCCTGAAATGCGCCTAACAAAGTAGCTATAAAAAACAAAAAACTAACTATTTAGAGCTTGATAATATGTACATAAGACGTGATATATAATAATATACATATATATTATATAATTTGTGATAATATGATACATGCTCCACTTATAAAGTTTACCGAGAATTTCCAACTGTTAACCACTGAGAATATCCACACAGGATGGGGGAGGCCACGGATCTCCCTCGATAGAGAGCCTTCGGGCTCTCTTGTTAAGAGGGATCTCGGGCCGCTTGTCGCAGGGCCACGTGGCGCGTCCCCGGGTGGTGGATAGGGGAATTAAACGCGAACCAAATGCGACCGTGTACTGCCCAGAGACGCAGGTGGGATGCAGGGGATGGACTCCTTGCTCCTGTTGTGTCGGGTCGATGCGTTCCTTGTGCGTGGGAGCGGCATGTTCGTGCACAGTGTGCGTGGATGTGTCCGTGACTGTGCGGATTGTAACTGTGTCGGCTCGGCCAAAAGCTTGCACTCGGTAGACTGGGAGTACATGTAAGGCGATTCGAGGCCGCCTTAAGTCTCGCCCCGTCCCTTCGAGCAGTCTGGCTGGCTGCCCGGAGTGCCCCGCCCGCACGACAGAGCCTGACTAGCTACCCGTGTTGTATTCCAGTCAAACACAGCAGCACTAAAGGGCCTCATTCCCCTGACCCCGAAAGAGCCCCCATTTCTGCAGCGATGGGAAGGACGAGTACGGAGAGGCTGCTAAAATCTCAGGGCCTAACCAGGCTGCGCAAACTGAGAAGGACTAGGATGACGATCTGTACTTACAACGCCCGCACGCTTGCGTCGGAAGCATCCGTCGAGGACCTGATGATGCAAGCCAGGAAGATCAAGTACGACGTCATCGGACTGACCGAGACGAGAAGACACCACCCCCTACACGCCGCCTACGAACCCGGAGAAGAACTGTTCCTCGGAACATGCGACAGCAGGGGAGTAGGCGGCGTTGGTGTCCTCGTCAACACGCACTTGGCCATGAACATCGATTCGTACGAGTCTCTGACAAGCCGAATCGGACGTCTGCGACTGAAGCGATGTGGCTCCGTGCCAGCCTTGACTGTGTTCGTCGCGTATGCCCCAACATCCGATTACGCCGACGAAGACGTCGAGGCCTTCTACGTGGAGCTGGAGAAGTTCTATAAGGAAGATCACACCTTCTACAAGGTGATCGTCGGCGACTTCAACGCCAAGATCGGGCCACGAAGGTCGCCGGAAGAACTTCACATCGGAACCCACGGTTTGGAGTGGAACGAGCAAGGTGAAAGGCTGTCTGAGTTTATCATGTCGACCAAGACCATCCGTGGAAACTCGCAGTTCCAGAAGCCTCCCTCCCTACGATGGACCTGGGAATCCCCCTGTGGCCAGTTCCACAACGAGATCGACCACATCATCTTCAATCGCAAGTATTGCCTGACCGATGTCTCCGTTGTCCCCAAGTTCTAAACGGGATCGGACCACCGCCTCCTTCGCGCGAGGTTCCGCTTTTCGCGTCAAGGAGAGAAGGCCGCGAAGTTCAAGAAGAGGAATCCCAGAACGGCCATCAACTGGGATCTCTACACCTCTCTTGTCGGCCTTTGGGAAGATGCCGTCATGGACAACGTCGACGAGGAATACGATCGCTTCGTGCACCATCTCCACGATAGTGCTAAGGGAGCCGAGAGCTTAAAGACCACCAAGAGACGCCTGTCTCCGGAAACTCTTGAGCTGATACGCCAGCTGGAGCAGCACGAGCGTCAGGCAACTACCAACTGACGTCCGAGCTTGCAAAGCTATGCAGAGCGGCGATAAAGGAAGATCTCAAGGAGAGAAGGGCGGAAGTGTTGGCTGAAGCAGCAGAGGCAGGGCTGAGCATCCGCAATGCCCGCCGGAACTTCGCCAACTTCAAGACCAAGATGACCGCTCTCCGACGTCCTGACGGAACCATCACCTCTTCCAGAAGGACCATGGAGAAAGTCATCCACGACTTCTACTCCGATCTCTTCGATAGCCACGTCCACCTGCCCCCATGCCATCTTCCGCAGGATGGATACGTCGTCCCCTCTGTTCTCTCTTCCGAAATCCGACACGCCATCTCGTCGGTGAAGAAACGTACAGCACCCGGTTCTGACAGGATCAGAGCTGAACACCTGAAGAACCTCCCGCCAGCGCTCATCAACACCCTGGCGCGGCTCTTCACACGTTACCTGTCGGAGTGCAAGGTTCCATCTCAGTGGAAGACCAGCAGAACCGTCTTGCTGTACAAGAAGGGAGACGTGCACGACATTGGCAACTATCGCCCGATCTGCCTGTTGTCCGTAGTCTACAAGCTGTTCACTCGAGTCATCCTGAATAGGATTAGTAGAACGCTGGACGAAGGACAGCCATGCGAACAAGCAGGATTTCGGAGAGGGTTCAGCACGATCGACCACATACACACCATTACGAAGCTCATCGAAGTGTCGCGAGAGTACAAGCTGCCGCTGTGCCTTACGTTCATCGACCTGAAGAAGGCATTCGACTCCGTCGAGACTGAAGCGGTCATGGAAGCCCTGCTCACCCAGGGCGTTCCTACTCAGTACATCAGGGTCCTTCGAGAGCTGTACAGTGGATTCACGACCAAGATCTCACCATTCTACAACGACGTCGTCATTGACGTGAAGAGAGGGGTTCGACAAGGGGATACCATATCCCCGAAGCTCTTCAGCGCCACCCTCGAAAACGTCATGCGCGAACTAGAATGGGAAGACATGGGAGTGAAGGTCGACGGCCGGCAACTGCACCATCTTCGCTTCGCTCACGACATCGTGCTCATAACACCGAGCATCAGTCAAGCGGAACGAATGCTGGCCGACTTCGATCGTGTATGTGGAAGCGTTGGACTACAGCTGAATCTTACGAAGACGATGTTCATGAAGAACGGATGGATTTCTGATGCCCCATTCTCGCTCAACGGAACGAACATCTCCGAATGCTCCAGCTATGTGTATCTGGGTCGCGAAGTCAACATGGCCAACGACCTAGCACCAGAGCTGAGCAGGAGGAAACGAGCGGCTTGGGGAGCTTTCAAGAGCGTCGAAGAAGTCGTGAAGAAAACGAAGAACGTCCGACTCCGTGCCCACCTATTCGACTCCACTGTTCTTCCTGCCCTAACATACGCCTCAGAGACCTGGGTTATACGAAAGAAGGATGAACACGCGATCAGCGTCGCGCAGCGTGGAATCGAGAGGACGATGCTCGGAGTGACACGACTCACGCAAGTGAGAGAAGGCCTCCGGAGTTCCGAGCTTCGCCGACGTTCGAAGATCAGAGACGCTGTCGCATGGGTCAAGTCGTCGAAAATTAGGTGGGCCGGCCACGTAATGCGATTCGCAGACACCCGCTGGACGAGAGTCGTCACAGATTGGATTCCGCGGGATGTCAAAAGAACACCAGGACGCCCACCAACGCGTTGGTCGGACTTCTTCGTGAAAGCCCTGAACGACCGATATGACGCTCTTCGTGTCCCTCGAGCGAGGAGGATCCATTGGACCACTCTGGCACGCGACAGGGACGAATGGAGACGCTGCTGGCGCCCGCTCGAGCAAGTCGATGATCAACGGGACGGCAGGTGATACAGGTGATACAGGTGATGGGGGAGGGGTGAAGACTTGCTCATTGGATGTAGGGGAACTCTTCGGCCGCCCTCCCGGCTGCTAAGCAAATCGGAACCGTCTCACAACGAAAGTCGCATGGAGGCTGAAAATTTTAGAGGGCAATGTAGGAGCAAAATAAAAAAAGAACCACAACAAGCGAGTAAAATAAATAAATAGGAATCTGAAGATTGCCCGTTATAACCAACAGTGTGCAAAAAGACTTTCACTCAACAGCGAAACTTGAAGGAGAATGACCAGAACATCTCGGCCGCTTTATAGCACTTCGTTGGGGCACCTCGTTGCGAAAGGTGATGACTATGACGCCGTTTTCCGCCTCGACAAACACTTGTCATCATCGGTCCGCGGAGTGATCTGTGATCAGAGGCAGAGAACGGACCCGGTGTTTGTATAGCATGTTCGCTGGGAAGCTGCATATGTAAAATTTCAAAATGACGCCTTCCTAATTAAGCTCGACATTGAACTAAAAGAAATAAAACTATAATATTAGGTAGTCCGGAAAGTTCCCAGCGTGTTGTGTTACTATTTTTCCATTCGCGCCAGTAGTTCAGCAAATTTCGGACTGGAGATTTCAGTCTCAAAGATGAACACCGTGGAGGTCGACCTAGAGCAATCCTGGACGACGAGTTGAAGCAATTGGTGGAAACCGAACCATCCCAAACAGATCGCGGGGTCGCGGAAGAGCCAGACGTCAGTAAGCCTACTGTTGCGGATGCTTTGAAATGCGTTGAAAAGGTGAAAATTATATAAAGGATAAAGGATAAAGGTCGGCGTTACTCAATCCCTTCTGGGATGCGCCAGCGCATTCTACTTCTACGGTATGTCGTGGAAGCGACATGAATGCGTATTTGGCCATACAATGACTTGCGGTGGCCAGCCGATGAACAAGTCAGCGCTTGTTCATCGGCTGGTCCTTCCCAGACAAGTCTGGTACCAATTCACCGACCCCGGAGGGATGGAAGGCTTGGTTGGCCTGGGCGGGAAATCCGAACCAGGAACCTGGTATCGGGTGCACGCGACAGTCGCGCCTCCTACGACTGCGCTACACGCGCCCTTATAGACATAGTAAATGCCATATTAATAAAATAATAAATAGTAAACATAAGTAAATATCAAAGTACTATCTAAAAGAAATAAACAATAACGTTGCATTAAAATTGAAACATGGAAATGAGCGTTTGATTTTATGCATTTGTTATCACCTTCAAAACGTTTGGTGCAGGTTTATAGAGGGGTTCACCAGGTGCCTTTTTCACAACCGGGAGTTGTCCTCCTGCAGCGCCAAACTTAAATGCGATTATACATTTATTACATTCATGTGACAATGAATAACATTTTTACTCTAGATTTTCCTATGCATATTCCCTTATTGTTGATGTTGAAATTTAAACGCCTATATCTGAACATCGAAAAAGTTTACTAACGCTAATGTTACGTAGATATTCGTAGGCCTATTTTAAAAAGCGAAAGGTAGCAGCAAGATTTCCCTAGGTCATGGGATTAGGTAGCACAGTGCACTGGCGTAGTACTAATATTTGGTGTCTTCTCTGTCTGTTGAAATCTGATCTACGTGTGATTTCATACAAACAAATCTACCGTAAGAGTCTATCATGGCCCTCATTTTGACTTAGAAAACGCCAACGTTGATTTCAGATGTTCTCAGTTGGAGGAAAACGTATGTATAATCGGAGAGAATTGCAAAGGCAAACGAAAGACTGATTACTGACATATTTGTAGCAAGCCGTCGGCGTTCTCCACAATCTATTATATAGAGAGTTTAGACACTGATTAGGGGCGGAATGATAGCCTATCATTTTTCGCAACGTGGTCGACCAGTTGGCGTGTTACTGGCTAGTTTTCGGAAAGAAATTTTGGTTTCTTAGACCATTCTTGACAAGATACAACTTTAAGAGGTGATATTGACCCCGACATAAAATTTCCAACCCTAGCTATTAGGCTGTCGCAAAATTAGCCGCCGAAACGAATCGCTTACTTCAAACTGCTATAAATCAGCTTAGCCGGAACATCATTAATCGATGTAAAAACTATTAGAATCTATACACTTTTCCCAACGAACTGGTTATAAAATTAATACTTTACTATAAAAAGTGAGGTCACCGTAATTAACGAAATCAAGGATAGCACATTCAACATCGGCCAAACTAGTGAATTCTTTCTGACGCAAATGAGATTCAAGAGCTCGGAAAAGTGATATTCAGTAGGGCAAAGGTCGTGAGAATATGGTGAGGGAAAGAGAACTTCAATACCTAACTGGGTCAATTTCCGTCGAGTGATTTGGGAGGTGTATGGCCTTGCGTTGTCCTGCAACAGGAGCGACCCTCCTCTATTCACCACTGCCGGCCACAATTTTTGCAACTTCTCAAACATTTGGTCTAAATCACAGCAGTAGGACTCTTCCGTGACTGCATGACCAGGTTGCAGAAAGCTGTAATTTAATGAAGGATGCTGGAGAAGCGCCTTTATCTACCAAAAAAAAATCTCTTCCTGTTATCACAAAGGCCCATTTTTCATCCACAGTTATAATCTTGCTGCTGACGACGACGTCGACGGTAGTAAGATATTTGGCTGCTCTCCTCAAACCTTCATCCTCAAGCTACGTCCTGCGCCCGCGACCCGGTTTTTCTTCAAGATCAAAGGCGCCAGAAGGGAATTTTTCGAAGAACCACACCGTTCGTTCGATAGAACAGTTCCAAAATAGCTGCTAAGGTTACTGGATGCCTCCGCCGCAGAATGTCTGAATTTAAATTCGTAAAGCATGATGACTCCATAGCCGCGTTGGTTCATGATTTTATGGAGCCCTGGAAAAGGTCGGCTGGGAAATTAAAGTAACATCCCCATATGTTTTTTGAAAGAGCAGGAAAAACCTATCGAACGGCATGGTTGGCTTTCCCTGAGACGGAATGAATTAGGGTAAAAACTTATTTATTTATACATACCTCGAAACGGAGATTAATTTTGCAACAACCTAATAGCATACATAAAAAGATGAATTTTTCTGCAGCAGATCGGATATGGTTAAGGAAGTCATATTCAAAATCGTCCTTTTTCACGGGAATAGACTAACTTTATCTGAAAGAGAAGCATATGGAGCTAAAATAAATACAAAAAAATACAAAAAAGTAGTGTTTTGACAGAAATTTAATAAAAATTTCCTACAACAAACGATTAGTTTGCTTTCATTAAAAACTGATCCCGCTTCATACACATGCGTCTACTTTAACCTGAAGAGTGTCCATTTTAAAGTGAAAATTGTGTCTGTACTAGGACGCTGCACTCTGTTTCCTTTTCAAAAGCCTTGAAGATTAACTTGATAAAAAACATACTAAATTCATTCATTAAACAACGTTTATTAACAGAACATAAAATAATACTTTAATAGGGAATAGGATCAAGATTCCGTCTGTAGTAACCGCCGTGATGTTCCTTGTTAAGCTTAGCAAACGAGGACACAAGAGCGGCTGCCGACTCTTCGGCCTGAATGAAGCGATGATATTGGACAAAAGCATCATGGTTAGAAGGAAGGATTGACCCTTGCTCACCGTGATACTCGCATTCGGTCCACCCATGTCCGTCTGAACCCACCCTGGACAGAAGCACGTGATGAGAATGTGGTCCGACTCCAGATCAATAGACATCGTCTTCATCAAGGAGTTCAGCGCAGACTGAAAACTGTGCACTTCAGATGACCAGAGGCCGAAGAGGGAGCTGGTACAACTTACCTTGCTCATCCTGTAGGCCAGCGATCCGAACTGTCCTGAACCTGACGTATTCGTGCTGATTGATCCAACACCGGATGAGATATTCAGAATAGCGGCCCTGTCCACAGAATACTCGTCCGAGCTCTTCTGAGCAGCAGCCTTGCGAAGAAGTGGCAGGAACGTCTGGAATATCAGGCATGAAGTACTGAATGCGAACAATAGGTTGAGAATTTCTTCAGCACCGCGACATCTTCTGGGTAGCTACGCCAGGTTCTTGACCAAACACACACTTCCAACAGCATCAACAAATAAAGAATAAAAAGGATAAGAGGCGGCGGTGGGGGCCTTCTGGGATGCGCCACGCATTCTACTTCTACAGGATGTCGTGGAGGCGATTTGAATGCGTATTTGGTCATACAATAACTTGCGGTGGCCAGCCGATGAACAAGTCAGCCCTTTATCCTTCCCAAACAAGCCTGGTACTAATTCACCGACCCCGAAAGGATGGAAGGCTTGGTTGGCCTGGGCGGGAAATCCGAACCAGGAACCTGGTATCGGGTGCACGCGGCAGTCGGCACCTCCTCCGACTGCGCTACACGCGCTCACCAACAATAAATAGAAAAAGAAAATGGAAATGCAGACAATAGAATAATAATAACAATAAGGATAAGGATAAAGGACGGCGTTACTCAATCCCTTTCTGGGATGCGCCAACGCATTCTACTTCTACGAGATGTCGTGGAGGCGACATGAATGCGTATTTGGCCATACAATGACTTTCGGTGGCCAGCCGATGAACAAGCCGCTCTATCCTTCCCAGAAAAGTCTGGTACCAATTCACCGACCACGGAAGGATGGAAGGCTTGGTTGGCCTGGGCGGGAAATCCGAACCAGGAACCTGGTATCGGGTGCACGCGACAGTCGCGCCTCCTCCGACTGTGCTACACGCGCCCAATAATAACAATAATAACAATAAAGAATATAAACAATTGCAATAGAAAATAGCTAAACATAGCACTGTCCGTATATCTGTTTGTCTGTCCGCAAAAAAATTGTACACTCTCGGTGTGCTTCACGGCATTAAACTACATTCTACCAACCAACCTTTACCGAAGGAAGTGAATTCAATGGCCACCAGATAATATTCACAGGAAAAGCAAATCAATATCGATCGAGCAATTTACATTGATCGTATCAGTATCAGGTTTTGGGGCGATGTCTACAACAAGAAATTTGGCAGCCGACAGTCCGCTGAACGACTTTCTATAGCCGCTTCTGACCCGAACCGGGTTTCGGCAACATCTATCGAAGGAAGAAAATTAATGGCCACTGGATGATACTCTCAAGAGGAGAGCAGTATTGCTCGAGTAACTGATATTGATCGACGGTGTCAGGTTTGAGACCGAAGTCTTCAACGAGGAGTTTGGCAGCTGGCAGCCAACTAGAAGATTGGAGGCTGAGTATCGATCGGCTAATTGATATTGATCGTCATCATCGATTTTCGCTCGGATTTGATCCTTTACACTTTTAGGGCGGGTGTAGAACAGTCGCACCCGATACCAGGTTCCTAGTTCTCGCCCAGGTCAACCAAGCCTCCCCTTCGTGGTCGGTGAGTTGGTACCAGACTTGTTTGCGAAGGATAGAGCGCTGTTTTGTTCATCGGCTGGCCACCGCAAGTCATTGTATGGCCAAATACGCATTCAACTCGCCTCCACCACATCCCGTAAGAGTAGAATGCGTGGTGCATCCCAGAAGGGATTGAATAACGCCGTGCTTTATCATTTATTCTTATCCTTGATCTTTTAGTGAAGACTGGATGGCTCCAATGACGTGTGGGCAAACGTACTGACGAACAAACATCGATCGATTGTAAAAAGAATAGATCGATAGTATCGATTATGCTCCGAACCGAATATAAAATTTTCTCGTCGAATTGGACACTTTTCAAATCCAACTGGACACTTTTAACGTCAATTTGGACTCTTCTAAGCTCGCCTAAAACTTTTGAAATCAAACTGAACTATTCCAGATCGAAATGACTCTTAAGAAGGCTAAACTACTGACTCATTAAGATGGTTTAATTAGTTTTCTGTTTAAGAAAAATTTGGCATAACCTTCTTTAAAATTTTTTAGTTCACCTGTCCGAAGATGTGTAGTAATAACATTATAAAAATTTTATTTTTAAAAAATAATAAATTAAATTTTGTCTCAAAGCGCAGCTAGGCAGCAATCATAAAGTGCATTAAAAGGCTGGATCGCGCCATGAACTCAAAAAGCAATAGTTTATTTATTTATTTTTGCTATTTTTATTTTTATTTTTGTTTATTTGATTGATAGCGTAAATACATTAAACTAGAGACTCTCCAAAAATGTTAGAATAATTTTCTGTTCAAGGAAAATTTTTGCATAACATTGTTTGAAGTTTTAGTTCATCTATCCAATAATTGTTAGAGGTTGTGTAAAATTTTTGTTCTTTGAGAAAAACAATGATTCAACGCTTGTTTAGAAGAGCAGGAAAGCGGCCATTCTATATCACTAAAAGAGGGATTGTGCCATGCCCCCATCCGAAACTTTGCAATTTTTACTCGATTGATAGCAACATTTCAGTTTCGATACATTTCACACCTGAAAGCGGTGCAACACAAACAATTTAAAAAACACAGATATACTAACTTTCTTGTTGCATGTAAGCAGTATTTACAGTATCAATCAATCAAACCTTGCGACTTGCTTTTCGAGCGCATGGCGCGATCCACTCTTTTAATGCACCACATTATTGCTGTCTGGGTACGCTTTAAGATAAAATTTAAGGTATCATTTAATGTATCATTTTATCTCAAAAATTAATCTCATTTTCGGGCAGGTGAACTAAAAAATTTCAAAGAAAGTTACACCAAATTTTTCTTAAACAAAAAAATATTCAAACCATTTTAGCCCTCTTGGTCTGTAGTTTAACCCGCCTAAAAGTCATTTCGATTTGGAAAAGTTTGCTTTGATTTCAAAGGTCTTAGCCTAGCTTAAAAGAGTGTCCAATTTGACGTGAAAAGTGTCCAATTTTGTCTGAAAAGTATCCAATTTGATTTGAAAAGTGTCCAATTCAACGTGAAAATGGTATATATTAGGAAGGGGTAAAACATTGATTTTCCAATCAGCAGTGATCGATACTAATATTGATTAGTGACGTGTTGTTCGTTCGAATGGGAAAAGGTTGCAAATATGATGGCCACGGACTGGCTTGGAAAACTTTCAAGCACTACTATGGATGAGAATAAAGATGGGTAATAAGGAAAAACGAGTAAAGGATGGTGTTGGTCGATTGCTCCGAGGAATGCGTCAAGCATTCTACTTCAAGAGGATATCGTGGAGGTAATTTGAATGCGTATATGTTATATACAGTAAGTTGTGGCGACCAGCTGATTTTTCCTAGAGAAATCTTGTACCAATTAACTGACTAAGGAAAGCTGGAAGGTCTTGTTAGCCTGAACAGGTTCCGAACGAAGGTTCTGGATGTGGGGTACATGCGACAACTGACAACGCGACCCCTCCGATTGCGCTACCATGCGCTCCACGGTGGGTCTAAGATGACGCATTTCCATTACGCATGATGTCCGCCTCCAACCAACCTGTGTAAGAACAGCCACGCTCGCCGCGTTCGTATTAAAGACCTTGAGGATATCAGCTCGATTCGGCTCCTGGTTCGAGAAGTACTTCACCCAGATTCCGGCGTTGTTGAGCAGTACGGTAAGGCCCTTGTCTCCAACGATCTTTTCAACCTGAAATACGCCGCTTAGCAGTCCGGCAACCACCCAGACTTGCAAGACCTTTAGGTGCTAACCTGAGTGTAGACGCTCTTTATGGACTCGTCGCAGGTTACGTCGAGCTTCAGGACGCATAGCCGATTGTCGTTGATCGCTTTCAGATCCTGGAGATACTTATTCAGCTGAGCTCCTTTCTCAATTGAGTGCATGACTCATCTGCTACGATACCTTGGCATCGTCCGGATTGCGAGCTGTGGCAATCACATGCTGAATGCCGCTGTTCTTCAACAGCTCCTTCACGAGAGCCAGGCCAATGCCCCTATTGGCGCCGGTTACCATGACTGAGTAAGGAGCCATATCTGATCTGCATAAAGTTACGTTCTCTGCTAGTAAATCGTGACAGAGGGTATCTACAAACGCGAATCGAACATAAGGGCAATGAATTTGAGCGCTGAAGAGGTCAGTCACGGTAGCTTTGAAACCAAAATGTTCACAAGAGGACGAATCAAAGATTTCAGTCCGAAAAAGGTCTATGAAGAAAAATAACATCGAAACAGCTAAAGCAACAAGTAAAATTCGTCGCTGATCTGTTGGAGCACTGCCCACTCCGCGTAAACGCTAATATTGGTCGTAAAATGGATACTTACCAGGTGGTTGTCGTTAGTGTGGGCGACATGGGGAGGAGAGACGCACCACAACAATAAGATAGTGGGCTTGCCACCCAGGAGCGTTGTGACTAGCTGGCGCGTCGCACTGTCTCCATGCTGAGCTAGCACAGCAGGAACTTTGGTTGGGCTACTCTGGCACGCAGTATGGAAGAATGGGACGTTGCTTGCACCTGCTTGTGAAGTCAACTACGGGACCGTAATACAAATGGTCTATTCGGTTTCGTATATTGGAAACTGGAAAAGAGCAGCTCCAGCTAATATTAGGCTGTCGCAAAACTAATCTCCGTTTCGAGGTATGTATAAATAAATAAGTTTTTACCTTAAATCATTCCGTCTCAGTGAAAGCCACGCATACTGTTTGATAGGTTTTCCCTGCTCTTACAAAAAACATATGTGGATGTCGCTCTAATTTTTCCAGCCGACCTTTTCCAGGCCTCCGTGGAATCAAGAACCGACGCGACTACCGAGTCATCGTGCTTTACGAATTTAAACTGCGACATTCTGCGGCAGAGGCACCCCAGGAAACCTTAGCAGTGCTTTTGGGACGGACTGTCCTTGCGTAGGAGCGGTGAGATTCTGCTTCGAAAAATTCGCTTCTGACGATTTTGTTCTCCAAGGAAAACCGTATCGCGGGCGCAGATCGTCGCTTGACGTTGAAGGCTTTAGGAGAGCCGTCGAAGCAAATCCGGAGACGAATACACGTACGTTAGCAGACGACGTTAGCGTACATCACAGTGCGGTAGCAAGGCATCTGGTGAGAACCGTCAAAGTGAAGAAGATGCCGAAGTGGATGCCCCATGGGCTGACCGATGAGCAGTGTCTGACGCGTTTCGACACTTGCTCCAACCTCCTAGTTCGCTTTAAAATGAGCTTCTCGTAAGATGTATTATAACTGTAGATAACACGTGATCCCTTACGATAACCGTAAATGGGAATTTGTCTGGGTAGATAAGGTGGTTCCTCCACCATCCTTTTCTAAACCCGACCTTCATCCTAAAAAAGTTATGCTCACTTTGTAGGGGTGTTGTAAAGGTGTAATTCATTACAGCTTTTTGCAACCTGGTCAGGCAGTCACAGCAGAGTCTTACTGCTGTGATTTGAACCAGGGGTGCACATTTAACGGTTAACGATTTAACGAATTTAACGAATTAACGGCATTTTCCGTTAAAATCCGGCTTAACGACTTAACGGAAATTTTTAGAAATTTAACGGAATTTTTAACGGACTTTTTTCTCAGTAAGCTTATCACTTTCCCTTCAGTCTTCACTAATACTGCAGGCCTCATCCTTCCAATTAGGACTATTCCTGAAAAACTACTGAAATCAGCAAGGACATTTTAATGTTTTTATGCTATTCTCATGTCTTTTATGGTACATTTGAATTTTTGGAAATAATGCAACCAGAGCTAGAAAAGGATATTCGTTAAGCCGCCAAGCACATCAACAAATCCACAAAGTTAGTGGTCTGACCTCCTCGTAAAATATGCTTATCCTCATTTGGCGCTGCTTATCCCAGAATACTTTGCTCGCCACCTAAACTAGTCGAAAAGGAGGGAATGTTTTCAGTCGGTGAACGTATTTCAAATGATTTGAGAAAAATGCTAGTGAAGGGATCAAGAACGCCGCCACTCAATCCCTTTTGGATGCGCCACGCATTCTACTTCTTCGGAATGTCCTGGAGACGATTTGAATGCGTGAATGACCATGCAGTAGATCACCTGTGGTGGTCATGATGAAAAACTCAGCACTTTATCCTTCGCAGGCAACTCTGGTACCAATTCATCGACCAAAAACTCACCGAGGGGTGGAGGGCTTGGTTGGCATGGCGGAAATCCGAACCAGGAACCTGGTACAGGATATGCATGCAAAAGCACCCCTCCGATTGCGCTTCACGCGCCCTAATAACTAAAATTTGGAAAGCTACTTTCCTGAACATTAACACATCAACGATCCTGTCACACCCTTTCGGCCGTGTGGGACGTGTGACAAGATATCGTGTCAGAGTTCCGACGATGCAAAAAAATCGATTGGTCTTACGCACAGGGACGCTAAAACCATGCGTTCGTTAACGTGTTGGCATTCTACTGATAGGTTTCAATTGTATTTTTATTAATTCTTTCGGTACTTAGCGGGTTGGTTCTCTTGATTTTACATCCCATACCTGGTGTTATTCCACACCATAAAGATATAATAATTTGTTGCCAAAGGTTTGTTTATTTTACTGTCCACACCTTGTTGATAATGAATTGTTCAAGTTACACTGTAGTATTGCACTTCAACCTTGAACTTTAGTTGGGTACTAAGCGGGCCGGTGCCCGCTCCATTATGAGACCATGGTTGTGGAACACTCAAATAAACACGGTTTCTGAGCTCTTCGTCGCTGACGTGGGGGAGAGCACAGAAGTAGGAGGCAAGGGAAGGATCTCCGGGGTGTAGCTGATCTAGCTTACCCGTTTTAAGATACCTAACCGATGCACATCGGGCACCAGCCCGCTTATACCCTTTAGTTGTTGATCTGTTAAAGTTGGAAGGAGCATATAACGTTTTAATTGATTTTTTTCATTTGAAATAATGGTTTACTGCTAATTGTATTTTTTTAACGAAATTTAACGATTTACCGGAAATTTAACGAAAAATTTCCGTTAAAAAATTTCGTTAAAATAATTTAACGCACAGAACTTTGTGTGCACCCCTGATTTGAACCAAACGTGTGAGATATTGCAAAAATTGTGACCGGCAGTGGTGAATAGAAGAGGACCGCTCCTGCTGCAGGACAACGCAAGGCCACACAACTCACAAATCACTCGGCGAAAATTGGCCCATTTAGGCATCGAAGTTCTCCCTCATCCACCATATTCTCCCGGCCATTCCCCCACTGACTATCACTTTTTACGAGTTCTTGATTTTCAATTGCGTCAGAAATAATTCACTGATTTGGCCGATGTTGAATGCGCCCTCCTTGATTTCACCAATTCCCTTGATCTCAGTTTTTATTGTAAAGGATTAGGTTCATTACCTTTTCGGTGGCAAAAACGTACAGATTCTGGTGGTTTTTGCTTCATTTAATAATGTTGTGAATAAGCTGAGTTACAGCAGTTTGAATTAAGCGGTCCGTCTCGGCGGTCAATTTTGCGACAGCCTAATATTATACACTGGGAAAAATTGCCAAAAACCGTAAATCGGAAAAATCATAAATTCTATTCATGTACAACCCTACCTAGCAGGCGCGTAAGGATGTGGCTTGACAAGAGGGAGCGTATTAAAGCAAGGCGCAAGAGAATTTATTGATTTAAATGAGAGTATCAGGTGGACCCCCCGACTAGACTTGCACCCATTTTTCTGTATCTCCTAGAGGACTGACTGATTTCGGTTTGAGTTGATCTGAAAAGCGAGGCAGCATACTGGTCTGGGGTGGATATCCGGACCGCTTCGGATAACCTCCTGTTGTGCAAGACAGGCTTCAAATAGACCCCTGGAGGGTAATAGACAGGTGGGCGAGAATCAGAACGGTTGTTCCCAATCTAAAACCATCTCCTTTCTCTTCACAAAACTGCCAATTGAAGAACGAGTACTCCCAGGCGATTCGTTCAGAGGGAGGACCACCACCTCTTGTCGGTCTTTCTAGCGGTAGACTATGGTCTATGTTATACTTCGGCGACGCCGTTGTCGCCGACGTCGCCGAGAACAGCGTCGCCGAAGTATAACGTAGGCCTATTTGGCGTGTTAAAGACGATGCGGCACCGAACTGGTTCGCATTCTATTTAGTTTCAGATTTTTTTTTGAACGTTAGAAGACAAGGTCTTTAGCCATCTAATTGAACGACTAGTGTTTGATGAGCAACACGACTTTGAAGAGAAAAAATTCCTAAATTATTGGGATAGCTAGACGAATTCATCAGTATACTGAATCATAGACTTTGGCTTAGTTTAAAAATGTAGGTATTGCAGTTGTTAGTTTTCAAATTGTAAACATTTTAAATGTACTATCGAGTAAAAGCCAACTGTCATACCACTCGCCTCTGCTCGGATGAAATGGTTCAAATCCTACACATTTCAACGTTCACGACCACGTGACACGATGTCGCATCACAACCTCTTGGCCACGCGGGACCGTGTGACACGATGTCGTGTCACAGCTTGTAATTCATTTATCTTGTTGGATTCAAATCTTTCTAAGAAACTTAGGCCTGAGTTATACTCCCGCAGGAGCATCCGCAGAAGGGCGGGAATCGCGCCGAGATCCCTCACCTGGCCAATCGCCACGCCCCGCCACGCCCGCCGTCTGCGGTGCCCCCTTAGCCCTAGTTTACCCTTGCGCCGCTGCGCGGCGTGGCACGATGGTCGGGATGGATATCGACCGGCGGCGCGAAAAGTCGATATCTATGGCGATCGTGGTGCCGCGCCGTGTAGCGGCGCAAGTAAAAACTAGGGCTTAGACCGCGGACGTTCCGCGGATGCTCCCGCGGGAGTATAGCAGAGGCCTTAAGAATCTTTTTTGTTAAGTGTGCTTTATCTTTAGACACTTTTGAAGAGCATTGTCCACGAAAATTTTTTTCGGTTACCCATTTATTGAGCTTGTCAAAAAGTAGTGATTTAAATTAACCAACAACTCGCGAAGTTATAAAAATCTGTTCGTACCACGCGCTCAACACGCGGAAATCGTGTTAAACGTTAACGTTAATGTTAACTTGTCAACATGTTAAAAATAACAAGAAAATAAATTGAGATTTTTAGCGCGGTGGAAAACGTGCTCCAACGACAATTACTTGGACCAATTGAAAAATATTCCGTTCCAATTTCCCTAGCAGAAGAGCCAAGCACGTCGTTTACGATGGGTATTGTTTAAAGATTGCAATCCCAAGACAGGGGCCACCTTATAACGGGATTTGCGCCTCATCCCTTGTTCTCTTTGCATGTCCACCCCAACCTCAACCCCAGACTCCCCTAACTAGGCACAACAGCAACAAAAACAATAACAACAAAAAAAGAACAAAAAACAAACAATAACAAAAATACGCTCCAGGCGTCCCCGGTCACCTCTACGTATCACACCACGGTGAGTGAGTCGACGCGCACGCATTCGGTAGCGCGGGAATTTAAAAGGGGATTTGCAGCTGAAGCGTTTACACCTTTTTATAACTAATTTTTTCAATCTTTCAGCGACGGGATGGGCTGTTCTCATTGGAGGGGATCAGGAAAGCACATATACTATGTTGTATGTGTTTCACCTCATATACTACTTACATACAACTGGCTATAGAGCGCGCCCCCCCCTCCGCCTTGGGATTGCACCGTTTAAAGGTACAATAAATGGAAATATTATACCAACTAGCGTGAAAAAACTGGGCCGGAGGTGCACTCCTAGTTGGAGCGACCACCCCAACTGGGGCAATTTCTTCCCTCCCTGCCCCACCCTCCCTACCCTTGAAATCGTCTGAGCGCCCTGAAGCCACGATGTGACCACTAAGCTCTTCAGGAAATTCAGAATAGGTAGTGGTGGAGCAGAACAGTACTTATTCGGCTAAAAATAGGATTGCACAGGGGTGCCTATTGAGCTGAACTTTTTCAGAAGCTGAACCGCACAGAAACGAACTCTAATTGCTAGCTCGTGAACAAAAGACCGACAGGCTGCAAGAAAGGGAACTAATGCACCAAACAGCCGTTAAAAGTCGACACAGACGAGAAAGAAGACGAGGAATCGAGTTGCCGTTGACACAGGCAGTAGTTAAGGCCGTGGAAAATGAACAGCGAGCGCTGAACCTGGTGGTTGTTGATCGATACGGGCGCGCTGTGTCCACGGCGGCTCGACCAAAGAACACCTCGCACTCGGGGCTTCCACCAAAGTTCAGGCGCAACTTCCGTAGGATTCACTGCAGAGTCACAAGGAACGTCTGCGAACTTACCCGACTGATGGGCATCTAAAGGGGGTCGCAGTGTTGAAGTTCGCTTCGGCTGCGCTACCGGGTGGTCCAAAAACGGCAAAATTGCCGCCTAGTCACTTGTGGACGGGAGGTCGGCGGGAAAGATGGGCGGAAATTTTGATTTTTTCCGGAAAACAGAAAATGAAAACTCAGGCTCGTCAGAAATAAGAAAATTTTAAGATAGTTACTAAGCTATAGTACAAGACGCGTCTTTCGAAAAGACGCAGACCCTTTCTGATATAACTCGCCTAAATGTCACCTATTTGAAGAACCAATGGGATATTTGAGCTCAGGAGCTCGAGCTCTATCGCCTATATCACAAATCAATCGATATAGCCACTTTGTGGAAAAGGTGTGTCAACTATTCAAGCGAAACACAATCAATCGAGTGTAAAATTCAAATTTTTAGTCGAATACATGGAGCAATCCACGTCGCTCATACTTCTGGAAATTTATAATTTCTTATGCTTTCATATGACCTCTTATCGTATTCAGCATCTCTACTGTGAGCAAAGTTATCACCTTTCAAACAGTGCATACATTTTTTGTCTCAAACTTGGGTAATTAAACATTTTTTTGTACTTCAGCGGGGATATTGTGGTGGCCCTTTGAATGCGTGTTTGGTCCATGCAATGACTTTTGGTGGTCAGCCGATATCCAAGAATGTTTACTGTTTTTTCCAGGCAAGTTTGGTATCAACTCGTCAATCTCGAAGAGATGAATTGAGTGGTTGGCCTGGGTGGGAACCAGGGGCATGCGTTTAACGATTACCGATTTACCGGATTTACCAGCACTTTTCGTTAAATTTTCTTAACGAAATTTCACGACGAAATTCTCCGTTAACTTGCGTTAACGACATTTTACGCGTCATTTTTGAAATTTTGCTTCCTCTTCATGTAAATGCATTTTGGACGAATCGTTTGAATGAGGCTTCGCCGCATCGTTGCGATACCGAGGAAACCTTCTATTTATTTGAATCAGTAGAGATGGCGAGTCGATATCGTATTTCGAGAATTGTTGGCATTTTCTTGCTCTTTTGCCAATTTATTTGCGTGTGCTCCCACTTTCTCTAGCGAAGGTTTGCGTTTCTGATTTGTTAGGCCGCTTCTCGCGTTAAGCGGCTTTCACACTGCCGTTGCTGCTGTTGCAGCAACGAGCAACGAAAAACGGGTGGAGTTCGATGCCTGCTGCAGCCGCAACACGGTGAGATAAGATAATGGGATAAGACCTGTGATATCCTCCTTTGACAAGCATCAGCAACAAGGAATGATGGCGATCATTCCACGTTGCTGAGGCCGCGCAACCGCTGTGCAACCGATGCCGGTGTTGCTGATGCAGGGTTGCGGCAACAGAGGTGTGAAAGCCCCCCTCGTTGCTGCTGTTGCTCCTCTGCGTCTTTGCGGTATGCTTCATCATTACGGCATCGGTTGCGCAACAGCAACAACGGCAGTGTGAAAGCCGCGTTAGAGTGATACCTATTAGTTCTTCATACTCACCAGCCAGTCAATTTTTTCACAGCTTTTTGTGATATTTGTTCGATAGGTGGGGTTGAAAAGATATAGAAAATGTGAAGAAGACGTACCGAAACACGAACAAACTGTTAGAGCGCGGCTGTTGGTACTGTCACTGCTTCGCCCTTATTGATTTCCCAAGTGCTCCGTCACGCCTATCGGCGTGCCTCGCACTTGCCGCTTCGCGCGATGTTTTAGTATAATTAAGCTAAGGACAATCACATCAAGCTAGCTGCTCTATTTGTACAGCTTTTTTCCCCAGTAGTGGAGTACAAAAGGCTGGCAGTAAGTACAGCGTATAGTATGATAGGGCGATCTACCAGGCTGTCTAATAGCCCGAAAAGTTCACCATTTTTATTTTTTCAACTTTATTGAAAAACAAATCTAATCAACAATATAATCAACACAGCTATCCACAACAGTGGCCCATCGATTGGACAGGTCGCCGATGCCCCTCGCCCAGAACTCCGGGGGCTGCGACTCGAAGAAGTCCGCGATGTCGGATTTGAGGTTGTCGTAGTTGGTGAATTTTCTTCCGGCCAAATGGTGCTTCAGCGGGCGGAACAAGTGGTGGCCGGAGGGGGCGAGGTCCGGGGAATACGGCGGATGGGCAACCGTCTCCCAGCCGAGCGTCGCCAACTTCTGCTGGGTCTACTTCGCCACGTGGGGACGCGCGTTGTCATGCAGCAGGTGGACCGAGGCCCTTCGGGGACGCTTTTCTCGGATGGCGGCGGCTAGTTTCTCGAGCTGATCGGTGTAGATGGAGGCGGTGGCAGTCCTGCTTTGCGGGAGCAGCTCGAAGTACAGCATGCCCTTGGCGTCCCACCAGCAGCAGAGCATGATCTTCAGCGGGTGTTCCCTGTCCTTGAGGCTCGTGTCGCCGCTCTCGAAACGATTGAACCAGCGCCTGACTATGCGTTGGGACACTGCATCCTCCTTGCACGCTCTGCAGATGTTGGCGACCGCGGTGCCCGTGTCGTTGCCCAGCAGCCACTCGTAGTACACGAACCTACGAATTCGACCTTGGTCCATTTTAGCTTGTACTGGTAGCTAGACGCGGCGACTGCGCCTTATATACCCCTAGCGTGGAACTCTGGAGAACCTTCTAGAAGGTTTTTACACTTGCCTGATATTATAACACTTCTAAGGAAAATTATAGAATTTTGAAAATTTTCGGACAGGAATTATTGGGCAGCCTGGTATTAGTTCCTCACTGCTGGCCCTCCCTTACAAGGAGAGGGTCTGAAGCGTATGTCTGAACGGGGGAGCGACTCATATAGGGAGAATCTTCACCCCTCAATTCTCTTGAAGATGTGTCTATTTTTTGCCCAGTCGCTAAACCCAAGGAGTAGGGGATACGGCACAGCACGCGTTTGGGGGTCTTGAACGCCACCGATGCTTCTGCAACCAGTGGCTCGGAATGTAGGTGGGGAGAGGGTTGACTCGTGCGAGGGAGGTCAGGGGTTTGGTTCCTCTGCGCTGCTGCATTTTCGCATTTCAAATGATTGGTTGAGATTTGGCGGATTCTGACGTCTATACCATTTTCAGACGTTTTCTGTGCATTTTTCCAGCGGTATGTTGTGGTATTCAACATGGCGACGTATGAATGTTCAACACCAGTGATACACAGGTACAAACTGCATGAAGCACCACTGGGCACCTTACGGTAGCGTATAAAGGCTACAGGCTGATCATAATCTGTTTCCTTACATAGATCCAAGGCCTCGGGAAAAACCATCCTGCTCGGATTTTCAAAGGAGACCACGTTGTGACGTCGGAGGTGGTCCAAATAAGAAATGAGGTGTCCCGCAAATTAAGCTAAACGGCATCGATACACTCGTTCCCTCATGTCTGCCTCTCACCTGGAAATCAGAAGTCTGCTGACGGTTTTCTAGAGCCTAACGCCAACAATGTCCGCCGATGCTCGAGTGGTGATCCACCTGCTCACGCTCAAGTGTGGCCCACCTTAGACAAGGAATCTTCGAGGGAAGAAATCAAGCTGGCCGAACGGATGGCCAGCATACTCAAGGACTTCGAAGCACGTCAACTTGAAGTTGACGAAGACGAACAGCTGGTAGTGGTGGAAGAAGAAGAGGAAGATTGGGATCCGCAAGATGAACTGATGGACGTGGAGAGGCAACAAGCGGTGGGCATATGATAATGTTTTCGGGTGGAGCTCTTGTTTCGGAGGAAGGGGTACGTCATCAATTGGATTTCGGTTGCGTGCTCATAACCATGGAGGAAGACACCGCGATTCACTACACAGGCACCTTGTACCTGTGTATCACTGGTGCTGAACATTTATCAGCATGTTGAATACCACGGCGTACAGCTGGAAAATGCACAGAAAACGTCTGAAAATGGTATAGACGTCAGAATCCCCCAAATCTCAACCAATCAGTTGAAATGCAAAAATGCAGCAGCGCAGAGGAACCAAACCCCTGACCTCCCTCGCGCGAGTCAACCCTCTACCCACCCACGCTCCGAGCCACCGGCTGCACACGCATCGCGGGCGCACAAGGCCCCCAAACGCGTGCTGCGCGCATTCCATTGTGACCCCCTACTCCTTGGGACTAGCGACTTGGCAAAAAAAAACACACATTTTCAAACCAATTGAGGGGTGAGGATTCTGCCAATATGACTCGCTCCCCCCGTTCAGACATACGCTTCAGATCCTTCCCTTGTCGCGAAGCGCAACAAATGTACATAATGGTCAGAAAAGATTTCATTCTATACGATTTAGTTTTGCTTAAGTTATCTGCTTGCTGATCAGACGTTTTGTTTACAGATTATGCTGACATTCCTTCTCTCGAACTCGATCCAAGACCGTATAAAAGCACAGCAGGAAGCCGAGATGACACCTTCCTTCTTCGATTCGACTCGACTCAAGTCGCCTGGACCCGTCGCCTCCAGCTTCAACACCTGCGACCAGCCTTCGACCGATCAAGAGGACTTTCAAGAGGACGCGGGGCTCAATACTACCGGCTTGGTACTTCATACCGATACGTCTCGCCAGTCCCTCAATATAAGGAGACTTTACAGATCTCCTGGCGTACCGAAACCCTCTGACTCCAGCCAACTCGAACGAGGCCAATTTGACCTACGACACGACGTCTCCGGACCAAGAAGAAGTCAGCAACATTGACATATTAATCCGCGGCAGATTTGGGAATAAACATATTATAGTTTTGGGTACTCCACCGCGTGGCCAGTCAAGGAACGACTGTTAGGCGAACGACCCACAACCACATCCTTTGTTAGTGAAACGGTCCCCCTCAATGATCCCCTTAGCGGACGATTTTTCGGCACGTCTGCCTGAATCCCCAAACATGTTGAGCGACATCTTTGGCACGTCTTCTGATTCAAAGGCACGTCATACGACGTATTCCGCACGTCTTCTGAATTCACCAGCACGTAGAAGACGTCTGGGTATTTTCCGCTATTTTCGCGCCACATAATTTAATCAGTTTTGATTGACGGTGACCGATACCACAAAAACGAACTTCAGATTCGTTTTGAGCGGCCTCGACTCCCCCAAAGCTAAAGTTTCAGACCGCCTGGACGACATCCACAAAAAATCGTTAGTTTGATCAGTATCGATTGAGGGTGATCGATACTTCAAAAACAAACTTCAGATTCGTGTTCAGCGAATGCGGCTACCCCAGGGCTGAAGTTTCCATGCAGGTAGAAAACGGGTAGGTAATTTCCGCTATTTTCCCGCACCGTAATTTGATGAATATCGATTGGTGGCGATCGATACAACAAAAACGAACCTAAGATACGTGCTCAGCGGCCTCAACTACCCCCAGGGCTAAAGTTTCCAGGCAGGTAGAAGACGTCTGGGTATTTTTCGCTATTTTCGTGCCATAATTTCCCTCCCCCTCCCCCCATTTTATGACCAATATCTGCGGCGGCGCCGATCGATAGTATGACTCAGCGCTTACCGCGTCATTATGGAGTACGATAGTATATACGATAGATTACCGCGTCATTATGGAGTACGATACTGTGCATGACAACGATTCTGCTTATCCTTTTCGTCCTCTTCGAGGCCTCTCATGGCAGTTACTTTTGGGAGAAGTACAGTCAGTATGCACGTGCGCGTATTCCTTATGAAATTCCTTGGAATACAGAGGAAAAATGGTTAACAATTCAAATCTACGATACTTGGGTGGTAGAGACAAAAATACTCAATACGGAAAAATTCGATTCGATTAAAATTTGGTCAACGGGCTGCGGCTTTTTGATTCTCTGCTTCTTTCTGACAAAAGGAACCATTCTGGGAACAGACAGATTGTGAACTTCGTGAATATCTTCCAAAGACGAACTGTGCCAAAGAATCCGCTGTGATCACTGCCCGACCTGAACTCTTCCTTAGAACATTCTGTAATTTCGAAAACAACTATGGCAGTATAAAAGAATATTTGGCTGTAAAAGTCGACTCCGAGAGCAAGCTCTGGAAATAGTTTTGTTAGGGCAAATGAAAACGATTAGAAACGATCAGCCTTGCTATGGTAGCACTTTGGACCTTCCCAGAAACTGGACGACTTTCCGCAAGCTAAACGAACTGCGTATATTAAGAAATTTGTTATTCTAGAAGTCTTGTTGCTATGTTTGATTATAGGATCTTGATGATTTTGCTCGTTTAACAGTTGTATTGATGACAGATAGACCGCTAGTATTTGTTGTGAAGACAAAGACATAGTCATATAATTGCCATGGAGTCGAAAAAAATGAATAAAGAAAACGATATGGCTTTTTACTAAAATACAGCCAAACTGACTGCAGCTAAAGGGAAATTTTATTAACGAATTTAACAATTTTAACGCGTATTTTTGCGATTAAAAATTGTCGTTAAAAGTTTTCCGAAAAAATTTAACGCACACTTCTGATGGGAACCAAAACGTGAACCGATTCGATAACACATATCGGCCGGCACTTCGTTCGAGTGATCTACCAAGGCGTGGTCACAACTGTTTATTTACGTAACCCTTCAGAAGCAGTTTCTGAGTGCTGACTGAATACTCTAAAAGCTCGGAGCTTGCATAGGTGACGTCCACAGAGGTGAAGGCGGAGTCCGTTACTGCTTCAAGGACACCTTTCAGAAGACGCATTTAGCAACTGGTTCGACAGTCAAGACAATCAACATCACATCCAAATGAATTCATCGAAAAGTCGTAACTCGTTGTTCCACTCCACTAATACGGAATAGTTTCAAGATGCCTTGTGAAGAAGCCGCCATGATGCTGCTTGTTCAGCTTGGGAAGCGACGCTACGAAGTCCGGTATTGCTTGTTCAATCTTAAATCGTATGGTAAGATGAAGCAATCACAAAGGCTGAAGATGTAGTACTATTACCGATAATAGTGCTGACGGTCCTCCTAGATCTGTCTTTATCCATCCTGGGCAGAAGCAAGTTATGAGAATGTGGTCCGACTCCAAGTCGATAGCCATAGTCTTCGTTAGGGAGCAAACAGCAGCCTAAATGGAAAACACGCATGACTAAGAAGTCCACGTTTACAAGAATGAATGCAGTGCTAAAAGCTTTCAGAAGATGTATGTAGGCCTCCCTTACCTTGCTCATTCTGTAGGACAAGACGCCGAGCTCCGCTGAGCTAAAATTGCTTTCGGTGTTGGATCCAGCGGTAGAGGAGATGTTCAGTATCGCTGCTCGATCTACAGAATATTCGTCCGACTTTACTTGAGCGGCTGCTCGGCGTAGAAGTGGAAGGAATACCTAGAAGCAGACCAAATCTGTCGCAGTTATCGCACGGTTCCTTGAAAAAACTCGATGTCTGTATACGACACTAAGTCTTAACGAGGATTGATTATCAGAAGCGCATCAGTCTACGCGTATTTTGCTCTAAATACACTCGTATGTCTTCTGTTGAAATTGGGTTTCATTCCATTCATGCCTTCGTCCCGCCCCTTATGGTCTCCGCCCTCTGGCACTGCGGCAGCTGAGGGACATGGTCCGCTTCAAACCGGCTGCGAGGTAGAACTAGACAATCCTTTTTTTTAGATTTGCTGAAATTTTTAGGGCGCTCTCATTTGTCGTAGACGAAAAAGCGGAGACAATGATGACATTGCACCTCATGAAGCAGGCCTTCTAGACGAGCCCAATACGCAGTATTGCGTACAGTAATCTCATTTGAGTGTCTTGCTGCGTACCGCTAACGCTCTACTGCTAATGTCTGACCCAGCGGCAACGTGTTTGGCGTGCTGCCAGGGTAGTTGCGCGACTTCCTTCATCGCGTCCTTCGTGAATCACAACGGCCGGTAAGTTTCAAGCCAGCAACCGGTTAGGTAAATCTGTGGTAGCGATTTACAGACTCCTTCGTTGATGAATCCGTGCTCAGGTTCATCGCGGCAAGGCGGCATGCCGCAATCTCTGTATCCGGCCTTAACATTAATGGCCTTCGCACACTTGCGGCAAACCGGCTTCCGTACCCATGAGGCCCCACACACGTCTGCGGCTTCTGCGGCAACCCCGCGGCCCTATCCTTAACCATAGGGCAGGGACGGACGGCGGCAATGCATAAGGACTCACATCATTATTGCCGCTGCTCGCATGATGTGAATCATTACTACCGCCGCCACTGATCTCGCGCCGACTCGCAGAGGCGGCAGAGACTGTCTGCGCTCTAGCCCACAGCGCGGACAGAAGGAGGAAGGTGAATAGGAGCAGTAGGTCCCATCTAGAAGTACAGTACCTTGTCGCCGGCAGAACTGCAGGAGCGGCGCGACTCATCATTTTCGCGTAAAAGTGTGTGGGAGCCTTCAATCATCGGTGAGTTTGCCGCCGGCGGTGAACGGGCACACTTTCGCGGCGGCAGCTGCGCCGCCGATTTGCCGCCGCAGCGTTCTGTCTGTGCTCTAGAAGACCGCAGCAGGGATCGGCGGGAGCGCAGACAGAATGCGGGAAAGCGAATAGCAGCAGTAGGTTCCGATTAGAAAGAATACAGTGCCACTGCCGCTTGCCGCCAGCAAGACTTGAGTGTGCGTGAGCGGCGCGGTTCACGAGTTTTGTCGCTCGCCGCTCGCCGCAAAAGTGTGTTGAGGCCTTAACGTTTTTATTCGATTGAAAAAGCAAATAATGCCTCGAAATAGCGCACAGTGGCAGAGCGTGTACGAAAAACGAAGAATCTGCTAGTAATCGAAGAAGCTAAACGACCTCTGCTTAGCCGAGTCTACAATACAATTAAGAAAGTAGGCTCATTAGTCTTTTGGGAAGGCGAGTAAGGGTATTATGTAGCGCCTAGAAGTTTTCGATTAAGCCATGGTACGCCTTCTGATTTTTATCATTTCATACCGGTGGTCTCCCGCCTGATAACGAAATTCTGTTCCACTAACCTGTGTAAGCACAACAATGCTAGTTGCATTCGTGTCCAGAACCTCGTTGATATGAGAGCGATTCGGCTTCTGATCCGACGTGTATCTCACCAGGATGCCGGCATTGTTCACCAGTACAGTGAGACCTCTCTCGCCAACGATCTTTTCAACCTACAAAGAAAGCTATTTGTTAACTGTCATCCATTTGCACCTAGTCACTTTTTACTTGGCTACTATCTAACCTCATTGTACGCTTGATTGATAGAATCATCGTTGGTGACGTCCAGTTTTACCAACTTTAGCCGAGGGTCCTTGATCTCTTTCAGTTCCTGATAACATTTATATTAGAACAAGTTAGTTAGCTAGTCTTTCATCAGCCTTCCCTATTGTACGAGAAAAAACGAAAACAATATTCTTAAAATATCCAGTCACAACAACTTCAAAGCAATATTAATAATATAAATAAATAAATAAAAACATATAAAAATATATTTATAGAAAATTTATATAAATATATAAAATCTAAAAAATACAAATAAATAAAAAATAAAGAATTTAAAAATGTGAAAATTATAACAGCTTTCTCCACTGATAAGCCACCGAAGAAGTGTTACAATCAACAAGGTTCGTCTGAAGGGAGGTGGCGAAACGAACCCGTAGTGGTTTACTTCTACTGTTATTTCTCCAAAATATTCAAGTAAATTCAAAGCGAACTCACCCTGGCAGTATCCGGACGACGTGCTGTGGCGATAATAATCTGAATTCCATTGTTCTTCAGAAGCTCCTTTACAAGGCCAAGACCAATGCCTCGATTGGCTCCGGTTACCATTATTGAGTAAGGGGCCATATTTGTGAGAAGAGAACTAGAGCCTTCAATTTCCTTCAATTTTGAAGCAGTAAAGTAAACGGAACGGCTTCCACATTGAACACCTCAAGTAAGAGAGTACAGCACTTGGCGAAATGCGATGAAGCTAAGAATCGAGTGTACTAACTCATAGGAGTACTTTTGAAAGAAATATAGGAGATCTCCCAACATTCGAAGATCTCCCAGAGGTGTCAGAATGTGGAGTGTAGAAGTTGATTTTAGAAACATAAGGCGTAGCCCTTACAAGGGAGGCCCATCAACCTCCCCCAAAGGTTTTCTACGAGACCTATGTGATGTTGTAGGGCATGAGACAAGGAGCACAGAAGCGTTTTTCTTTTTTACTACGGGCCATTGGGCGGTCCGAAAATGACGAAAAACTGTTCCAAGGGAACCCCATGTGATTGCCGATATGCCGGCACCACCCGTGCCGAGTTGGCCGAGTGGCTAATGTTGAGGACTAGTGAGCACGAGGTTAGTGGTTCGAATCCAGACCTACGCGAATTGCTGGGGTCGTTTTGCATTTTCTGTAACTATCATGAAGTCATATAGGCTTTTCATTCTCACACTATTGTGGACCCTTCTCTCTTGTACACTCCATGTATTAGTATATGTTACAGGAAGGCGCGGCTGCGTAGGAACTGCGATTAGCAGTTTCGATAGATTTCGTTTTTACACATATTTTCCAGCAAAGCGTCAGCATTGGGTTATGCACCTACGGTCGTCTACAATGTGTTTACGTTTGATGTACTATTAAATTACCCTTAGACACACCTCACCACTACCGTAACGTTAGGGTTGTATTCCGTCTCTTATATAGTGACATTTTTCCCGTAACATTGGACACTCTTCTAATTTAGTCTAATGGTAAGAGCTTTGAAATCAAAGCGGACTCTTCCAAATCGAAGTGGGCTTCTTCTTTATCAACCTAGAAACTCTTGAGAGTGTTAGAATAATTTTTTCTTTAAGGAAAATTTGAGTATAACTTTTGAAGTTTTCGTTCACTTCTTAATAAGAGATCACATAGTTTGTATAAAAATTTTATCTTCCGCGGGCGCGTGTAGCGCAGTCGGAGGAGGCGCCGACCGTCGCCTGCACCCGATACCTGGTTCCTGGTTCGAACTTCCCGCCCGGACCAACCAAGCCTTCCATCCTTCCGGGGTCGGTGAATTGGTACCAGATTTGTCTGGGAAGGATGAAGCGCTGACTTGTTCATCGGCTGGCCACCGCAAGTCATTGTATGGCCAAATACGCATTCAAATCGCCTCCACGACATCCCGTAGAAGTAGAATGCGTGGCGCATCCCAAATGGGATTGAGTAACGCCGTCCTTTACCTTTTCTTATCTTAATCTTTCGTGGAAAAGTAAAGGATTATAGCTTGTTCTAAAGAATAGAAAGGCGGCAATTTTTTAGCGCCAAGAAATGGATTACGCCATGCCCTCGTCCAAGACGTCGAGATTTTTATTCGATTGATGCCAAAATTTCTGTTTGCATGCAATTTCACACCTGCAAACGGTGTAACATATACAATTGAAAAAAACACATATCCCCACTTTGATGTATTATGTAAGCGGTATTCACACTATCAATATAATAAACATTGCATATAACATTGTTTTTCGAGTGAGTGACGCAATCTGGTCCCTAAGTGACTACATGTTTGCTGCTTTGAGGAAAAATTCCAAAAAAGTTATTCTAAATTTTCCTTATACAAAAAGTTATTCTAACCATCTTGGAGAGTTTGTAGTTTAACCTATAAGAAGTTCGTTTCGATTTGGAAGGCGTTCAATTTGATTTCAAAGGTCTTCGGCTAGCTTAGAAGAGTGTCCAATTTGACAAGAAAAGTGTCCACGTGAAAATGCTATTTATGGCTTTTCATACTACGTAAAGACCTCCGTGCAATTCTGCGGCAAGCGGCGGACGATGGGCGGCAAAACTCGTGAAGCGCGCCGCTCACGCACACAAGAGTCTTAAGGGCTCCGCACACTTCTGTGGCAAGGCCGTGGCGTTATCCTTAACCATAGCGGCGAGCGGCAGCGCCGCAGAAGTGTGCGGGGCCCTCTACGGGCGGCAAGTAGCGGAGGCAGGCGGCAATCGGTACTGTACATACCTTTCTAGTCGGGAGTCCCGACTAATAAGAAATAAGTAAATGTCAATCATTGGGTGACCACAATAAATACGAGTGTCCTTAAACAATCGATTTTTTTAAATATTGGACTATTCGAAATTCAACTGTTTGAAAATCGTATATTGTTCGGTCATTCGAAATTCGAAATTTGACAATCGAATATTACTCGATCATTCGAAATTCGAAATTTTTTCCCAAGGACAAAGACATGGTCAGGACCTACTGCAGCTATTCTCTTTTCCGCCTTCCGTCTGCGCTCTGGTTGTTTTCTGTCGCGGTCGGCTAGAGCGCAGACAGACAGAAAGCTGCGGCGGCAATGTTGGTGTGAATCGCATCGCCGCTGCCGCCGTCGCGCAACATCTTGCCGCAAAAATGTGCGGCTGAGGCATGGCACCGCTCGCCGCCGTCCGATTCGATGTCCGATGACGGTGGCAAGCTCTGCGTCCCTGCTCTATGGTTAAGGATGGGGCAGCCGCTTTGCCGCAGAAGTGTGCGGAGGCCTTAAACACTAAACTCTTAATGTCTGCCGTATATGCAGCCCCCAAAGGAGTTTGCATACTGTTTTGTTAGCCCTTGATGTTCGATGCCATGACATTCTGGACGTCAGAATCGGTACAGAATTGCTGGCGTGAGGCTCTTCGAGAAGATGCAGAGAAAAAGAAATTCCGTAAAATGCAAAGATTATTCCTTACAACCGTCTAAAACATCACGTCTCAGATTCAATTGTTTATGGGCTGAACGTTTGTCATAGTCTTGCCGTGAACCTGGGTTGCTACTTTGTTTTTCCTTGATCATGAGCTATACAACAAAACAACTGCTAGTTGTGGGAAGAGAGACGTCCTCAAAAATCCGAGCTGAGAAACGGTCAATCCTTGTTGCCACTGGGCGATCAGCGAAGGGTAAAATTTGCATGGAAATCAACAAAAAACATTCTGAGAATAGAATTCTAAACCTGCGCAAATCCTTCAAAAATTCAGATTGTACAGTGGTTATGCAAAGGCTTCATTTTTGTTTTCCGTTTTCTACAATCTATCGAGAAGGGAAATTCAAAAGCCCCATACCGAAAGCCGAAAGCGCTTTAAGACCATGAAGTAGTTAAAATGTTGAATGGGTGCAAGGGGTGGTCGCGGGTACGAGGTACGCGTAGTCGACGACAAAACACGAACTGATGACAGTTCCATGGCAACCACTTGCACTTGTCATCAGCGGCTGTCGAGTTATCAAACAAGAAACGGCAACGACTACTGTCAGAAAGAAAGTACTGTTTTCCTATGAGGAACACAGTACGGTTAAACAAAAGGGAGGAGCATATGAGGTTGGAATTTATGTTGATTTTCTGTAGAAAGTAAAGTGCAGATATTGTACGCAAAACTGGAGCGATCTAAATAGAACCACTTTTCGTGCATCGTTAAATGAGACTAGAGGTGAACCCGTTTTTATAGGCAACCAGTTGCAAAAGTGATGACAATTCCCGATGACACGTTGCACTTGCTAGCACAAACCACTAAAATGATCAAGAGCGAATAGTCTGAGCAAACCAAGTGAATGCCTACTCTAGAGCTGTTTCATCGGTCTCAAAACGTCTGAACAGCAAGAGATGTTATATAATATAACATGATAGACGAAGAGACGTGCATAACTGTAAAAGTTCGTTTCACTTTGTCCAATTTTTTTTTCAGAAATCTACTGCTTTCAAAACATTTGTTCACATCTGTCTTGTAGAGCGTTTCATGCGATATCTGATTCCGTTTGAAATTTTGGAAAAGTCGAAACATAAAAATTAAAGACAATTTTGTGACCAGTGAGGCTCCAACGGAGGAGCAATTTGCGGGAAGTTATATTGTTTCTGTTCAAATGGAAGAATACCACCGTTGAAGCTCATAACATGATCGCCAAAGTCTATGGCCAAGATGCCATCACTGCCAGAGCCGGCCAGAAATGGTTAAAGAGATTTTGAGGAGACTCTGACCTGAAGAACAAAGAACGCGGAAGACCACACCAACAGTTCGAAGACGATGAACTGCAAGCTTTGCTCGATGAAGACGAAGCCCAAATGCAACAACAGCTAGGTGACCCCTATTTGTAAGTCGCCAAGTAGTTTCGAAACGTTGGCATAAAATGAGCAAGATTCAGAAGGAAGACGGAGAAGAACTTCACCAAACACGAAGACGATCAAAAATGGCTTGGTGAATGGATCGCTTTGAAAAATCCTAATCTTTTTTACGATGGAATCCACAAGCTGCCTAAAAATTGGAATAATGTTGTTAATAACGATGATTATAGTTGATAAAAGTTGGTTTAAAACAATTAGGAATTTTTCTTTTAACTCGTAAAAAAGGAGGTTTCCTAGATGCGCACCTAATAAATACATATAATAGAACTCTTAATCCTCCAACTAGTAATAAAGAAAGTAAAAATATGTTTCACTTATTTATTTGCAGGCACCTCAGCGCAGGTCACTTCAGCGTTAACGAAATATCAAAAGCAATGCTCGGCAAAGACAAGGAAGAATGTACACTCAAATTCATTTAACATGAGGAACCAATTTGGTTTTCTAGTCATCACTTGGCTAGTTTGATTTTATGGCGCGTCCTGCAACAGTGTACCTCTGCTAACTAATGTATAGAAGACTAAGGGCAGTATCGGGGAAAGGAGACTACAGAATGTAGAAGTCTCTTAAGCCCGGAGCACAAGCATAGAGTGCAAGATCGGTATCTCAAATAAAAGCAAAAATATCAAAAGGAAACATAGTATATGAGGCGTTGGGACGTGAATTTCGTCGAATCATTAAGGAAAGTATGTAAGAGGCACTCAAATTTCTCTATTGTCAATGAAACGGTTATCAGGCTCCAACATGCTACACGTGCGCGATAGTCCAGCATCATAGCTTGGGTCGCGTAGTGGTAGGCGCTTCGATCATTTTACTACCCCCTCGAGAAAGGTCAACTCTCCAACTTCTCCAGTTTTCCAGTTTACTAAATGTAAATTTTGATATCACAGAACGACTAAGCAACGTATTAATATACAACTGCGTTATAAACAGCAGTAATATAGGTGAAAAATGCTTTTTTGATGACTTGTAACATTGACTATTGACTTTTAACATGTCTTCCATTGTGTCACTGGTTTTGTCGTGGCCCGGAGTCCGCTGCACTTATGGTGCTCTCCTCCGAGACCAAGTGTTGAGGCATAGTCAGAGCCAAAGTCATACCTGGGCGCCACTCTCAACTTGATTTCGACTCTGCCTTACATATGTGACCCTTTCTTGCCCCGACAAAGCCACGTTTCACTCCAATGCGGATGTTAATTATGAGCTGCTGGAAACTACACCTGCGCTGGCTTCGACGTCTAGAGTTGAGAGGCGCTGCGCATTAGACAACACAACTTCATGTCAACTCCAATACAGACGACATACCAATAACATGAGCACAACGTCCCACAAGTCAAGCTGAGCCCCACCACCTTACCTACTGGTGACTCCCAAGGGCAACCCGCAGGCCCTGCCCAGCACCCACCCTGGAGCCTGCGCTCATGAGGGCCGTGGCTGGGTCGGAGTCCGGGAATCTCAGTTCTGGCGGATTGTGTGTCCTTGAGGAGTCGTTCGGAGCGTGGCAAACGTCACGACAGGATTCATGAAGCATCACCAGTCATCGTTACTGGGTATGCCATCGATTTTTTGCTGGAGCCTTCGCATCAGGTCTTTGTTATACCATCGCCCATCCCGAGCGACACCTAATGATATGCTCCCATATCGATCGGGCGGCGCGATGGGATCGATACAGGAGCATATCAGGCAGCGCGACAGGAGGTAGGCGGAGTGGCGTTCTACCCCCCCGCCCTTTAAACAGAGGCGTGGCAAATGTCTGCGTCTCCACTATCTCGTAAGGCAGTCACTGGACTCTCGAGCAAGCCCAGGGGGGTGGGCGGGCCAGAGGGACGAGCGTGTAGAATGATCGACCCCCCACCCAAAAGGTACACCCGCCCCCTGCTGGGGAGCCGTGGCGTCAGGAGGAACAGCCGCTGTTCAGAGGACCGGAAACTTTTGTTTGCGTATCAAAGGTTCCGTAAGGCAGTCGTTAGACTCTCGGTGAAGCCTAGGAGATTGGGGGGTGGGTAAGCAAGGAGGACGTTGAGATGTTCATGAGACTCTGACAGATGAGCAATACCAGTCGTCGAGAGAAAGCAGGAAGGCGAAATCTATGCCGACGACATATCTGGGTTAAGAATGGATGAAGGTCAGGCAATGCGACGAAGAATGAATTGATAGCAACTGATGAGGAAAATCGCAAGCCCCCCAGCAGGGGGTGGGCGTACCCCCTGACCGTCCCCCAGCATATCATTAGGTGTCGCCCGGGGGGGGGGGGGGTGAGGGGTGGTATAACAAAGGCCTAATATTGTAGAAAATGGGGTCTGATGTGCTGTCTTTTTTTTATCACGGTAAAGCGCTCCTGTTAATATCTAATGGGAACTCATGCTAGGTACTACGAATTATTGAAGGATGCAACAGCCGTCAAGAACTTTTGGCTCCCATCGTAATCAAGCAATGGAGAACAAAGATGTGATTTGAAACCGTCCTCTCTGTTACCGTTAATCCTCTAACGGAAATCTGATGGTGCAGGCTGGATTTTTCATCCAGCCTGCACCAACAAGGCCAGGATTCCTAGTGTTGTTGTGCGATCAGCTCTTCTTCATTCACGTTGAGATCCTCACATATGAGCAGTACCAGTCGTCGAGAAAAAACAGGAAGCCGAAATCCATGCCGCCGACATATCTGGGTTAAGAATGGATGAAGACCAGGCAATGCGACGAAGAATGAATTGATAGCAACTAATGATATAATGCCAGGTGTTGAGTGCTTACACTTTGGCATGGTTGAGCCTATATACGTGCGAGTTCGAGTTCGGAATGTGGTCAACACCTAACCAGGAAAACGTAAACTGTAAAACTTGTACCGTAATATCGGGCAACTGGCTTTAAGTGATAAGTCTAAGACACCTAGATTGGAGATATAAAATAAGCATCATAGAATAACATACATAGTCGTGACCTAGTTATTCCGCAAGTAGGAAATAAGAAAATGGCAAAATACAACACTCTGTCAGCCTTTTAGGAGCGTGCCTCTTTTAAGACTAAAGGTTATCAGCCTCGGTGAGCCAGATATGTTATGCTTTTAGGCTCCTCATCATGTGCTCATGAATTGTTGTTTGCGTTGTGCTTTGCAAGTAATTCCATAAAGTAATAAACCAAATATCACATGCTACTAGACGCAGATGCTTCGGTTGCAAACGGCCCTAATAGTGTAGCCGCTGAACGACAGGATTCTTCGAAACACAACTAAACATGACGGGCGTCCAAACTTTTTTCATTTTCTTTCACTTATCTGGTTTTGAGCTCTTGACAATGAGACTGAGAAGTCCACCATGTTGGGTATACCTTAGCTTTATGCTCTAGAACGAGAGAAGTATGGTTAAGAAATGCTTCATTAGAACGCGTTGCAGTCTATCCGTTAAGTATAGGTCGAGCTCTTCATGTGACTAACAGTGATACGAAAACAGTATTATAGGAACAACTCAAAATTGAAGCACGTATAGAGTTCAATTAACTATTTTTTGCCAGGTCGCACGTTTTAAACAGTTTTGCTAGAAGGCGTGAAATCACAGATCGAATATAGAGTAGTTGTGAAGTAATGTACAGCACTGTCGTCCTAATACGGAATTGGCTCAAGATTTCTCGTGAAGAAGCCACCGTTGTGCTGTTTGTTCAGCTTTAAAAACGACGACACGAGATCGGACGCCGACTGTTCAATCTGAAATGATGAGAGAAACTGAAACGATTCCAATAACCCAAGATGGACTATCAAACTTACCGTCAGCATCGCATCAGATCCACCCATATCCGTTTTTACCCAGCCAGGACAGAAGCAAGTGGAAAGGATGTGCTCTGGCTCAAGATCGACAGCTATCGTCTTCGTGAACGAATTCATTGCAGCCTGCAAACAAGTTGTCCTGTTGTAGTAAAGAAGCCGGAAGAGAACGGCTCGGGGACCTTGCTCATTCTGTAAGCCAAACTTCCGTAGCGCTCCGTCGTCATCGAGATACTTCCGGTAGACCCACCAGTAGATGAAATATTCAGTATAGCGGCTCGCTCCACGGAATACTCGTCCGATTTCTTTTGGGAAGCTGCTTTGCGAAGAAGTGGAAGAAACGTCTGCAACAACCAAAAGCGCATGTAAGAATGGAGAGGAAAGAAACTCTAACGAACAGCTCCGTTTTCTGTACGCCTCTCTGAAAATTTGTAACCGGTTTCCTAGTCGACTTAGCAATGCAAACGAAGAGAAGAATATCCTTACGGAAGCCAACCACTAAGACGAATTTTTTCCATGCAGACGATCAGTATGCCTGTTGTTTTTTCTCTCGGCAGCACAGAGTAATAGTAACAATACTCTGTTCATACAGTGGACTCTATGTGGACTTTCGCTTACAATTCGTGATTCCGAAAAAAATCCTAAGCGATGTCACGGGGAGTGGCACGGAAAATAGAAGGTGAATGTGGTGTAAAACTCTTCGGCCTACTTTGGTCAACTCGTTACACCCCTAGACGTTTGACCCGCTCATGCACCAATTTCATTTTGGGTAACTTACTGGACCTATAATTTCTCCACGTACCTGGATAAGGACAACGGCACTTGTGGCGTTTGTGTCCAAGCTCTTGTTGATGTCAGCTCGGTTCGGCTTCTGGTCTGTGACGTACCTCACCAGGGCGCCGGCGTTGTTCACCAGTACCGTGAGGCCTTTATCGTCAACGATCTTCTCCACCTACAGTACGTCAAGTAAAAACAGTTTACTCATACCTGAACCTAACGTCCTACCTCACTATAAGCGCTCTTTATGGAGCAGTCGCAGGTGACATCGAGCTTCAAGAGCTTGAGACGGTCGTCTTTGATTTCGTTCAGCTCCTAAATTGTTGACAATGAAGTTAGGTCGTACTTCTTGGCTTCACTATGGAGGTTGAAAACACCACTTACTTTGGCATCGTTCGGCTTACGAGCTGTAGCGATGACAATCTGGATGTCTTTGTTCTTCAAAAACTCCTTCACAAGACCGAGGCCAATGCCTCGATTAGCGCCCGTCACCATGACCGAGTAGGGAGCCATACCTATTAGAAACAGATGTGAAACAAACTCAGATTTTGTTTTGTTTATGTTTGTAACGATTGCACAAGGCAAAACCTTGAAAGCAAACACAGTAAAAATCACTAAGAACACAGGGATTCAAACGGGCAAACAGTGGAACAGTTCTTACAAACTATTAGGTAAAGTCATAAACTTTGCAACCTTTCTGTTTTTTTCTGCAATTCAAAGTGAACCCGCTGTAGCATTGTGTTTTATTTGAAATCTTGTTTCTCAGCGATCATTTTGAGTTATGAATCGTTAGTTATCGTTGTGTTATTGAAAACTTTTATTCTCTATATAACGATGACCACTCAAAGTGAAAAAGTGTGTGATTTCATTTTCAATTAGTTCAGGCTCGGCAGCAACCCAGCGACGGGGTCAAGCACATTCAAGGAAGTCACCTACAGGTTCACTCCTAAGCGAATAAATTATTGGAGATGGTATCAGCAGCTACTTACCGCGCAGAAGGGCGGCGAAGACAAATCACTCCCGGGAACATCAGCGGCTGTAACCGAAGGGCGCCTGTGCAAACCAATCAATATAAAACATTAGAAAATGTGAAATTCAAAGAAATAAAGGAAGATGTAAAATAATAGAATTCTTAAAACTATAATTAATTATGAAAATGCTATATCATAAAATAGAAAACATATAAAAAGGTTCGTTTCGCCACTGCCTTCGGACGAACCTTTGTCTTGTACTCCTCCCGTGGTTCCTCAGAAGAAGAGTATGTTTTAAGATTTCTTCAAAATCTGTCTATAAAAAAGAGAGGAAATATGAAAACAAAAATGGAAGAGAGAACAGATGAAGAAAGATGAGTAAATATGAAGAAGGTAAGATAAGGAACTAGAGACATTTGAGGGAATTAGAATTAGAAAGCGAAAATAAATAAGGAGCAAAAAAAAAAGTTAAATAAACCATGATGTACAATTCAAAGAAGTATTAAAGTATGATTTTATGAGTTCAATGTGACTTCTCAAAATGTATTGTTATAATATTTATTGTAAATGACTATTATAAAGATTTATCATTATTAAGGTAGTTTAATTAATTATTTATAATACTTTTGTTTTATTTTATTTTATTTATTTTGCTTTATTATTCATTTTTTATATTTTATTTATCTAATATTTTTCTTTTATCATTTATTTTTATTTATAACAAAAACAGCTTTTCTAAAATTGTAAGTCGAATTCTTCTCAAACCACACTAGGACTGACCGCTGATCTGAACACTTCCCACTGAACCAACGCTCGTCGGTTGCAGTAGATTGGAATGTCGCCAAAATCGTCTTCCTCAGTGCCTCATGCGGTGACGGAAACCCAAGTAAATCGCTGTGCTTCCCACTGCCGAGAGCTCCGGCACCGGTTCAGCGAGGATACCTGGATCGAATCCATGCTAGCGACGAAAAGGCAATGCTTTCCGGCAACGGTGAAGCCTGAAAGCAATGGCTGGAACGCAACGAGCTGGAGGTTCTGACGTCAAAACCGGAGCTCCACCGAAAGAAGACCCTGCTGTGCGTTTGGTGGATCTGTAGTGGTCCGGTGCACCGGGAGTTGCTCTATGTACGAAGGGAGGATACGGTATTAATGAAGCGTTTGAAGTTACCCAACCTTCCAATTCTAAAAAAGGCTGTCTTGAAGCGGCCCTACGGCTCTGATATCTGCCCGAACTTCCAATCATATTTTATACTTAGGATAAAAGATAATGTTAGCTAATCTTCCCGGAATTTTCCATAGCAAACCGCCTTTTTGACAGCGCGACGCTGGCGATATTTTACTGGTTGGAATTTCCCACTAAGCCAACTGAACCCTCCATCCCTTCGAGCCCGGTGGGTTTTCAATTTTTTTGGAAAGGAAAAGCACTGACTAGACCATCGCCTCGCTAAGAAAGTCATTGTAAAGGCCAAATACAGTACCGCCGCTAAACATTCAACCAAACGACGTTTGCGACGCAAAAACGCGTTTTTTGCGTCGCATCATGATAACTTCGTCCAAAGTAAAGACTTTCTCACCAAAATTTACAGAGGCGCCTAGCATCATCCTACCTACCACTGGGCATGCGATCGTCATTCAAAAGTATGTGGAAGCCTGAAAACCAGTGCCGCAATTAAGGGGGTCTTAATCACTGTGACCTGACCCCAAAACCGTCGCCGAGTCTCGCTTAATTATGTCCCCAGGCACAAGTGGTGCTGCCCAGTTGAATTTTCAAATTCTTAAACATAATTAAATTTTATTTTTCTGCCATTAACGGCCTTCCCCTGTTTGCGACATTTCTTTTGGTACCAAATTTGGCAGGAAGATGCTCACTTTGTTTGCTGCACCTTTAAGGTAGACCACTTTCCCATTATACTTCTGCTGCTCAAGAGCCCATCTGAGAATTCTCGCCAAGAGATTAGTCCTCTTAAAAAGGGCTGTCAACGCCTGATGGTCCGTGAAAACCTCGATCGGCAGTCCATACACAAACAGCTTCGAGGTCTGTGACATGATAATTCTTTTCGCTCTTGTTTAGCCTTTTGGAGGCGAAGAACGCAGGGTGTAGTAGCCCATCTTCCCCTCCTGGCTGAGGACTGCCCCTAGTCCCTCGTAGCTTGCGTCCGTGTAAATTTTGAAAGGTTTCCTACCACTTCGGGCACCTTCTAGATCTGGCTGTGCCAGCACAGGAGCTGTAGTGATTATTTCTTTCAGCTTACTGAAGCATGCCCGACGAGTGCTCGTCCACTCAAACGTCGCCTTCTCAGATGTTAATTCGTGGAGCGGAGCTGCAACTTTGGAAAATCCCAACACGAATTTTCTGTAGTAAGAACACATTCCAAGAAAGGTACAGAGCTCAGAACGAGACCGCGGTAAACGGTAGTTTCTGACGGCCTCCACTTTCGCTGGATCCATGTGGAGTCCTTGATCATCTATTACGTGATCCAGGAACTCTTCCTAATTTGCCTTCAAGACGCACTTTTTGGGGTTCAGCTTTGGTCCGGCTGTCCTTAGTGCAGCGAAGACCTTTTCAAGCATTACTAGGTGCCTTTCCTTTGTTTCCGTTGCTATCATTATATCGTCCAGGTGGCAGAGGACTTCATCGCCCAGTAACTCCCCCAGTGCTAGGTGCATCCGACGCTGAAACACGGCGGGCGATGAAGCTAGACCAAATGGAAGCCCCCGAAACTGATATAACCCTTCTGTCGTTGTAAACGCCGACTTCTCTTTGGCGGCCTCCAAGAGGGCTATTTGCCAGTATCCTGATGATAAGTCGAGCGTAGAAAAGACCTTTCTCCCTCGTAGACTCTGAACCATTGCATCGATTGTCGGCAGTGGATAGCTGTCGACCTTAGTCACCTGGTTCACCTTAGTGGATAGCTGTCGACCTTTGTCACTTGGTTCGCCTTACGATAATCTACACAAAGCCGTAAAGTACCGTCCTTTTTCTGGACCGGCACTATCGGAAAAGCCCAACTGGCTTTGCTTGGCACGATAATGTTCCTCTCCTGTAAGTCGTTCAGAATCCGCCGCAGTTCTACTCGAGTGGACTGTGGTATAGGACGCGCTTTCTGTTTAATTGGTTTTGCGTTTTCCGTCTCTATCGTGTGTTCTGCCAGTGTTGTTTGTGTCAATTCCTGTTCACACTGACAGACAGCGAACACGTCTGCAAACCGCTGCACGAGCTTTTCTAGGCCATTATCCAGCTTCCATCACGCTTGCTTGCTAACATGTCTAGAAGCTTCTGTTCTCGGTCCTTAACCTGCGTAGCGGTTCTTTGCAGCATGTGTTGGCACCTGAGAGGCTCGAGCTCTTTGAGACCTACCGGCTCGTATCTGCCTATCTTTTGTCCAGCTCGAAATATTCTCGCGTCGGAACTGCCGTTAGTCACTGTTATATCCACAACGCTGTCTAGATTTGTGCACACTTTGTCTGGAATCACGTCGTTATCCGACCAAAAGATTCCTTCTTCGGACCCATGTGGGCACTTCATGGTCAGTATTTTCGTCTCTCCTGGACGAATGTAAGAACGTAGAACCTGGACAAATGTAAACTCTTTTGTACACCATGACAGTTGACTCGGAGGCAAATTTCATATCGCCTCTACTTGTTGCCGGGTCTTTTCTCTCTTCCGGTGGAGTCTGCTGGGAGTACACTTGTCCGTTGCATCTTGTGATACCGAAACCTAAAATATGCAACGCATTAGTGCCCAACACTATCATATCATCCCCTCCAGCCATCACAAATAGGAGGATGCGGTGCTTGTCACCACCTTCGAGCTGTAGAGTCAAGCATACTGCGCCCTAAAACCTTATTCTGTTACCTGATGCGTCATAAACAGCCTCCTCTCCTTCTATCGGAACCTCTTCGACATCTGCATTTAGGTCGAATCCCGCTACTAGCGCTGCTCGGAGCATCTCAAGAGGAATGATGCTTATTTGCGAACCCGTGTCTAGTAGCGCCTTTTTGGACAGTCCCAACAGGTTCACATTTCTCATGGTACGCTCACCGACTAGGCCGTCTTTGCGCACTGTTAACTCTACGGCTCCACAGAGCCACTTGCCCAAGGATGCTGTGAAAACTTTAGGTCCCTCAGACCACCTGCTTCCAGGGGCTGTTTTAGCGGTTTCTCCCCCCTTCCTTGGCATTTTGCAGTCACGTCTGAAGTGACCGTACTCATTACAGTTGAAACATTTAGGCTGTTTCCTTTTTGTCGGCTCTGAACTGTTTCCTTCCTCGGTTATTTGAACATCGGCCCTTGACTTGCTTTTGGCTGCGATTCAACAAAGCTGGATCCACCTCCCTTTCGTTGCTGGAAGGCACGCGGGCTCAGCGCCTCTGTTGTTGCCTTCGCTGTTTTTGCTAGTTATCTGCTGCGCTCCACAACGTTGCGCTAGATTCTTCACCATTTCGTAAGCACACCCCCGAGGTGCTACTTCCATGGCCGTGTAGAGTTACAGGTATTCCGGCCAGTCCGCCAACTGCGCTACCAGCTCTCCTGCCCTAGTGCACGAGAGTCCCGCTTCAGACGCGTTTGGGTATGCTCTCTGCGTCAGTTTTTCCAACTCGACACAATAACTAGTGACGTCCGTTCGTTTACGGAGCGTTTTGAGAGCCATATACGCCTTAATCTGCGCCGCAGAATCATTATCCCTGAATTTCTCGTTCAATGCCTTCACTATAGCGTCGAACCCTGCCTCCCTAACTGGCCTGGGCAGTGCTTCGGCCACCACTTGTGGGTAGACCCTGGAGCTTAGAGAGTAGCAAATGGGTTAACATCTCGTTGCTCAATCCCAAGCTCCCATATTTCATCCTGAACTTGGTCACAAATTCATTAAACCTATTGCCCTTTGGGTCATCGAACGTTTCTACCTCAGGCAAGGTCATGGCAGCGAACATTATTGCCAAGTCGTATTCAGGATACGTCGGGAAGCCCATACTATGATACTCACCTTGGTGCCTGCTTCGCGGCAGAGGTGGACTCATGCAGCTTCCCTTCGGCCTCGGCTGCGGCTCGCTCATCCTTGGTTGCTTATAAGTGTTATTCAGCATGAGCTCCTCAGGCGAATCTTGCAATTTGCCTTGTGCAGCAGCGATAGGGTCGAATGTAGCGTGGTACTCCACGTTTTCGAAATCCCTTGTGTTCAGCTGCTCCATTGCGATTTCGATCGCTGCTCGTGGTATCGTCACTTTTCCCTGAAGTGCTTCGATTAGACCTGCGTCTTGTCTTTCACCTCGCTCTCGGCTTTTAGGAGAAGCTGCTTCCAGCAATCGCTTGACACTGCTTACCACTTCAGTAGAGTCCACCGCGAGCAGTTTTGCTAGTTCGCGCACACCACGATCGTCATGCTCTGTCTGTACTGAATACTCAGCTAACGCGTTAGCTAACGACGTATTCAGTTTGAAGGCGACCTCTTTCAGTTGCTTCTGCACGATCTCTAGCCTTTCTAGTTCCCCTTCTACTACCGCAAGCTCTTGGGTAAGTATTCTTTCTACCAATGCACGGACTTCATCGTTTGCAGCTGCTGCTGGTGCGCTGACGCGTGTAAGCTCTGCTAAAGTGGTGGGCAGTTCCTTCAGTATTGACAACTTGTCTCTGTTTGTGAACTGTGAAACCCTTACTTGCAGAGCATTTTTCTGCGCCATCTCCTGCACCGTTCCCACGAGGCGATCGATCGACGCTTTCATCGAGGCGATTTGATCTGACGCCCCTGGCTCTTCCAGCAACAGTTGCTCGAGCTCCGCGTCGGCCATATGAGCGTCAGACTCCATAGCGATGTCTGCAATAACAGTGCTTTAGTACTGTTTCTTGCCCCTACTGTCAGTCAGCAACACGACGCGGGCAATCAGTACTACAGTCGCACCGATCACTATAGTGTCGGCCTCCAGTAGTGAAGAGCAATCACTTCCTTGCTCTTCTTGGAGAAGTCTCTGCCTTTCTTAACGGTAGGTGCTCGCCAGTCCGCGGTAGGACACTCGGCGGTCAGATCGAAGTCGGTTCGGCCCCCATGTAGAGGGCGGGTGGCCCTTGACAGGCGTCCTCTAGGGTGGTAGAAGGAAGCTTTATCCGAACCGGTCGCCAGAACAAGAAAACAACTGAACTGGGTGGCCCCGCCGCCGGCCTTATATAGGCGGCGATCACGTAGATCGCAGACTCGGCGGTGGGGGTCGATTGAAGATCAAACGGTTACGACACAACACGAACATGAAACAAACGCCATAACAGTGAGTAACAGTAGGTATCATAGAGATTTGCACACTGATAGAGAGCTAGTCCAGGGTTCCACAGATACCTTTTATAGGTCGATAGAGCTTCAACGAAATTTTCAGTAATACAAAAATTAGCTATTCCCTGTGCGAGTGGTAGCGCAATTGGAGGACACGCCGGCTGTCACATGCTGGAGAGTCGAGGTTCTCGGACTGACCGCCGTGCAGACCAACCAAACCTTCAATTTTCCGGAGCCAGCTAATCGGTATCCTAGCCTTGTCTAGCAAGGACAAAGCACTTATCCATACCGCTCGATCTCTGTCAGAAGTAATATGCATGAAAATTAGAAATTCCAATTAGAAATTTTTATCTATTATGCATCCCCTTCCGCGACGTGAACACATAAAGTCACTTTTTACCAGTACTCGGTAGATAAAGGAAGAATTTGTTAGTTCTTATTAGCATAATCAAAAAATAAAATAAAAAATAAAAAATATTATAAAGCAGAATAACAGAACTATGGTCTTTAAGATTCTCGGTCTACAGTATTTTCCATAAGGAGGACCTGATGTCAACGCAATGCCATTAAATCCGCGCGCATAAGTGTCCTTTGGGTGCAGTTAGTGGAGACGTCCCTCGCTAATGAGTATCCCCTGGCGCTTTCAAAAAAAATAGCGGTCAAAAACGGAGCAACGAAAAATATTTTTGCGGCACTGGGTAGATCTCGTCGAGGAGACCACGATGGTATGTCACTTTTCTAGAAAGGATGAATATCAAGACGACTACAGCAAAAAAAACAGAAAGAACGCGGAAAACGCGCCTACTGCGCTCTTTTTCCAATCCTTATGGTGGGTATTGTGCGAAGGGAGGATACGGTATTAATGAAGCGTTTGAAGTTACCCAAGCCCTCTACTTCTAAAAAAGGCTCTTGAAGCGGCTCTAATATCTGCCTGAACTTTCGACCATATTTTATATTTAGGATAAAAGATGATGTTAGCTAATCTTTCCGGAGATGCGCCACGCATTCCACTTCTGTGGAATGTCATGGAAGCTACATAAGCGAACCGTCTCCGTAAAATCTGTCGAAATTGTCAGCCGATCGATGTTGTTTGGTTTTCGTAAAATATGTCCTCAGCCATACTATATGCACGCGCGACGAACAACAGCACGAGTCGACAAAAACTATCGAGATTTCGCTGCAAAAGGGTTGTCCACGAAAACAATTTTCGGCTGCGGATTTACTGAGCTTCTCAAAAAGGAGTCACTTGATATAAAAACAACTCGCGACGTCACAAAAGCCCGTTGGTACCACGCGCTAGTTACGAGAAAATCGCGCGGTTGTCAATATGTTAAAAGGAACAAGAAGACAAATTGAGAAATTTAGCACGGGGACAAACGTGCTCCAACGACACTTACTCGGACCAAATGAAAAACATCCCGTTCCAATTTCCCTAGGATTTATGAGAGCCAGGCACGTCGTTTACGATGGGTATTCTTTAAAGCTACAAGAAACGGAAATATTAAACCAATTAGCGTAAAAAAGCTGTGAGCCCGGTGGCACATTCTTAGCCGGAGCGGCCACCCCAAATTGGGGCTAATAATTCCCTCCCTATCCCACATCCCCCCTTGAAATCGTCCGAGCGCCCTGAAACCAAGATGTGGCTACTGAACTCTTGAGGAAATCGAAATAGGTAGTGGTGAAGCAGAACAGTACTTGCTCCGCCCGAAATATGTTTGCACAGGGGTGCCAATTCGGCTGAACTCTCCCATGCACAGAAACGAAGTCTAATTTCCAGTTCTTGAACAGAAGACCGATAGGCTCCAAGAAGGGGAACTAGCACTTCAAATAACCGTAAAAAAGTCAACATAGACGCAAAGGAAGACGAGAAATCGAGTTGCCGTTGACGAAGGCGGCAGTTCAAGGATGTGGAAAGCGAACAGCGAGCGCTGAACTTGGTGGATGTTGATCGATACGGGTGCGCTGTATCCACGACAGTTCGACCAAAGAACACCTCGCACTCGGATCTTCCGCCAAAGTTCAGATGGAACTTCTGGGTTAGGGTTCACCGCATGACTCACAAGGAACGTCTGCGAACTTACCCGACCGATGGGCAACTAACAGGGATCGCAGGGTTGAAGTTTGCAGCACTACTGCATTAAGTTGTCCCATAAGTCTTCGCCGTTTTTTTCAACGATGCACTGCAGATTTCACTGGCGGTCTCTTGCATAGCACTGCATAGCTTTCAAAAGAGAATGACTTGTTCTATCAGAACTTGTATTGCTTGTCTTTTTCTATCATAAATTTTGTCAATTTTTAGGTCGTGAAAGTGAAAAGTGAAAAAGTGAAGAAAGTAGCCATTTGCGCACTTGTTCTCTCCGCTTAGGTTTGTAAATTTTGCGCAGTTTCTTCATAGCGTTTAGAAGACAATGTTCTGTACTATAAGAATATGTGTTGGTCCTATTTTCTCACTTGTCCTTTATTGATTTTTAGGCCATCAAATTGGAACGTCCAAAGGAGGAGGATTACTTTTCCCGACAGCTCCTTCTCTGTGGTTGGACTTTTCAGGTTGGTGTTATAATGTCTTTCGAAAGAAAATTTCTTGTTCTATAAGAACGTGTGTCGCGTTTATTGATTTCTATTGAATATCAACAAAATGAAAAAAGAGAAAAACCGTCCTCACCAACAACTCCTCCTCCTTATTCACCCTGTCTTGCTCAGTTTTATATGACCCTGAAAAGTGGATGTCTTGCTCTACCATATCATATGACTCGTTCTTCGGTCATTTAATTTAAATTTTCGCTAACTTTCAAGTCATCAAAATGGAGTGCCAGGTCGACAAGGATGAGCACTTCCGGCACCTTCTTCTCTTCGCTTTCAACCAGGGTTCCAGTGAAAAGAAGCTACATATGTCGTTGCTGGAAACCTCAGCCACGACCTGGTGGTTCTCCTCTGGTTGTTACTTTCATCACGGATTCTTTCGCTTTGGACATCAACCGTGTCGTAAAACGATCGAGGCTCCCTATATGCCTCGTGTTTCGGCCACCTCCATCTCTGCGACGTCTACTTACAACGTCGCGTCCATAAGAGAATCAGTGTGAAAGGTTAGATTGCTTTATCTGTGAAGAGGAGAACCAATTTTGCCAAATATGGTGTATGGTGTACAAAGTGATTTGTATGGCATGTGAGGAATTCTACATTGGCGGAACGGCGATACCACATTGTATGAGAATGGGTGAACATTATAGAGCACTGCGTAGCCCCCAAAGCTACGCAGTTAATCCATTCTCTAGACATCGTGCCCTCAGACATACACGTGATCCGCTGCGAGTCTCGATCCTCCATAGAAATCTAACAGATCCAGTTGAGAAGAAGATCAAGGAAGCGCTTGAAATAAAGCACTGGCGACCGCCCATCAATAAGAAGGAAGAAATGAAATGTGTAATGAGCCTTACCAGTCTCTTAGGGCTAGTGATGTGACTGCTGAGGATGATGGCGACATTGAGAGGAGAGACCGGTCACTTCCCGCGATTCTGTATAAGCAGCCCAGAGACCCCTGCACCTCATTTCCGGCCAAGCCACGTATTCGAAGTCATTGGCCTTACTTCCCTTCTCGATTACCCAGCCAGGTCTGTAGTGTGTCAGACGTTTTGTTGCTATCGAAGGTATGCAATGTATGACATATAGGTGGCATCGTTCTTTTAGACCTGAAGAAGGACTTAAAGCCTGAAGCGTCGTCAATAAAGTTTCGACTACATCGAGCTCCACTACTATGATAACGAGGTTATAAACATGAAGCTTAGAAAAACAACGCCCTAAAAAATTTGAAATCTCCAAATTCGTTAAATAAAATACCGTTAGCTGCAGTCAGTTTGGCTGTGTTTTAGTCTGTAAGAGGCCAGGTCGTTTTCTTTATTCATTTTTTCGACTCTATGGCAATTATATGACTGTGTCTTCGTCTTCACAACAAATACTAACAGTCTGTCTATCAATAAAACTGCTAAACGGGCAAAATCATCATATTCTGTTACCAAACAATAACAATAAGACTTCCACAATAACAAATTTCTTATTATGCGTAGTTCGTTTAGCTTGCGGAAAGTCGTCCAGCTTCTGGAAGAGTCCAAAGCGCTACGGTAGCAAGGATGATCGTTTCTAATAGTTTACGTTTGTCCTGACAAAGTTTTTTTTACTAAACTTGCGCTCGGAGTCGACTTTTATAGCCCGATATCCTTTTATAGTGCCATAATTGTTTTGGAAATTACAGAATGTCTTAAAGAAGGACTTCACATCAGGCAGTGATCACAACGGGCTTTTCTGGCACACTTTGTCTTTGGAAGATGTTTACGAAGTTCACAATCTATCTGTTTCTCTAAATGGTTCCTTTTTTCAGAAAGAAGCAGAGAATCAAAAAGCCGCAAACCGTTGAACAAACCTTAATCGAATCGAATTTTTCCGCATTGAGTATTTTTGTCTCTGCCGCCCAAGTATCGTAGATTTGAACTGTTAACCTCTTTTTCCTCTGTATTCCAAGGAAATTCATAACGAACACGCGAATGTGTATACTGACTGCGCTTTCCTCAAAAGTAACTGCCAGGAGCGCAGTCGAAGAGGACGAAAAGGATGAGCAGAATCGTTGACATGCACAGTACGAAATTCAATAAAAGCGAGGCAGTGACAGTACCAACAGCCGTGCTCTAACAGCGAGTTTGTTTTCCGGTACGTCTTCATCACATTCTCTATGCCTTTTCAACCCCACCTATCAAACAAGTACCGCAAAAAGCTGTGAAAAAGAAAACTGAATGCTGGTAAGTACGATGAAGAGCTACTATTTAGCACTCTAACGCGAAAAACGGCCTAGGAAATCAAAAACGCGAAACGTCGGTAGAGAAAGTGGGGCACACGGAAATAAATTGGCAAAGAAGCAAGAAAATGCCAACAATTCTTGAATTGTGAGGACGATGTCGATTCCCCATCTCTACTAATTCAAGTTAGTAGAGGGTTTCCTCGGTATCAAAAAAAAATACAGCGTAGGCTCATTCAAAAAAATTTTCCAAAATGCATTTACATGAAGAGGAAACAAAATTTCAAAAATGGAGCGTAAAATGTCGTTAATACAATTTAACGAAAATTTCCGTCGTTAAATTTCGTTAAAAAAAATTATCGAAAAATGCCGGTAAATCCGGTAAATCGGTAAAGTGTTAATCGTTAAACACACACCCCATGCACAATCAGTCAGTCTGAAATGCAAGGTTTCAAGCGGGGGCATGGCGCAATCTTGACCATTTACTTATCACAGCAATCTTATTATGCTGCGCTTTCATATGAGCCTCTAACATCTTTAAATGCTTCACTAACAGCAATGTTAGAACCCTCCAAATAATGCCTGGATTTTTAGCGTACTCTGCATTTTTCATTTTGCATTTCTTAAGCAGTAGTGTGTCTTAAGGATCCAAATCCTAATAGAAGCACAAATCGATCAAAACTGCCACTTTGTGAAGAAATTGTAACAAGTATTCAAGCGAAACACAATCAATCGAGTGTAAAATGCCAGAATCCGGTCAACTGCATGGCACGATCCACACCGCCTATATGTCGAAAAATTTCTATTTTTTTAGTCTTTCATACGAGCTTTTAGCTTCTTCAGTTCCTTTACTGTGAGCAAAGTTATAACCTTTCAAAGAGTGCATATATTTTTTGAGACACCCTGTATTTTAAAATTTTCTGCTTTCTGACGAACGTGATTTTCCATTTTCTGTTTTCCGAAAAAAAATTCAAAATTTCCGCCGATCTTTCCCGCCGACCTCCCGTCCACGAGTGACTAGGCGGCAATTTTTGCCGTTTTTGTACCACCCGGTAGCTCGCAGCAGCAGCGAACTTCAACCCTGTGATCCCATCGGATGCCCATCGGTCGGGTAAGTACGCAGACGTTCCTTGTGAGTTATGCGGTGAACCCTAACCCAGAAGTTCCATCTGAACTTTGGCGGAAGAACCGTGTGCGAGGTGTTCTTTGGTCGAGCTGTCGTGGACACAGCGCACCCTATCGATCAACCACCAAGTTCAGCGCTCGCTGTTCGCTTTCCACACCCTTGAACTGCCGCCTTCGTCAACGGCAACTCGATTTCTCATCTTCCTTCCCATAGATGTCGACTTTTTTGCGGATATTTGGTGTGCTAGTTCCCCTTCATGGAGCCTATCGGTCTTCTGTTTAAGAGCTGGAAATTAGACTTCGTTTCTGTGCATGGGAGAGTTCAGCCGAATAGGCACCCCTGTGCAATCATATTTCGGGCGGAGCAAGTGCTGTTCTGCTCCACCACTACCTATTTCGATTTCCTCAAGAGTTCAGTAGCCACATCTTGGTTTCAGGGCGCTCAGATGATTTCAAGGGAGGGGGAAGGTGGGATAAGAAGGGAACTATTCGCCCCAATTTGGGGTGGCCGCTCCGGCTAGGAATGTGCCACCGGCTCACAGCTTTTTTACGCTAATTGGTGTAATATTTTCGTTTCTTGTAGCTTTAAAGAACACCCATCGTAAACGACGTGCCTGGCTCTCATAAATCCTAGGGAAATTGGAACGGGATGTTTTTCATTTGGTCCGAGTAAGTGTCGTTGGAGCACGTTTTTCCCCGTGCTAAATTTCTCAATTTATCTTCTTGTTCCTTTTAACGTATTGACAACCGCGCGGTATTCGCGTGTCTAGCGCGTGGTACCAACGGGCTTTTGTAACGTCGCGAGTTGTTTTTATATCAAGTGACTCCTTTTTGAGAAGCTCAGTAAATCCACAGCCGAAAATTGTTTTCGTGAACAACCCTTTTGCAGCGAAATCTCGATAGTTTTTGTCGACTCGTGCTGTTGTTCGTCGCACGTGCATATAATATGCGGCTGAGGACATATTTTACAAAAAGCAAACAACATCGATTGGCTGACAATTTCGACAGATTTTACGGAGGCGGTTCGCTTATGTAGCTTCCATGATATTCCACAGAAGTAGAATACGTGGCGCATCCCCAGAAAAATTAGCTAACATCATCTTTTATCCTAAATATAAAATATGGTCGGAAGTTCAGGCAGATATTAAAGCCGCTTCAAGAGCCTTTTTTAGAAGTAGAGGGCTTGGGTAACTTCAAGCGCTTCATAAATACCGTATCTTCCCTTCGTATTTCGCAAGCTCTTACTACACAATTACTGATAGAAGGTTTTCTGACTTCAAAAGCTGAACGCTGAGAGCATGATTGCAACCGTCGCATGGCGACCGTTGCTAGTGAAGCAGAGGGTTTTCCAGAATATAGGGTTGGTGTTGAACAAATGCTTGCTTAGTAACGACTGAGCTGTGCACGCCACCTGAAGCTCACATTGTTCTAGTAGCTGCTTCTCTTTCACGAGACAACTTTCAGCGCTTTCCTCGTCGTTATAGCTACATACTAGTGGTTTCTGACCGAACCTTCACAAATGCGATAACGTCATCTTTTGCCTGCACTTCGATAGGCCATTGCCAAATGATGACAAGCGAAACCGGTTGCGCTAACTGTTCTCCTTTCAGTCGTCCTTTTTTCCGTTTGCCTACTCTCGCAGACGAGCTCTCAGTCTGCAATGACGCTATTTTCTGCTGGTACTGGACGGATTTGCTCCGTTTTCGCAAGATTTCTTCTACATAGCTGGTGCTTCGCCAACCCTTTCACGACATTGTCCGACGATGCCGTCGGACACCATCATAAAAATAGTTTATTGAAAATTATCGTACATTTAATAGTACAATATTAATCAATGAGTCCACTAATATATACCATTTTCAGGTCTAATTGGACACTTTTCAAACCAAATTGGATATTTTTCAGACCAAATTGGACACTTTTCACGTCAAATCGGACACTCTTCTAGGCTCGCCTAAGACATTTTAAATCAAAGAGAACTCTTCCGAATTGTAACAACCTTCATACAGGTAGAACTACAAACTCAATACAATGGTTAGAAAAAAATTTTGTTCAAGGAAAATTACTTTTTTTGATTTTTTTTACTTTAGCTGCCCGAATGAGTGGAATAATTTTATAAAATGTTTGCTTTTGGAGGAAAAATAACATATAAAATTTTGTTTTAAAGCGCGACAAAGTCGCAACCATATAGTGCACTAAAAAATCGGATTGCGTCGTGCACTCGAAAACCTCGTCGCGATTTTTAATTGATTGATAGTGTAAATGCTGTTTACATGGAACTACAAGGTACGCGGGTTTATAGCAATTGTATTTGTTGCATTCTCTACAAGTATGTATAGATCAACTATAATTATAAATATAATCAGCATAAACATAATATAAATCTACAATACCGCCCAAATTCTTTGCAAAAAAGACGCTTTGCGACGGATTAATCCGTCACAAAGCGTCTTTTTTGCAAAGAGTTTGAGCGGTATTGTACGCAAGCAGTATTCTTCTCTTCCGTTCCGTGTAGGTAAAAGAATGTAATACAAAGTGAATAAATACATCAATTACAATTGTGAAGAACGGGCATATCCCCACCTTGTGGTCTCATGTAAGCTGCATTTGCACTATCAATCAGTCGCCTTGGACGAGTGCATGGCACAATCTCATCTCTTGGCACTAAACTTTTCCGGCTTTCTGTTCTTTAAAACATGCTATCGAGCATCATATTTCCACGAAGAACTGGAATTTTATGAAATTTCAAATAAAGTGTCCACTTATTGTGTAAGTGAATTGAAGGTTTAAAGAAAACATACTGAAATTTTCTTCGAACAAAAAACTGTGGACGATGCAACAAGTACAATTGTTAAGAACGCGCATTCCTCGTAATTCCATGTAAACAGCATTTACACTATCAGTCAAATAAAAATCGCGACGAGCTTTTCGCGCGCATGCCGCAATCCGGTCTTTTAGTGCACTTTGTGGTTGCTGCTTTGCTGCGCTTTAAAACAAAATAGAAACTGGTATTTTTTCCAAAAGTAAAAATTTTATAAAATTAATGCACTCATTCGGGCAGCTAATGTAAAAAAAAAATCAAAAAAGTTATTTTAAATTTCCCTTGAACAAAAAATTTTTCTAACCATTTTGTTGTCTGTGGTTCAACCTGTATAAAGGTTGTTGCAATTCGGAAAGTTCTCTTTTATTTAAAAAGTCTTAAGCGAGCTTAGAAGAGTGTCCAATTTGACGTGAAAAGTGACCATTTTGATTTTGAAAAGTGTCCAGTTCGACCTAAAAATGGTAAGTACGGTCGAGACGGTCCTTGGGAAACTGCATTCTTTACTGTTTTTCATATTTAACAAATAATACAGCAAAAATAATTCAAATAATCAGCGCGCGGGAAAAATGCGCGCTGTCCCACGCGGCAGTCACCCGAAAATCGCGCGTGTCGTGAAAGGGTTAAGTTAATTGAATTGGGTAATTCGGCGGCCTGCTTGGAAGTAGTTATCCTACTATATATAGAGGAGCAGTGTGTGTCTGTGTGTGTCTGTATGTGTGTGTGTCTATGTGTGTCTGTGTGTGTATGTGTGTGTGAATGTGTGTATGTGTGTGAGTGTGTGTGTGTGTTTCCGTCACAACAGGAGTGGGGGCACTGAGAGGAAGCCGAACACGTCGGCAACCGTGCATGGCGAGCCGTAGACGTGCCGAACACACCGGCAACCGTGCATGGCGAGCCGCAGACGTGCCGAACACGCCGGCAGCCGTGCATGGTGAGCCGTAGACGTGCCGAACACGTCGGTAACCGTGCACGGCGAGCCGTAGAGGTGCCGAACACGTCGGCAACCATGCATAGGCATTTAGGTGATCATCGACGGAAGACCTTCACAGCAGGGGCAACAGACATCGATCGATATTATCGATTTTTTTGTGGATGTCGCTAGAGCGGCACGAAACTTCAACCCAGGGGGTAATCGAGGTCGCTGAACACGAATCTGAAGTAGACCAATCGATATCGATCGATATTATCGATTTTTTGTGGATTTCGTTCAAGCGGCACAAGGCTTCAGCCCCGGGGGTAATCATAGTCGCTGAACACGAATCCGAAGTTCGTTTTTGAACTATCGATCGCCATCACTCCATATTTTGCAGATAAGCGTTTTTGTGGATGTCGTTCATTTTTTCGCTATTTTCTAACTTGCCCTAATCAACGTAGTTAAGATGTTCTTCCTGAGGAAACCGTGACATAGGTGGCAGCTACAATTGATGATGAGAAGTTATTGCCACGACGAAGCCGTGAAACAGTGCGGCCGGTTGGCCGCACGGACGGCTTCTTGACGGTTTTGCGAAAAGTTCTTCAACAACTGAGGTGTGAACGAGGTGCACTAAGAGCCGTTAAAGGAATAGTTCATCTGTTTATACCGTATGAACAACATGAAAGAGATCATGGAGTTGGGTTTAGAATAAGGTGCTCTCACCTGTGGGGTTACGCAGATGGCATGATCTGTGGTGACTCTGGCAGAACCTGGCAGTCTTGCATTGGTGTACATTCAGAAGCATGCCAGTAGTAATTCACCGGTATATTCTGTGGAATAGTGGCTCGCAGCTGTTGGTTGTTCGGCTCCACCGATTAACCGAACTGCTCCAGAACACGACCGACATTCCATATTTTCGTGCCTTTCTCAACAGTTGGGAGTGGCCATAGAATACCAGATAGACCACCTCTGCAGCACCCGTGAGCTCTGATTTTCTCGAAACAAGTCGTCGTCGCCATCCTCAAAATCACTCGGAAGCTCCTTCTTAAAATAGGGAGTTTCGTATATTCACGTGTACGAAGGCGTCAGTCAGAAATGAATATCTCGGACTATAATCTCTGGAATCTCGCCGCAGGCAGCAATGTCTTTCACTTACATATAGGACAAGCTGTTTGCTCTTGAAATTCTCTAAGCACTTTCAGTTTATCCTAACACCAAGCCAATTCAGAAGCCGAGTTGAAGGTCTGTTCCTTAGATCGGAAATTGGTTGAATAGTATGACTGTTTGTAAGGACTGTCCCACTGTCTGCCTGTTTGCGTTCCTGCGTTCTTTTTGTGATTGTTACTGTGTTTGTTTTCAAGCTTTTGCCTTCTGCAATCGTCACAAACGTAAACAAAACAAAATCTGAGTTTGTTATCAAATCTGTTTTTAATAGGTATGGCTCCGTACTCGGTCATGGTGACGGGCGCTAATCGAGGCATTGGCCTCGGTCTTGTGAAGGAGTTTTTGAAGAACAAAGACATCCAGATTGTCATCGCTACAGCTCGTAAGCCGAACGATGCCAAAGTAAGTGGTGTTTTCAACCTCCATAGTGAAGCCAAGAAGTACGACCTAACTTCATTGTCAACAATTTAGGAGCTGAACGAAATCAAAGACAACCGTCTCAAGCTCTTGAAGCTCGATGTCACCTGCGACACCTCCATAAAGAGCGCTTATAGTGAGGTAGGACTTGAGGCTCAGGTATGAGTAAACTGTTTTTACTTGACGTACTGTAGGTGGAGAAGATCGTTGGCGATAAAGGCCTCACGGTACTGGTGAACAACGCCGGCGCCCTGGTGAGGTACGTCACAGACCAGAAGCCGAACCGAGCTGACATCAACAAGAGCTTGGACACAAACGCCACAAGTGCCGTTGTCCTTATCCAGGTACGTGGGGAAACTATAGGTCCAGTAAGCTACCCAAAAAGAGATTGGTGCCTGAGCGGGTCAAAAGTCTAGGAGTGTAACGAGTTGACCAAAGTAGGCCTAGGAGTTTTACACCATATCCACCTTCTATTTTCTGTGCCACTCCCCGTGACATCGCTTAGGAGTTTTTTCGGAATCACGAATTGTAAGCGAAAGTCCACATAGAGTCCACTATATGAACAGAGTATTGTTACCATTACTCTGTGCTGGCGAGAGAAAAAACAGCATGACATACTGATCGTCTGCATGGAAAAAATTCGCCTTAGTGGTTGGCTTCCGTAAGGAGATTTTGCTCTTGGTTTGCATTGCTAAGTCGACTAGGAAACCGGTTAAAAGTTTTCAGGGAGGCGTACAGAAAAGGAGCTGGTCGTTACAGTTTCTTTCCTCTCCATACTTACATGCGCTTTTGGTTGTTGCAGACGTTTCTTCCACTTCTTCGCAAAGCAGCTTCCCAGAAGAAATCGGACGAGTATTCCGTGGAGCGAGCTGCTATACTGAACATTTCATCTACTGCCGGGTCTACCGGAAGTATCTCGATGACAACGGAACGCTTCGGAAATTTGGCTTACAGAATGAGCAAGGTTGCCAAGCCTTTCTCTTCTGACATCTTTAGCACGACAGGAGAACTTCCTCTTGTAGGCTGCGATGAATTCGTTCACGAAGACGATGGCTCTCGACCTTGAGCCAGAGCACATCCTTTCCACTTGCTTTTGTCCGGGATGGGTAAAAACGGATTTGGGTGGGTCTGATGCGATGCTGACGGTAAGTTTGATTATCTATCTTGGTTTATTGGAATCATTTCAATTTTTCATGTCATTCCAGATTGAGCAGTCAGCGTCCGATCTCGTGTCGTCGTTTTTAAAGCTGAACAAACAGCACAACGGCGGCTTCTTCACGAGAAATCTTGACCCAATTCCGTATTAGGACGAAAGTGCTGTACATTACTTCACAACTATTCTATATTCGATCTGTCATTTCATATCTTCTAGCAAAATTGTTTAAATCGCGCGACCTAGCAAATTATTGAGGTTACTATAACACTGTTTTTATACCACTGTTAGTCACATGAAGAGCTCGACCTATACTTTACGGATGGACTGGCAACGCGTTCTATTAAAGCATTTCTCAAGCATACTTCCTTCGTTCAAAGACATGAGGTAAAGCCAAGGCATACCACAACATGGTGGACCACTCCATCTCACTGTCAAGAGCTCAAAAACAAGTGGAAAAATGTGCTCCAACCGTTTGGACGATTTTGCAATACGTCTTGTGTGGTTGCGAATCCTTTTGTTTTGAAGAACCCCGTCCTTCAGCGCTACACTATTAGGGCTGTTTGGTGTGTCTATGTGTGTGTGTGTGTGTGTGTGTGTGTGTGTGTGTGTGTGTGTGTGTGTGTGTGTGTGTGTGTGTGTGTGTGTGTGTGTGTCTGTGTGTCTGTGTGTGTGTCTGTGTGTGTGTGTGGTGTGTGTGTGTGTGTGTGTGTGTGTGTGTGTGTGTGTGTGTGTGTGTGTGTGTGTGTGTGTGTGTGTGTGTGTGTGTGTGTGTGTGTGTGTGTGTGGTTTGTTTCATTATGGAAATACTTGCAAAGGGCAAACAATAATCCATTGTGGTTTATCTACGAAATTTTTACATGACGAGCCTAAAAACATAACGGCTCGGCGTGGCTGATGACCCTTAGTCTCAAAAAAATTACCGCTGACAGGGTGTTGTAGTTTGCCATTTTCTAATTCCCTACGTGCGGAGTAGCTAGGTCTTGATTATGTATGCTATTCTATGATGCTTTTCTTATATCTATTCTTATAGTGATCTAAGCTTCGATTCCCATTATAAGGCAATTGTTAAAAAGGCAAATTCTCGTATTTACAACTTGTTCAAACAGCTCAAAACCAATGATTCTCTTGCACTTCTTCGTGCATATAAGACGTATATTAGGCCTGTTTTAGAGAGCGGTACTTCAGTGTTCAATCCGTTCAAAAAGGAAGACATTGCTCTTCTGGAAAGCGTCCAGAACAACTTCACCCGAAAATTATTTTTAAGATGTTTTGGAACCAACTATGACAACATACCTAGAGGTCCAGACAGGGCCAAACAGCTTAAGTTACCTTGCCTCCGCAGTCGAAGGAAGATGATCGACATGACCATGATGTTTAAGATTCTTACAAACAGAATTTCAATAGATCCCATGCTATTTTTTGGTGCACCTCTGACTACGAATAGGAGAGGGAACCTAAGGCTTTACCTTCCTGTTCCAAAATCGCAGGCGAGATCAAACTTCCTCACTTACAGAAATCTTAAGGACTTGAATTTATTATTAGGCGAGGATGAGAATATCATAAACATGTCCGTGAGTTCGTTCAAGTCCTTAATGGTACGTAAAAAGTTATGTTAAACGTGCTGTGTTTAGTTTTATGTTTATTGTAGTATGTGTAATTTAGTATTTGTTTTTCTGTCATTACTTATGTAGTGCATGACTATGTTCATGTCTGATAAATAAATAATAATAATAAAATATCACCCACCTAACTAGGCAAGGGTTTCCACCTCCCATGGAACTTCAAGTTGAGACCAGGGTGATTAGAAAGAGATCGGACTGCTGATTACGAATATGTGTGTCAAAATTGCGAAATGAAACAACTGAGCGAGTTATGGCATGCCGAAATCGGGTGGCCTCATGACAGGCTGGCTGCGCGTCATACCTGGCGCGAGAATGGTGAGTCGTCGGGGCTGCGGCGGTGGTGCAGGGTAATGCTCCCGCCCGTCAGGTGCGACGTCATAGGTTCGGTCCGCGTTACGGCCGGTTTTTCCTTGCAAATCATAATTCATCTTCGAGATGACCTTTTGTTCTGAATTATGACACGTGTTTGATTAAGTAGCCGGGAAAACTACCATACACGTTTGTAAAAATGCTTGAAGGCAAAAAACTGCTATGGTGACATTTTTATCTACCGTTTTGCACAAATAGAGTCCAAATCTTATATTTAACACCTGTTGATTCTGACAGTTTTGGCATTCATGAAGCAAAGCAAAAAAATGTGTGAAGCAGACGTGTCGCTCACACACACTGCACATCTTATACATGCAGCCTCTCTGCAACCAGCAACAAAACAGTTGTACCAAGATCAAACAAATATTCACCAGGAGTGACAAGCACACCTGGGTGATCATCAATTTAATCTGCATTATGCCATGAGTACTTCAAAAAGTTTGAAGACCTAGGGGCGCAAGACACACGGTAAATCTGCGATAGAACCTTCAGTTGGTTGTCTTCCTGACCGGGAAACGGCCTCAGGCGTAGGTCTGAATGGGGGAAATGGATAGTACAGCGAGAATCTCCACCCATAGTGTAGTGGAAAAACACGTTTCATTTTTGCTGAGTCCTTGAAACAAAAGAGCTACGGGCCCTCGAAATTGGGGGTACAGTATTACACCGTCACCTGTACCTACCATAACCTACCGTAATCGGCCGAAATTCGAAAAACGGATGTCAAATTCGTGATCAGCACCCCAAATAACCCCCTTAGGCGAGGTTTGGGCAAAAAAATTTTCGACCTCTTCTCGACCTCTCCAGTCGTGGAAGTAGTGTCGTGAAAGTCGTGCCTTATGGCAGTCTTAATCAGCTTACTTCCTACACATCTCCTACGCATTTATTTCACTCTAAATTGCCAAATAAAGGTTTCTGTGAGCTGTGCTTCACTCACTTTTCTCAGTTTCTGAATTATACAATGTTTTGTGTTGTTCAGCGAACGTAAAACAGTGACCTTACAACAGGTACGGGTTAGAGCAGGTACGGGTGAATAGAGCTTTCGAGGTCATAATCACCGACTTCGTCCAAACCTTGCCCAGAGAGATTATTTGGGGTGCTGATCACGAATCTGACATCCCTTTTTCAATTTTCGGCTGATTACGGTAGGTTACGGTAGGCACGGGTGACAAGGACCGTCGAAGTCATAATCACCGATTCCGCCCAAACTTCTCCCAGGGAGGTTATTTGGGATAGTGATCACGAATCTGACATCCTTTTTCGTATTACGCTGGAGTATGTTAAATTACAGTAGGTAATGGTGATTAATGGTCATTATTTTTGACCAAACTTCGCGTTGAGTACAAATCTGATCCTTATTTGACAATTTAGAGTGAAACAAATATGTAGGAGATGTGTAGGAAGCAAACTGGTAAAGAAGACGGCAATCATAAAAAATGCAGAAATGCTGCGTAGCACTGGGGTCGAACACCTAACCTAGCACCTGCGTAGTAGCCCAGCACCCTGCTGAGCCACCGACTCGCTCGACGCAGACTCTTTCGCTGCGTTCCTACAACAGCGCGCACACACGCATGCACATGGGCACGTGCTGAGGGTGCGCTACTGTACCCCCCTCCCCCTTCCAGGGCCCGTAGCTCTTTTGGTTCAAGGAGTCAGCAAAAACGAAACATGATTTTCTACTAAATGAACGGTGGACATCCTCGCAGTACTATCCATTTCCCCCGTTCAGACCCACGCCTAAGACCCTTCTCTGATGAGTCATATTGAACTCCATGCCATTTTCCATGCCAAACGACCTGACCCTTTTGATAACGTTTTTCATCAGGCCAAGGCAAAAACGTCTAGTGATGCCATCAATGTCACCATAGAAGTTTTTTTAAATCAAGCATTTTTACGAACGTGTGTGATAGTTTTGCCGACTATTTAATCAAACACGTGTCATAATTTAGAATAAAAGGTCATTTCGAAGATAAATCATCATGTGCAGAAAAAACCGGTATCAATGGGGACCGATCGAACGAGGTCGTACGTGACGAGCTGGAGCACTACCACTGCGCCACCACCGCGGCTGTAGTCCCACTCAGAGGTGTGTGAACGGTTTACCGGTTTAACCTCATGTTTTGTTTCCGCAATTTAGTTCAAGATGTAAGGCATCGGATTGTACTCCGCTAGTCTACCTGATCTGGTGGACTCTTGGGCCTTGTGCATACAGTACCGCCGCTAAACCTTCAACCAAACGATGTTTGCGATGCAAAAACGCGTTTTCTGCGTCGCATCATGATAACCTCGTTCAAAATAAAGGTTTTCTCACCGAAATTTACAAGGGCTCCTAACATCGCCCTACATACCATTGTGCATACATTAAAAAGTAGATGGAAGCCTGAAAACCAGTGCCGCAATTAAGGTGGTTCCTATTGCTGTGACCCGACCGAACACGTCGCCGATTCTCGCTTAATTATGTCCTCAGGCACAAATAGGCTGCGAATATCTATGTCCTAAGGAATGAGTTAGTCCGAAAATAAGTCTAAGCTAACCATACACAATGTAGAGACTCCATGTACCAGGCTGTCCAATAATTCCTGTCCGACAATTTTCAAAATTCTATAATTTTCCTTAGAAGTGTTATAATATCAGGCAAGTGTAAAAACCTTCTAGAAGGTTCTCCATAGTTCCACGCTAGGGGTATATAAGGCGCACTCGCCGCGTCTTGCTACCAGTACAGGCTAAAATGGACCAAGGTCGAATTCGTACGTTCGTGTACTACGAGTGGCTGCTGGGCAATGACACGGACGCCGCTGTCGCCAGCATCTGCAGAGCGTGCAAGGAGGATGCAGTGTCCCAACGCACAGTCAGGAGCTGGTTCATTCGTCTCGAGAGCGGCGACACGAGCCTCGAGGACAGAGAGCACAGTAGGAGGCCTTCTACGGTGTATGATGACGAAGTCCGTCGCTGTATCAAGGAGAAGCCGGAAGCCACCACCCGTGAACTGGCAACGACGCTCGGCTGCAGCAAGTCCACCATACACAATCGACTCAACTCACTCAGCTCGAGAAACTAGCCGCCGCCATCCGAGAAAAGCGTCCCCGACGGGCCTCGGTCCACAGGCTGCACGACAACGCGCGCCCCACGTGGCGAGGGAGACCCAGCTGAAGTTGGCGACGCTCGGCTTGGAGACGGTTGCCCATCCGCCGTATTCCCCGGACCTCGCCCCCTCCGACCACCACTTGTTCCGCTCGCTGAAGCACAATTTGGCCGGAAGAAAATTCACCAACTACAACCTCAAATCCGACATCGCGGACTTCTTCGAGTCGCAGCCCCAGGAGTTCTGGCCGAAGGGCATCGGCGACCTGCCCAATCGATGGGCCACTGTTGTGGATAACTGTGGTGATTATATTGTTGATTAGACCTGTTTTTCAATAAAGTTGAAAACAATTAAAAATGGTGAAATTTTCGGACAATTATTGGACAGCCTGGTATGACATATCAAGAAGTCAGGTGACCAAAAGGCAGAATTTCAAGTGGTTAGAGTGAAGACCTCTATCAAAAGTGCGACTGAGTTTCTAAAGCGTTTCATGCTCAGCCTTTGCAAATGAATACTGGAGAGCAAAGTATTGTAATTCTGCAATTTTCGCTAAAAATCTTCAATCACTTCGAAAGCCAATACTTAAACGCACCAGATCGTGCGTTGATGTCTTCTTCGATCATAATTGCGCTAACCTGACATGCCCTACAGAGACATTACATTCGGCTGTATGACCAACGAGTTCCTCATTTCTCTTTCCCGTAATTACGGTATCGACTTTATGCAGCCCACAATTATCGATCCATGCTGTCAAACCTCGATGAATTTTTCGGTTTTGCGGTCTGCGTAGATCACACAGACTCCACTATTCTTAAAATTGAGTCCCTAGTCGCAAGGCAAAATATATATATCATTTTCACGTCGGGTTGGGCACTTTTCAAATCAAATCGGACACTTCTAATTGTAAGCTAGTCTCAAGATTTTGAAACCAAATTAAACGCCTTCCAAATTAAAAGGAACTTCTTACAAGCTAAACTACGAACACTTCAAGAAGTGTAGAATAATTTTTGTCGAAGAAAAACTTGCTGTAACTTTTTCGAATTCTGTTTAGTTCAGCTGCCCGAATGAGTCTAATAATTTTATACAAGTTTTGATTTTTTAAGAAAAAATAGGAAACTAAATTTAGAAATTTGTAAATCTTTGTAAAAAAAATTGTAAAAATTTATAATTTGTAAAAAACAACAACAACGCAACAAAACACTTGAAAAGCTTGTCGCGATTTTTATTTGACTGATAGTGCGAACGCTGCCTACTTAAAATATCAAACTGAGGATAAGTGTGTTTTATTACAAATTTCTTTGTCATATTGTTTACCGGCGTAAAACTCCATGCAAACGGCAATTTTGATATCGATCGGATAAAAATCGCGACGTCATGGACAATGGCGCACTCACCTTTTGGCGCTAAAAACTGCCGCTTTTCTGCTCTTTAAAGCAGAAGGTAAATATTATTCCCTACAAAAAACGAGAATTGTGTAAAACTTCAAACAAAGTGTTCAGTTTTTGTGTAAGTGAATTAAAACTTGAAAGAAACCATATTGAAATTTCCTTAAACAAAGAATTATTCTTTTTTTGGAGAGTGTTCAGTTTAGTCAAGAAAAAGCTCAATTCGATTTGGAAGAGTTCGATTTGGTATCGAGAATCATCAGCTAGCTTAGAAGAGTGTCCAATTTAAATTGAAAAGTGCTGTTTTCAAATTCAAATGAAAATGGGTGAAATGGTATTTGAGGTCAGCTCTATGCTAATTAGCTCTACCACTCGTAGTAAAACTGTTTTACCACTAATAATTTTCAAATAGAGAAATAAAATGGAATTGATTGGGCTTAACAACAGCTGCCGAAATTTCTTTTGTGTGAAACCTAAATACTGGAGAAAAACTTCATGTTGTTAGGTTGTCCGGAAAGTTCTAATTGCTTTGTGTTGCTATTTTTTATTCGTCTATTATTAAGCAAAAATTCAACTCGCTTTAATGCTACTTTCTGTACAGTTTTTTATCACGAAAAATGATAATGGTCACTATGTGGTATTCGGCGGCTGGTGTGATCCATTACAACTTTTTGGAGCCAGGTCCAAATATCACAACAGAGTCCTGCTGTAAGGAATCGAAGAAATGCACCGAAATTTGCGGCAACTTCAGCCAGCATCGGTCGACAGAAGAGGCCAGATTCTTTTGCACGATAACGCCGCCCACACGTATCACAAATCCCTTATAGAAAATCGAACTAAATAAGGGTTGAAGTTCGGCCTCATCCGCCATATTCACCACACCTCTCACCAAGCGACAACTACCTTTTTCAAACACTTTCAGAACTTTCTCGCTGGTAAAGCCTTCACCAATGAGGACCAAGCCAAAACAGCCTTCGCGAATCTTGTCGAATTTCGACCACCTAATTTCTTGGCTGATAGATCAAGTCGACTGGTGCTCTGTTGGCTGAAGTGTACTGATTTGAGCGGTGCTTATTTCGACCAAATCCGATAAGATTTGAGAAAGGTATGGTAGCTCAAAGTGAAGCACTCAGAGCGCTGAGAACTTTCTGGACAACCTGATATGATCTACACAAACCGGAAAACCCAAAAATTCATTTGGTCATCAACTCGTTCAGATTTGACAGCATGTATTGATAATGGTGGGCTACATAAAGTCGCTACCGTGAATACGAGAAAGAGAAATGAGGAACTCGTTGGTCATACAGCCGAATGTACATAAACCGCTATACATAAAGGATTGCGTTATGCGTTGTAAATAATCTCATCCCCCCATATATAGAGTAATAAGCCAATAATAACATGTTACTAGAACAAGACGCATCGATTAGTTACAACCATACGGCCTAATGTGTTTATAGACGAGCTTCTTCAGAAAAGATTTAAAGCCCACACGACGGTTTGCAAAGGTGCCTTAGCGGTAGATACACGTTTTGCATTTTCTTTTCTCGTAAGTTCCAAGTTCTCGACAATGAGATTGAGAGGAACTACATGGTGTATGGTGTGCATTCGATTTTTCTCATCTAAAAAGAGAGGTTAAGCTGTCTGCAAGCAAATATTGGATATTTCGAGCTAGTAGCCCTAGAATGAACAACTTCAATATCCTTTATAATAGAATCCATAAAAAACATTTTGTTGCTGTCACTGTTGTCCCTTCATCCAGCAGCTCCCAGTATTCTACGCCAAGAACGCTCCACCAAATGCATAGCATCACCTTTTTCACATGAAGGTCGGGTTTCGGGACGTCCTCTGCCTCTAGAATTGCGTCAAGCCACTGTGCACGCCGGTGATAATTAGAGAAGAGTATCCACTTCTCATCCCCTATGACAAGGTTGTCCAGCCATCCGTGGCTACGTCTGAGGGTAAGGAGAGACAGAGCGACATCGGCTCTGCGATCCATGTCATGTTGTGTCAAGTCGTGAGGTACCCAGCGACCCAATTGTTGCACCTTGCCAATCGACTTCAATCCTCGAACGACTGTTGAGTGACTAACACCAAGAGTGCTTGATAGTTCGCGAGTGGTTTGGTATGGGTCCGCTTCCACTCTTCGGAGGCCATCCAAATCCAGTGTCATCGGGCGCCCTTCTCGTTCATTATCTTCAACGGAGAATTCACCAACTGCAAACTTCGAGAACCAGTGGTGCACAGTACTTCGAGCAGGAGCACTCTCGTTGCAAACATCCTTCAGGCGACGATACGATTCGTTGGCATTGAGGCCAGATTGATACGGGAATAACGTGACGTGCCGAATATGCGTCTCAGTCGGAATGAATTGCTTAGCCATAATAGCTGACGTTAACAACGCAGAAGTAAATATTAGAAACAGTTTTGTAGCCCTTTCATTTCTCTATCGATCGATCATTTACGCGTTGATACATGGGAGAAATTTGGCGGGAAAATGCGCATTCAATTCAGGAGGGATCAAATGTGCGAGAACTTATGCACCAACCTAATATGTGTCTAACAGTGATACAAAAACAGCGTAAGGAACATGAAACAATACAAAAACGACACACCTATAGAACTCAATGATCTACGTTTAGCTGGATCGCATAAATTGAACAATTTTGCCTGATCGCGAAAAATCTCTGGTCGAAAATGGAACAGTTGTGTAATACTGCATAACACTGCATCCTAATACGCAATTGGTTGAAGATTTCTCGTGAAGTAGCCACCGTTGTGCTGTTTGTTAAGCTTTGAAAACGACGACACGAGTTCGGACGTCGACTGATCAATCTGAAATAATGTGGAAAACAGAAACGATTCCAATAGCCCAGAACAGACAATCAGACTTACCGTTAGCATCGCATCAGATCCATCCATATCCGTTTTTACCCAGCCCGGATCGAAACAAGTGAAAAGGATGTGCTCTGGCTCAAGGTCAACAGCCATCGTCTTCGTGAACGAATTCATCGCAACCTGCAAGAGGAAGTTGCCTTGTTGCACTAAGGATGGTACAAAAGAAGGAACCTTGCTCATTCTGTAAGCCAAATTTCCGAAGCGATCCGTTGTCGTCGAAATGCTTCCGGTAGACCCTGCTATAGATGAAATGTTTATTACAGCGGCTCGCTCCACGGAGTACTCGTCTGATTTCTTTTGGGAAGCTGCTTTGCGAAGAAGTGGAAGAAGCGTCTGGAACAACAAGGAGCATGAAAGAACGGAGAGGAGGGGAAACTGCAACGAACAGCTTTGTTCCCTATATATGTTCCTGAAAAGTTGCAAGCGGCTTCCTGCTCGACTTAGCGATGCAAACAGAGGGCAGAATCTCTTTCTTACAAGTGCTCATAGAATTTTCTTTTGTAAAACTTGAAATACGCTAACATCTAGGATATACTGCGCACTTTGTTGGCATCAGGCAGTTCACTACTTCCGTACGTTCATCATAGGCACTCTCTCTGTACCGTCCAGTACACATTGTATCCAAACGAATCATTTTCGGATATCCGATTCGGATAACCCCATCCAAATCATCCAAAAATCCGATTTCCGCAAAATAGCTTTATCCGAATCATCCAATTATCCGAAGGTTTTCGATCGGACCCTATGTATACCGTCCAGTAACGCCACTGGTATGTGCTGCGCAGTATTTCTGCCCTCAGGCGCAACCGTTCTCATTCTAAACAGCTTGCGTCACTGGATGTCGTTGACATGCCTTCCAAATCCGGACACCAGGTTCCCCTCACTCGATTCTTCTTACTGGATCTTAATTGCTGGCCCGCCTTTACTGGTCTTCCTCCCCCCCTTCCTGGTCCAAACTCCTGGCCCACTTCCTTGACCTGTCTTCTGGATCCAAGCGCTCAGAAAGGCTCGCGGTTGCCGCTGTGTTAAGCAGGAGGAGGCTGCGCGTCCTTTGCCGCAACAATATCCCATGTTGAACGACGAACGTTGCCCGGGAGAGGTACGCAGAGGCATCGCATGGGGTTCCATGGGATCGTGCGCTGCTGCATGAGGCGTACCTCAGGCAGGTTTCTAACCTCCGTGATCTACAGGGCGGGTGGCTAACTCAATTATATAGTGGTAGATGGATAGATAGTGTTAGATGCTCATCCAGCCTACTCTTCTCATCATCGGAAGAGTGAACAACTGTTTTAATCTGTGCCCAACCTTAGGATGTCCGTGCGTCCAGCCAATGACAGTCGAGCATCGAACAGCGTGCGGAAGCTCAACGTCGAGAGTTGTCAAGCAAGAGAACGCGAAGGATGGAGAGTATGGAAAGAGGAGATAGCACAGGAAACGCGCCACAGAGACGGTCGGGATGATCCCATGGCGAGAGAGTGAAGGGGCGGGGCGAGTGACGCAGGCATTCGATGTAACCGCGGGCCTCTGCGTCTCCGCCTTTCTGCAATTGGTTGGTGCCGAAAAGAGGCCTACCCATTCTCCCGCCTCTCGTCAGCACGGTACCACCACGGTAAAGGCGATTTATGCAGGGTGCTGCAAAATTACCCGTGCACTTAAAATTCAATGCCATTGTGGGCACTAGTGTACTTAGAATACCGCTCTAGGTCTTGTTCAAAATAGGTCCACTATTGATAATATGCCATGGGAAGAACGAATATCATAGTGTAGAGAAGTCAGTAACAAATGGAAGGTCATTTCTCAAGAGAGCCGATACCCGCGTTCTCACGCAGACCTGCCGATGCTCCGTAGTCAATAACAGCGGCAGCCGTGCTCGGCACTGGTTATAAAAGAAGGATCAAGTTGAACCTAGGCCGCTTGTTTACCCCCTCCCGCTGATCCGCCTCTGGCGGTCGGCTCCCCTATGAAGCTGGCGGCGCTTTAGCCGTTCGTTCTTAGACCTGCCTTATGCGATTCCTTCCCCCCCTCCCTTACCATCCATCTGCCTTATCCTCTATTGTCTGATAAATAATGCTGATAAAATATTGTCGTCAAAGTATTTCTTGAAGCATTCAAAGGGACAAAAATCTATTGTATAAGAACGATTTCTGCTGGTCGGATACGGGTCCGATGGAGTGTTTAAACGGAAATCATTACGACCGTCCTTAAAAGAAGATTGTCCGTTACATGGAGGTCCCGGCTAGGGTTTTAATTTTAAAAAATGAAACCTTAATGAACGAACTCCTTCGAGTTTCTTGACTGCTCCCGATTGCGCTGAAGCTAATGTTCTTTCTGTCTATTCTCTAGCAGAACACGATGTGGCACTCTTTCCTCTTGTTATTGAATATAACCTTTTTTCTCTCTGTCCTTCGCATTACGCGAAGTTGAAGCGCAAAAGTTGCTCCCTCGCATGAGGTTGACCAGAATTCTAGACATCTAACATAAGAATCTGAGCAACAAATGAAGTCTCGGCCAAGCCGCACCACACCTCATGCAATAATTTTATTCTCTTGAATAATTTTGATGGTGTTGTATAGCGCTGTAATGTTTCACTCTTTTTAGTTCGAAAACTGGAAATACACAGATATTTCCGTAGAAAATAATGCCACATCATATAGAAACCATAATTCATAAAATAAGGCTCTTTCTTCTCATTCCGCCGACAGAATTCATTCTCAAAAGAAAGCTCATCAAGCATCCGCGCAGTTTACAACGGACTTGTTGACTGTTTACCACAACCGACTCACTTCCGTGGAACCCATTACACAGTCCGAACACCGGCTGCTGATCTTTTTTATCTCACCCGTGCCTCCTGAGCGTTCCTTCCCCATTTATCAATCGCACCGTTCCTTCACGCAAACAACTATTACGGCATCCTCTATCTCACGAAAATAGCCATGCCTAGTTACACCACTACCCATATTCCATCTCTCCTGAGAACCTATGTAAGCACCCCCTCCCCCTCCTACCCCTCCCCCACCACTACCCTCCCACTCATATACTTCTCATAGCAATTGTACTCCTACTACTCCATCTACTGCCACTCCACCGCTCCACTCCACTCACTCTACCCGCCGGATCATCCAACTGTATTCAGAAGGACAACTACCTCGACAACAACGTTCGCATTTTCAGGATTGGTCGGATTACATCAGGCTATTGGTTTTGAATAGAACCTCTCTACATTTAAAGAGGAACCAAATCAAGATCACTTCATTTTACCTTGACTTTTATAGTATCAATAAATAATTTTTTAACCACCCAAAAAACCATAAATACATACAAAGCAGCTATGAAACTGCCTAACCAAAACTAAACTGTCAGATAAACGACAATCCTTACTTTGAGCTCATTAGCGACAAAGTAGAGATGCTGTAAAAACAAATAAATAATTTTATACATCCACACGTAGTGAATAACTTCGAATTCTTGATTGTTTCCAAAGTGTACGTTTACTCTGAGGACTGCCGAAAATTTCAAAAGCCAAATTCTCAAAATCCCAAATAAAATTCGGCCGAAGCTAGCATCCTCATAAAATTTACTTTTCCTTTCTTACTTGACTTTTCGAGTGCGACCTTTGCTAGCGCACACTGTGCCTTTGCCTTCTAAAAGTGATGATAGCCAATAATTTCTATCTATTAATAATAGCATTTCCTCATAATTCATAAATCAAAACAGTTGGCTACGCTGCCAAAATCAGCCTCTCTATCAAAACAGCGCCAATAGTAATTGAAAGCGAACGAAAATTAATCGTCAAGCACTGATGCCCTACTGTAACATTTTACCTTTATACGTTCATTCAATGCTCTCTTCGCACTGATTGATAATCAGAAAATGGTTCATATACTATTTGAACCATCGGTGAATTAAATAAATAAATAGATATGAATGGAAAAGGATTAATAACAACTTTGATTAATATCTATCAAATATTTGCTGGATTTAAGAAAAGCCACGCAATATGACTTGATGAAGTTTAAAATATAAAATGACACAGTATTTTACTACTTTCTCAGTGTCACTGTTGATCTAGAATACTGTCTCAATTAACATTCTTAAAATCATGTAATAATGTCATACAAGTGTAAATCCCTAAATGTGATGTAGACTACGACAAACAGTCATCTTTCAATCGAGCATAATCCAAGAGCGTCTTACTTCTTGTGTAGTAAGCTGATACCTTATAGTATCATAAAAAAACCATTACTCTGCACTACAAAAAAACTACCACTAATACAAAAGTTCTAATGTAAGACAACTATCTTGACATCTCTATTGCTTTGAAATATTTTTTAATCAACCATACTCCGAAAGGTTACTTGTACTCCTTTCATCAAATTAGGGAAGATTCGAAGAAGGAGACAAAAGCTAACTTTTACTTATATTTCCGATTTCATCGAAATGTCAAAAACCTATGAGCACTATACGGTGACTTAGCCGAAGATAAAGGAGAACTGTATGATAAGAAAGAAAGCAAAAAGCTGCTAGAAGCGTGTCCGCGTGCAATTAGTCAATTCTTGGGAGACGTCCTAAGGAAAGACAGAATGCGCCAAACCATCGTAAAATTAAGGCCAATGATGTTTACTTCATATCGCATCCCGCTGATAGGAAATATTGGTGGAAGTATGTTAAATTTTCTTCAATATTTCCCCATTCCCATATATAATAGCCCCTCTATTTTGCCACCACCGCATTGACTGCTCGATAATTGAAAAGTCGACTAAAGCACGGAAAATGCCACCATCAATCATCAGCGAGAAGCCGTTCATCCCTACCCTTCACTGTAGAACTATAAATTTAAAAGGAAGTGAGGTGATGAATGTTGTAGTTGCCATTAAATAAAAACTCAAATCAGGTAACAAATAAAAGCCAATACTAAAAGATGTGATGTCAGTCTATAAGCCACTGCCTCCCTCAACTTCGGTTGTGGCACCTAGTCTCATGACAGATACAGGAGCATTATATTGTGCTCCGCAGCGACATTTTCGCCATTATTCATGTTCATCCAATAATTTCAGTATCAAAGAGTTACAAGCAGTCGACAATGAACCGCTTAAACTGTTCACTGCATCGCAGCACATCACGTCCACCGATGTCAGTGCACAGCATCGAGAGACTGATGAAGACTGGATGTGCCTGATGACAATGAAACAGCACAATCAACACAAGCGTACCGGAGCCGATATGCTGCACAAGGCCGACACCACTTCCCATTACCGTCTGGAAGCTGTTATAAACCCCTTCCCCAGACCGTTATGTTTTGCTTAGTCCCTGGGACAGGGACACTCGAATAGGGTAGGATGTAGAGAAGTCAGTAACAAATGGAAGGTCATTTCTCAAGAGAGCCGATACCCGCGTTCTCACGCAGACCTGCCGATGCTCCATAGTCAATAACAGCGACAGCCGTGCTCGGCACTGGTTATAAAAGAAGGATCAAGTTGAACCTAGGCGGCTTGTTTACCCCCTCCCGCTGATCCGCCTCTGGCGGTCGGCTCCCCTATGAAGCTGGCGGCGCTTTAGCCGTTCGTTCTTAGACCTGCCTTATGCGATTCCTTCCCCCCCCCCCTCCCTTACCATCCATCTGCCTTATCCTCTATTGTCTGATAAATAATGCTGATAAAATATTGTCGTCAAAGTATTTCTTGAAGCATTCAAAGGGACAAAAATCTATTGTATAAGAACGATTTCTGCTGGTCGGATACGGGTCCGATGGAGTGTTTAAACGGAAATCATTACGACCGTCCTTAAAAGAAGATTGTCCGTTACAATAGTCGTATTTGCAGAAATGCCTTATAAGCCCGCTACATTAAGTTCGAATCGCCCAAGGCTAGCGAAATAACGCGCGCTGGTAAGAGACGCAGTGACTCCGCTCCCACAGGCGCGCATTCGCGGTCGTCTCCAGGGGGAGGTTACCATAGCATGCTTTAGCGTGCAGGCGAGGCGACTAGATTGGCTGCGAGCAACGATACTCACTTGCGCCCATGCGTGCGGTCGCGGTGCGGCGCTGCAGCCAGGGTCTCCCCTAGCCGCGGCAGGAATGCGTACGAGTTTTCCGGTGCGCCCACGTGCTAAAGCGCGAATGCACGCCCCAAATTATCGGTTGAACTGCTTAGGCTTGAGGAGGAAGGCAGTGGAACTCGACTGCACCTCACCCTACAACAATAAAAAGTGGGAAGGTTTCCTAATTGAGTGCCCAGAAATGGGGTGAAACCTAAACCAAATGAGGAGAGAGATCTGGTGAGATTCAGTTCAGGCAAGCATGTGATGCTCACAATGTTTTGTTCACAGATAGTCCAACATTTGTCTAAAAAGCTTTTCTAGTCGAGTTAGAGATATTGGAGTGGTAAGAGCTATGTTTTCTAAATTCGTAACCGCTGTAGGCAACGTTCAAAACATACTAGTTCTACTATTTTCTTCTCACCTCAAATGAATAATCTATTTCAATAATAATTGAACATTCTCCCACATGCAACTCTAAACTTAAAAACAAAGTCTTACCCCTCTAAAACTCCTCATCATTAACCAACTTCTCAAACTTCTTAGTTTTTGTTTTTCGATCTCCTTCAACATTTGATTTCACAAATTACCTCTCCCCACTCATTTGACGCAGCTTAATACCACTCACTGATTAGCACTAACCTATCCCCATACTCCACCGAGACAAAGTTTAGATATTCTACCTTCCTCCTCTCACGTGTGTGCCCAAGGGCCGTATGCTGGTGTTTCCCCGTTGGGGGAAGATCAATCAATATCAACATATCATATCACGCCCCAATCCCCCATTGGGGAGACTCGGGGTAGACGAGCATACGGTCCCAGCAGTGCGTCCTCACCGTTCCCCATGCACTCGCACTCCAGCTCACCCAGCCTCGACAAGTTCGCGCAAAACTCGTCCCCTCCGCCAGCGAAGCGGCGAGGGCTCCGCCCGGAGCGACGCACGCGCAGGCTTGAGTATCGCTGCCGTCCCCCGACTAGATACACACAGCGAAGGTAAATGTAGCCTTATCTCCTCGTTTCGATTACAGATTCAGGTCTTGTTTTCTTCCGAACTGGGCAAGGGAGGGAACTCTAGGATGGAGGCAATTTCAACACAGGTGTGCTAGTGAGCCCACACCCCGGAGTCCCTTTCCCTGTCCGATCCTGTGCTCTTCTCCGCGTCAGCGGAGGAGGGCACAGAACAGCTTTCCAGGCTTTTTTCGAGATTTTAAGGCTTCTGCCCTGTCTTTGCCTCTACTGCAGGCTAGAGACGGCGAAATAGTGCGCATCGGTAGGGGGCGGAGTCTACGCGTCTCTTACCAGCGCGCGCTACTTCGCTAGACTTAGGCGATTCGAACTCAATGTAGCGGGCTTATAAGGCACTTCCGCGAAAAACGACTATGATATCTGTTCTTCCCATGGCAGATTACACCTAGTAGACCCATTTTGAACAAGATTCAGGTACACTAAGTACACTAGCATCCCATTTTGAAATCAAACTTCGCAAATCAATTCTAACTATCAAATTTATCTACTACAAACATTACAAAGCAAAGTATGATTATGCTAGCAGTTTCCAAAATGATCGCCTTCAGCCTTGACACAGTCCTTCAGAAGTTCGACAAACGCTTCGCATGTGGCACGCAGGCGCCGATCATCAATTTCGTTCCAGGATTTCAAAAGCGCTTCTTTAGGAGAGTCCGAATTTGGGTGTCTGGTAGAGCATGCTTTTTCTCTAAGATGGCCTTTTCATAGTTATTTATCGGGTTAAGGTCCGGAGAACTGGAGGGCCATTCGTCGTGTACGATGAAGTCAGGCACCTGCTCGTCGCACCAGTCTTGGTCCACCTTCGCTTTGTGTGCTGGAGTAAAATCTTGTTGGAAGCACAAGTAGATTTCTCCGAAGTGGGAGACGGCCTACGGCTAGAGAACTTTTCCGGGATGTCCTTGTGAACTGCCGCGTTGATTTTCAGGCCAGTTTCTACGAAAACAAGTGGAGATTTTCCTGAAGATGTGACTTCTCCCCAAACCACAATGGAGTGAGGCTTTTTCGCACTTTTCCGAGATCGTTCTTTGGCGGTAGCATCAGCAAGCCAGTCTCATTTTGGACCTTGAAGACTGGATTCAACGTGAAAGTCTTTTCATCGCTAAAGACGATCTCTCGAGCGCGTGCCACCGTGAATCGTTTCAGCAACCTTTTGCATCTTCCCAATCTCGTCTTCTTCATATTGTCATAAGAAGTAGGCATTTCAGCAGGCTATAAGGAAACTGCTTAAGCTTTCCACTGGCTATCCTCCCTATTCACCATTCGCTTATTCCTACGTCTTTTGCCATCTGGCGCATCGATCTCCTGGCGTTTCTTTTGGCGGATTTTTTCTCTCACGAGTTTCACATTTTTCCGGTTCGTGGTTGTCATGGGACGTCTTCTTCCTTTTATATCTTCTCCGGTCTTGAATTCCTTGTAGCGTTTCATTGTATCCTTAACCGTTCTCCTGGGCACGGAAAGGTTCTTCACAATATCTCTCGCTTGCTTGCCGGCCTTATAAAGTTCGATAATAGCATTTCGTAGGTTGGAACGCCTAACCATTTTGTGCTCAAGTACGTACGAGTTCCACAATGTTCATTCAACAATATTGGGCGAGTTAAGCCAGAAAATGTTGGGGGAAAAAGCGGAAGAAAAATTAAAACGTTTAGGTGCATGGGTAATTTTGCCGCACCCTGTAAGTACCATTCTTCGTAATGCCCTAAAACTGTGGGGTGAGGGAGAAGCTCGGCACTCTCCTTCAGCACTTTTATAACCTTTTTCACCGTCATCTGCTGGTGACTGACTAACAAGGGAAAGGTCTGAAGCGTATGCCTGTACGGGGAAGCGAGTCATGTAGGGAGAATCCCCACCGCTCAACAAGTATAAAAGTGTGTTTATTTTTTGCCAAGTCGTCAAATCCAAGGAGTAGGAGGACCTTGAAGTTACAATGGAAAACGGCGCATCACGGGTTTGGGAGTCTTCTACGCCCGCAATGCCTCTACCGGCAAGCGGCTCGGAGCGCAGTGGGTAGTGACTTTGCTCCATGCGAGGAAGGTGGGCGGTTCGGTTCTTCTGCGATGCTTCATTTTTCGATTTCATCTGATTGGTTGAGATTTGGGAGATTCTGAGGTCTATACCATTTTCAGACGTTTATTGCGCATATTTCCAGCTAAGCTGTTAAGAGTGCCTTCATTGCGATTTGCTCAGTACTGGCAGGTATTTTAACCACAACGTCTTCATCATCTTCAAGTTGACGTGCTTCGAACACCTTGAGTATGCTGGCCACCCGTTCGGCAGCTTGATTTCTTCCCTTGAGGGCGCCTTGTCTAGCACTTCAGCGTGAGAGGTGGATCACCACTCGAGCATCGGCGGACATTGTTGGATTGTTGGTGTAAGGTTTTAGAAAACCTTCAGCAGACCTCAGATTTCCAGGCGACAGGCAAAGATGAGGGAAGGAGTGTATTGACGCCGTTTAGGTTAATTTGCGGGATCCACAGACGGCGTTTCTCACTTGAACCACCTCCACATCCTGGTCTCCTTTGAAAATCCGAGCAGGATGGTTTTTCCCAAGGTCATTGGTCCATGTAGGAATACAAACTGTGAGGAGTCTGTAGCTTTTATACGCTGCCCGCATTGTGACCAGTGCTGCTTCATGCACTTTGTGTCTGTGTACCACTGATGTTGAACATCGGTCATACACAGGCACAAAGTGCAAGAGAACACCTAGGCGATGTCATGGGGAGTGGCAATGCCGAAAATATTTAGAAGGCGAATGTGGTGAACAACTCTTTGGCTTCCCTGGCCTCCTCCTTTAGTCAGATCCTTGCCCGTTTTATCTTTTAACCCCTTCATGTACTAATATGTCTCTTTGAGTGCGTACTGGATCTATAGCTTCCCAACGTACCTGGATAAGGACAACGGCACTTGTGGCGTTTGTGTCCAAATTCTTGTTGAGGTCGACACGGTTCGGCTTCTGGTCTGAGACGTACCTCACCAGGACGGCAGCGTTGTTCACCAGTACCGTGAGGCCTTTATCGCCAACGATCTTCTCCACCTACATTATGTAGAAATAACAAGAGTTTATCCATACATGAGCCCCGAGTCCCACCTCTGTATAAGCGCTCTTTATGGAGCAGTCGCAGGTGATGTCGAGCTTCAGGAGCTTGAGACGGTCGTCTTTGATTTCGTTCAGCTCCTAAAATGACAAGAATGAAATCATCTAGGGTGTTCTTAGCGATTCACGGCAGAACTAAGGTAGGACTGAAAACACCGCTTACTTTGGCATCGTTCGGCTCAAGAGCTGTGGCGATGACAATCTGAACGTTTTTGTTCTTCAAAAGCTCCTTCACAAGACCAAGGCCAATGCCTCGATTAGCGCCCGTCACCATGACTGAGTAGGGAGCCATACCTATGTTTTTGTTTATGTTTATGACGATTGCACAAGGCTAAATAATAGAAAGCAAACACTGGAAAATCACTAAAAAATTCAACCATGAAAAGAACACAGGGACGACAAACCAACAGTGAGGCAGTACTTACAAACAATCACACTATTCAACCAATTTCAGATCTAATTGTAAGCAACAGGCTTTTAACTCCGCTTCTGGATTGTCTCCGTGTTACGGGAAACTGAAAGTGCTTAGAAAATTTCAAGAACAAATTCCTTGTCCTATAAGTGAAAGACATTGCTCGCAAATTGGTTCTTGGCCGACGCAATCCGTCTTTGCCGCGCCGCTTTCCGGCCGATCGTCGCTCTCCCACAAAGGACACCGGTGAATTTTCGGGCACATGCTTCTGATTTAAGAAATTTTCGCAAAGATTCTCTAAAAAAGATACTCTAAGGACTATTATATGTCCCCTTATTCCTAGAGCAGAGAGACTTTTTTAGAAGACCTCCAATTTATCCAATTCAGTTCCCTTAAGCAAAGCATCAGCTACCTAGAAGAAACCGCGCGAAAACAGAGCAAATTCTTCCAGTACTAGTAGAAAATGCTATTACTACAGAGCGAGTATTCGTCTACAAGAGTAGGCAAGCGAGAAAACGGCTGAAAAGTGCAGCAATTTGTGCAACCGGCTCCGGGTGTTATCAAATTTTCTATCGGCCTATCAAAGAGCAGGTGAAAGATAGCGACGTTCGGCTAGAAGCCACTAGTAGCCCTAACGACGAGGAAGGGCTGAAAGGTGTCTAACAAGGAATTAGGCGCAACTCCCGAAGAAGAACCGACTGCTGAAACAATATGCGCTCCATGTAACAATATGTACAATATCGCTCGCGTCGAACTGTCAAAACGGCGGTTTGCGGCTTAAAAACATAGTCTCAAACCGTCGCATGCTCTTAACTCCTCCAGTTTTAAGTTTTTTGAAAAAAGGTTGGCACCATTCGATTCGTCTCTTCGATCTCAACACAAGCATGTGTACAGTTTCAATTCATTTTGTTTCCTACTTTATAGTTATGTGGCTCCCACCCCCGGACTAGGATAGATCCGAAAATTTTTATTATAATGGCTGATTTATTCATCAGAAAAACAAAAAGAATAAAAGCTTCCACTTTGACTAAAATGGTTAATAATACGTAAATTTATGATCATTTAAAATTGGAAGCCAAAGACTGCGGTAACTTTCAGTCCGACCTAATACATCTACTGGATGTCATGAGAGCAACCTGATTGCGTATTTCGCTTATACACTGACTTGCGGCAGCCATCCAAAACAGTCAACGTTTTATCATTTGCAGACGAGTCTGCTACAATTTACCAAGGTATATAAGGCTTTGTTGTCCCGGACGCAAAAGCCGAACCAAGAACCTTGCCAGCTGACGCTTTTCCTCCGAGTGCGCTATCACGCTTCCATTTTGCAACATAGCACATGGAAAAGTGAACAGAATATCCTACAACATAACTGCTTCGCTGAAGAACAAAAAAGCGAAGCATGTGGGGGGGGGGGGCTCGCCTTGGTTGCTGTCACACGGGTCTCACCTCAAACTTGGGTAAGTAAACCATTCTCTAATTGGAAAAGGAGACAGCGCATACAGTATTAGAAGGATACATATATGGAATTCAGTAGAACAGTTGATAGGTATTGTCGATAACCGTAGAGAATCTATATATAAGACGGGCTATGAAGTGGCACCATCTAGACCGCTTCACTTGAGGTATGAGCGCAACTGAGGTGCAGCTATAAATATCATTATAAGTATAAGCTCTTCGAACTACTCATTCAGAAGCAAAAATGAGCTGTGCACTGTGAAAACCTTAGCATCACACAAGAAATTGAGAGCAAAGTTCTCCTTTCGACTTTCGAGTGCTAGGAGGGCAAGCTTTCTCTTCTGGAGTACTCTACTTCCACCCAATTCTACCTGCAACCCGCCATAGCGCTTGGCTTCTCACATCTGCATGGAGTTAGGAGCCTAGGATTACTTCAGACAACGGTCATTGTGGAAGATACGTGTGTCTTCGTGAAGCGTAAGGCAATGGTCAACGTACCGCAAATGCAACAGTGTTAGTGAACAGACAACGTTATCAGTGCTTCTACAGTGATAAGCTCGAAGCAGCATCTGCAATTGTAAAACTGCAATTTTGTCAAGCGATTTTGCTCTCGCTAACCGATTCGCTCGAGCGGATGCCATTAATGCGGTCATTCGTCCTCTGTGCCAAAGTAGATCAGCGGACCATCATTCCTTGATGACCATCTACGGATTCCATTGATGTGCAACCCGTCCACCCCTCCCCCCCCCCTCGCTCCGATTCTGCCATTCTCGCACCCCACGCTTGAGCCTGACTCCTAGATACGAGGTGTTCATGGAATAACGTGGGCAATCCACCAAACGTGCCGGCTATGCAGTTGTTCACTATCTGCAAAAAGTAAGGAGGGTTTACTTGTTCGACTCCTTCAGCTCCATAGAGCCACGAGCATGTGAGCTTTCATGCGAGGCAACTAACCTATCGCGAAATGGTCCGCGATTTGACAAGGTGATCGAGCAGAGCTCCCCTGGCGCGGTCTATATGTGTGCGATCGTTGTTGTTTATTCACTGCTCTCTTCATGTTCTCGTTCGCATAATCTATTATGTTATGTTATAACTCGTATAACATTCATGAATCATCATTAATATCTGTTGTTATTGGTTGGTTTAATTACTCAAGTTTGAGGTGACCAATAAACTGTTCAACTACTTGTTCGTTGTGGAGTCGAGTAAATATATAATACAACTACAACTACACTGAAACACCACTGCTACGATCTTCACATCACCACTGTATGTCAGGACGACACTTACTCGCTCGGCCGAATTGTCTCCATTACACGCACAGAAAATAAGGTGAACAATACTTTATTTGAACTGAGTGGCGGGCGATACGTTACTGAGCTGGGTCGAGGAACACGATCGAGGATCACAGCATGTGCTCACTGTAGCCGCTGTTCGAGTCCTCGTCGACGAACACGGGACGCTCGAGGAACTGTGCACTCTCCATGAAGGCTCGGGTGACGGCCGCTTCGTCATGTTCACGCTGCTCACAGCTCTCGTCCTCCTCTTCGATGACGCCGACGCTCTGCGGCATCGCGAACCGCACGCGGTAGATCGCATCCTCTTTTAGGACGGCTTTCAGGCTCTGACTGAAAAGCAATAAGTTATTTGGGACATAGAGGATGCGCCACGCACTATAATAAATGTGATAGTATACGAATGATAATATGATATAACAGCTTAAAGGATAGTAAGGGTAAAGAACGACATCACAAGTTTCTTCTTTCGGGATGCGCCACGTATTCTATTTTTACGAGAATTCATGGAGGAGATTTGAATGCGTATTTGGCCATACAGTGGTGACATACTTGCGGTGACCAGCCGATGAACAATTCAACGCTTTACCCCTCCTAGACAGGTCAGGCACCAATTCAGTAATCCCAGAGGGACAATGGAATATTTGGTCAGAGGGCAGGAAACCCAAACCAACAGCCTGGTATCGGGTTCACGTGACAGCCGGCATTTCCTCCGACCACACTACACGCGCCCATACAATAACTTAATAATGGAGATACCCGCCCAAGTCGATGACCAAAGAAGTGATGCCTTTGAGACCTAGGACAACCCTAGGTGAGTCTAGATGTCGATTCCTCCTGGTAAATACCTAACGAACAAGTTTGAGCCACAGTGGTAAACCCTGACGGCCCTCAATTTTCCAAGGTAGCCAATAAGGTTCAATGACCGCCGAGTTTCGAGCTCCATCTGGCATGTTGTATGCCGTCGACGATAGAAATTTGGGGAGAGCAGTGAAGCGTAATTGACGTCGACATGGCTCTGACGCAGGTGGATGCAATTGTGAGTGAAGTTTGACATCACCATAACGAAAAACAAGCATATAGATAAGTCTGGCTAGCATGTGCACATAATGCTCAAAAATTAAAGCTAGGAAGAAAGCCGTAGCAATTCTTATAACACGATGAATATCACTATCATCAATACTTGAAGGAGCGTTATCTCCATTCAAGCCCGGTCAACATTCCATGGATTTTGCGTTCCACCAAACAGTGTCGGTGCTGTAATGGTGTAGAGCATTCAGCCGGTCCCGGTCAGCAGGAGGTGTGCGTTCGAGTCCCGCCTGGCGCTCGAGATTCGTTCGCAACAAACACGTTATGATTATCGGCCACGAGGATATGTTGACCGCACTATGTAGTGCTGAAAGGTCTGTGCCTTAAAATGAACTTTAGCATACAGTTATTCCTCAAAATTATTTTTATTTTGTGAAATTTTAAGCAGTTTGTTCACCTATCGAGGCAGGTGAACTAAAAATTTCAAAAAAATCCATACTAATTTCTCATTGCGCAAAAATTATTCTAACCACTTTGGAAAGAGATGCCAACATACTGAGTACACTAGTAGTTTGTTAGCGCTCCAATAGCCTCCACCAACAGTGAAGCGCATTCGCCAGCCGATGAAAAATTTGTATATGCTTCCCTCCGAAGCCAATTAGGCCGGATGCATCAACGCTTATACCCGAGAGTATGCAGGGTAAGGGGTAGACGTATCCACGACGAGGCATTCATGACAAACTATTTATATCGTGGGTATATCAGTGGGTAGAGAATACTTGACGGTCGTCGTGGGAATATCCGCATACCCGCGAGGATTCCACGCTCATTGGCAGAATGGTGCTCCAGTGAGATCAGGGGCCGGATTCATAACGACTAACCCGTGGGTATAGAGGGTAGAGATGCCAACGATGAAACCTGCGTCTCTGACTCTTACCTTATCTCTACCTGAGCCCGGATTCATTAGGCAATGGGTAGAGATACCGCAAGGGAATCATACCCAAAGCTAGAGATACCGCAAGGGAATCATACCCACTACCAGCAATGGGTAGTGGCTACGAATCGCATTCATGAAAGGAATCAAGGGTAAAGCACAACTAGGCCTTTCGCGAAAACAGATGATCTAACTGGAGCGCCATTTTGTCAATGGGACGTGAATGAGTCGTGGGTATACGGACGTACCCACAACGATCGTCGGGTTTCCTCTACCCACTGATATACGCATGATTTGGCGAGTAAGGTTTATCATGAATCGTGGGTATGTCCACATCGTGGGTATGTCTACTCCTATACCCAGCATGGCCATGGATATGCGCGTTGATGAATCCGGGCCCTGATTCTTATCTTATCTCTACCCTATATACCCCACATATCCACGGGTTTAATTGTTGATGGATCCGACCCCGGCTGTTCTGCCAAGAAGCCGCTATCTAGTGAAAAGTCCAAAGTACTTCATTAGGGTAGTCGCAACAACTAACATCAATATTTTGTCAGCGGTATCTATCTTAGTATTGTAACTGAGGTCAAGGATTTTGGCTTTACGGTAACCAATGATCTAAGCTTCCATAAACACTGCGAAACTATATCAAAAAAGCCATCCGGGCCGCCTGCAACCTATTTAGAGCACTATCAACAAGAAACACTGCTGTACTTCTCCAAGCCTATAAATCCTACATCACACCCATCTTGGAATACGGCACTCCAATATTCAGTCCTCACAAGAAAAGAATCATCACTATGCAGGAACGGGTCCAAAATAGTTTCACAAGAAAGCTTATGGTGCGTGCACGATCAGATTCCGTCTAGCGCGGTTAGGAACATAAACTTCGGCGTATCCTCACTTGAAACTAGAAGGCAAAAAAAAACTAGTGCTTTTCCATAAGATACTGCATGATAAGACCAGCGTAAGGATCAGTGATCTTCTGTTGTTGAGAAAATCGAGCACTCGTGGGGGTGCTGTTAAGTACAGGGTGTGTAAAAAGTATTGACGCACCAAACGTAAGCGTTAGAAGTAACAACACACCGTAAAATTTAACAAATTTATATACAAAATGTCAACAATGATCTAGCAAACAGAATAGCATCACTTATATTTTATGTGGGCTTCTTTGCTGCGAATGCAGGGGCGAAGACGACGAGGAAAGGTATCGACGATGCGCCGCAAGTAGTCCACGTCGATTTTGTTCCATGCTTTGACCTTCATTGACTTGATACTTGCCTATTCTCATCTTCTTTATTTTTTGTATTTTCTATAAGGGTTCTCTTTATTAAAGGTCTGAGAATAAAAGTTCTTTATTCCCTATCGGTAAAGCTTGCTTTGAGTGAGTTTCCTTCTTTTAAAAATCTTTTCACGGACTGGATTTAGCGGTGCTCATTGATTTCTACATTTCGTCAATGGGTCATCATGTCACAGCGCACCAAGAGCAACAAAATAGCTCCTGAATCCTCGGCAAAGTCCTGCAGTAAGTCCCAGGTGCTAGCTAACAACAGAGCTCCTCCGCCCATGATGACTTTGCCAGGTTGTCATTGAGTAAATTAATTAGTGAGGTTTTAATGAGAAATAAAGACCCGGTCATTGAAAAAATTATGTATGCACTAATTTCAAAATTGCCTCAGAAAATGTCTAAAAGGATTGAGATGGAAAAAAAGGAAAGAAGCGTTGTTATCGAGTGGCTTCCTGAGGCACCTGCAGACCTGACTCCCTCTGCAAAACAGCGGGACCTCGAGGGTAAGGTAAGTGAGGTTTTCGATATTTTGAACCTCGAAACAGGAGCGCAGTCGAACTCGCAAGGTGAAGGTAGTACTACCTTCAAAGTCTCACTGGGCGACTGCCCTTTCAAATTCTTTTAGACTTCGAGAGTCCGCTGCTTTTAGCAAAGTTCGCAGCATGACTTCCGAGGAACGTCAGCGCGAATACGAGTTGAGGCAGAAATGTATGGAAAGGAACAAGCAGTCAAATGACCGCACCTGGGTGGTATACCGTGGAGAGCTAAGACGAGTCGATGACCTTCCTAAACGAAGGGTTCCGGGAAACGCCTGATTGGACACGGTGTACCTCCAACGGTCATGAAATGCTTTCTATTCAATGCCCGTAGCCTAGTAAACAAACTACATCATCTTCACTTTTTTCTGTCAAACTACGAGCCAAATTTGCTATCCGTTACTGAAACTTGGCTCTCCACCAAAATATCTGATTCAGAAATTCTCGCTTATTTACCATACAAGCTTTTTCGAAATGACCGCAGAGACCGGAAAGGTGGCGGTATATGTTGTCTGGCCAAAAATACGCTATGTTTGACTGCTGTTGACACCTCTCCCTTCCTCAACTCGGATATCCTATGTCTCGATATCTTCGATTCTACACATGTGGTTGATTTTAGAGTAGTTTTAGTTTACCGCCCCTCCAACGTGAATACTTGTGATGATGACGCTCTCTTAGATTCATTGTTAGAAATGTGCCGCTCAAATAGCCATTTGATAGTCTTGGGCGACTTTAACACTGACATTGATTGGGCTCAATGTTCTAAACCACGTAATCAGTGCCTGATAAAATTTGCAGAATTTTTTGAGTGCTGTGGCTTGGTCCAACAAGTGAAGAAACCTACTCGGGATGACGCAATTCTTGACATAATTCTGACCACAATACCATTTCTTGGCAATATTTCCGTTCTTCCCCCTTTTGCATCATCTGACCACAATGTTGTTGCTTTCGAAATTCGTGAAATGCCTGTGCTAAATCAAAGAAATTTACCTCTTCCAAATTTTGGTATGGCAGACTATTCTGGTTTAGAGATGTACTTTCATTCCGTAAATTGGTGGACAATTTTTCAAGGATATGAAAACATTAATGATTTATACAAGAGATTCTGTCGTGTTATCTACTCTGGTCTATCCAGATATGTGCCGTTCGATTTCAAAAAGTCCTTCTTAAGGTATTATCCGAAACAAATTTTTAATTTAATTGCTCAAGAGACTCGTCTTTTTAACTTACTAGAAAATCCTCTCTTGGATCCTTGGTATAAGAATGTGTGTCAAGAATTGGACCGTCACCTGAGAACATTTTTGGCCTACAAGGAAAAGCTTGCCTCAAGAACACATAACAAAAAGGCGCTGTTTTCTTATATGCGAGCTGAGCTGAAAACTCATCCGAGTTACCCGTTCTTAGAGATGAAACTGGTGTTCTTTATACTGATGACGCGGAGAAGGCTGATGCACTCGCAAGTTATTTCGCTTCGGTTTACACTTCAGATGCGGAAGAATAATCCTATTAGCTTGACGGATCACTCACAATCATTCGATGGGATGGAATCGGATAGTGTAAAGGAGGTAATTATACAGCCAAGAGACGTGTTAAGGGTAATGAAGCAGTTGAAATGTTCTACAACAGTACCATTCGACGGCATTCCCCATCGTTTTTAAGAAATGCGCCCAATCACTTTGTAAACCGTTATCGATGATTTTCAACATTTCTTTGATTTATAGTGAGATTCCCGAAATTTGGAAGGAGTCCATTATCACGGCAATTCCAAAATGTTCGAGATCCGTACTTCTATCTTCCTTCCGGCCGATAAGCATAACTTCTACTCCAATTAAAGTTATGGATAAAATCATCCGAGATAAATTGGTGTCATATCTATACAGAAACAGATGCATTCCTTCCGAGCAACACGGTTTTACCTCTGGCGCTTCTATTAGGTTGGAAAAAAAGTCTTTTCATTTTTTTCAAAGATTTATTACTTCACAACTACAAAGTCAAATCAATTGAGATAAACTCTATTTTGTTCTACTACACTTCTCCAAAGACTGGGTGATTTTCCAATTCCTCTCGCTTAAAAGACTGCAGTTCTGGAGTCGAACCATTGATAAATCCAATTTTTGAGGTCTTCATCCGTTCCAAAATATTTCTCTCCAATTTCTTGCTTGAGAGCACGGAAGAGATGGTAGTCGGTAGGGGCGAGATCAGGGCTATACGGTGGATGTGGCATTACCTCCTAGCCCATCCCCTTTATTGTTTCTCTTGTGAGTCTTGCAACACGTGGTTTTGCATCGTCATGCAGGATCATCACCTTCGACTTCTCCGGCCTGTTTTCTTGGAGAGTTGCGACGACTTTGTGGAGTTGGCCGCAGTATGTGACAGCAGTAAGTGTCTCTCCACTTCTGAGAGTTTGCCGATAAATCACTCCTCTGATATCCACCAAACACTCAAGAGAATCTTCCGTTCGTGAACATTGGGCTTGAGATCAAGCTTAGGGGTCTCTCCCTTCTGTACCCATTGCCTTTTCCTCGGAAGTTGGCACACAGAACCCAGGACTCTTCACCTGTCACAATCCGCGGAAGAAACGATTTTCTTCCTTATCTGGACAGAAGAGAAGCAGCGATGTAGAGCCGTCGACCTTTCTGAGTGTCTGACAGGGCATGTGGAATCCAAGCTCCAAATTTCCATGAAAGCCAAGATTCTTCAGATGGATCCCCACTATCCTATGAGACACTTCGAGCTTCTCTGCCAGCTGACGTGTCGTCTGCCAACTATCGGTACGAAGAAGATGGTGTAGTTCACTGTCGTCCAATCCAGTTGGCCTTCCTGACCATGCTTTGCCCTCAGTGAATAATTTCCCTTTAAAGACTTTCCGAACCACTCATAACAGGCGCGATGAGTAGTAGATCCCAAGCCATATATGTGGTTAATTTGGTCTGCTGCCTGACGTGCTGTGGATTCTTTAATGAATTCTTGAAGAATGCCGTGCTGAAAACGGCCATGAGGTAGATCTGGCATTGAGTTCGGAAGATTGGATGGATAACGAATTACAAGAAGAGTCTTAACCTGTGTCTGCGTGCGAACGGTAGACAAGTGTGATAGGATTACGAAATCAGCAATCAACATTGGCTAGTGCGTTTACAAGGGGAAGGGTAAAAAAAATTTCGAAGTGTGAAGAGACTTTTTTTCCAACCTAATACAACCACACAGCTCTCGGACTGTGTTTTCGAGTGGAATCTTGCAATAAATAATGGGGACTCAGTGGATATCATATACTTCGATTTGTTGAAAGCTTTTGACAAGGTGTTTCATACAAAACTTCTTGGAAAGCTCCATCAGCTAGGCATCAGAGGGTGTCCTCTAAATTGGATTCACTCTTATTTGAGTGGAAGGCGTATGCGTGTTAGCGTAGAAAATTCTTTCTCAAGCAGCTATGATTGTAAAAGTGGAGTGCCTCAGGGAGGAGTATTATCCCCAATTCTTTTCCTCGCATGCACTTCCGACCTTCCTGCGAGTTTAGTTACAGACTCTCTTGTGAAGGTGCAAGTGTATGCCGATGATATAAAGGTCTACGGAATCTATAATGATGTCAATAAAACTTAGGTCACTCATTGTCTCAATTCATCAATAATGTGATGGAGTGGGCCAATGTTTGGCAAATTCCTGTTAATCTTTTCAAAACGTCAGTCTTCCATATTGGCAATTCAGACAATAACGAGCACTGTTTCAATGATTGCACTCTCACCTCTATATCCGAGGTTTGCGATCTTGGAGTTCATCTAGATCGTGGATTAACCTTTGAGAATCACATTGATGCCATAGTTCGGAAAGCTTGCTCTATGCTGTTTTTGATTTGTAGAAACACCAAGTGTGATGACAGCTCGGTACTAGTTAGCTTATACAAGACGTATGTCATTCCACTACTAGAATATTGCTCTCAGGTTTGGAGCCCTTATACAAACAAGTTTCGATCTAAAATTGAAAAGGTGCAAAAAAACTTTCACAAAAATTCTGGTTTATAGGTGTATGAGTAGTGGTGGCGATGTCCGTTCCTCCACGTGGTGCCACTGGAAACTACTCGCTCTGCGAGTTAAGCCGAACACGGACATTCGATTGCAGGCGACAGGCCCTTGTGACAGGCCGGCCTACGAAGACCCATGTCACATCACATGGTGTATGACAGCTCAAGTGTTTCGAGATAGTGCTACGGCGTCCGCGGGAGCCGACGCGCACTCGCAGAGCCCGGCGAGTGTGAGAAGTATGCGAGAGTCCCTGATGCGAGGACGGCATCGGGGGGCAACTGAGCTAGTCCGAAAGTCCCGTAACGTAAGCAGGACCCGCGTGGCAACGCTGAATGTGGGTACGTTGACGGGCCGCTCGTGCGAGTTGGTTGAAGCACTGGAGCGTAGAAGAGTTGATTTCTGTGCGGTGCAGGAGACGAGGTGGTCCTGCCGCAAGTCAAGGGACATAGGACGTGGCTTCAAGGCCGTTCTATGTGGAAGTCCCAGGACCACCAGTGGTGTCGGAATAATCGTCTCCGAACGATTTCGTGACTCGATTGCAAGCGTCGAGCGCTTCTACGATCGATTGATGAAGATCGTTGTCGCCGCGAAGGAGCGACTCTATCACTTCTTCTCTGCGTATGCTCCGCAGACTGGCTGCTCGGATCAAGCCAAGGAAGAGTTTTGGAGCATGCTTGATGAGAAGACAGCAGAGGTACCGTCGAAAGATGTCATCATAGTCGCAGGTGACCTCAACGGGCACGTCGGCGCGACGAAAGACGGGTACGGCTGTCATGGTGGGTTCGGTTACGGATCGCGTAACGCAGATGGTGAGCGTATCCTTGAATATGCGGAATCGCACAACCTCACCATAGTGAACACCGTATTTCGCAAACGCGATTCCCACCTCATCTCGTTCTATAGCGGGAACACCAGGACTCAGATAGACTTTGTCCTTGTGAAGGATCGAGACCGAAGTCTTGTCACAGACGCGAAGGTCGTGCCGTATGAGACGGTCGCCCCACAGCATCGACCGCTGGTCTGTACTTTAAAGATCGCCCCTCCGAGGCTGAAGCAGGTCGAGCGATGCGGTGCACCAAGAATCAAGTGGTGGTGAATGAAAGAGAAGGAAGCAGCTGTGATTTCTCGCGTGCGGTTACCGACAGTGACAACTGTTGACGAAACTTGGGAGAAGGCCACCGACGCGATTCGTCACGCTGCACGGTCGGAGCTCGGCATCACGAAGCCTGGACGACGGAAGGTCGACAAGCAGGCCTGGCTGTGGACAGATGACGTGAAAGCCAAAGTTCGAGAGAAGAAGACGCTATATCACGTGTTTCTAGGCGAAAAGACAGCCGATAACTGGCGGAAGTACCAAGGAGCGAAGAAAGCTGCAAAGAAGGCCGTGGCTGTTGCAAAAGCCACTCATTATGGAGATGTCAACGAGAAGCTCGAGTCGCGCGATGGTGAGCGGTATCTGTACCGACTCGCAAAGAATCGCCATCGCCAGACCGAGGACATCGAGAAGTTCTTCGGCATCAATGATGAGAACGGCCGTCTTCTTATGGACCGCAAGAAGGCATTGAAGCGATGGCGCGATTACTTTGAGGAAATCTCTACAGTAGAATTTCCTCATCCAGCCATCCCCTCAACGGCTCCAACCCACGGCCCCGTTCAGAAGATCACCGTGGAGGAGATTGAAGCGGCTTTGAAGAAGATGAGGCCAGGCAAAGCGACTGGGCCCGATGACGTGGCAGCAGAACTGTGGAAATCGAAGTTTTGGTACCCTGCTGAGTGGTTGGCGAAGTTCTTTAATCAGGTTGTGGCGGAGAAAACAGTGCTTGAGAGTTGGCGCCAAAGTACGACGATTCCGATTTGGAAGAAGGGCAGTCCTGCAGACTGCTCCAATTACCGTCCGATTCGCTTGCTTTCGCACAGCATGAAGATCTTTGAGCGAGTTGTCGATGGACGAATTCGGGACATCGTTCAGCTTTCCAGCAATCAGTGCGGCTTCGTGGCTGGCTGCGGCACCGTTGATGCCATTCACGCCGCCCGCCTCCTGATAGAGAAGCATCGCGAGAAACAGAGGCCAGTGCATGTAGCCTTTCTCGACTTGGAGAAAGCCTTCGACCGCGTACCGCGTGAGGCTATATGGTACGCCTTGCGACAACACAACGTACCTGAGGAACTTATAGAGTGGGTGCGAATTCTCTACTCTTGTCCAAAGAGGCGAGTGCAAGCTGCAGCTGGAACCTCGATGGAGTTCCCCATCTCTGTCGGGGTACACCAGGGTTCTGCGCTTTCCCCACTGCTCTTTGTTGTCGTCATGGATGCCATAATACGAGATCTTCAGAAGCCCGTCCCTTGGACGTTGCTTTATGCCGATGACGTGATGCTCGCTAGCGAAGATAAAGGTGAACTCGAGCGAGAGGTGCAAGCTTGGTGTGATCGCTTGGAGCGGTTTGGACTCAGATTGAACGTGAAGAAGACCGAGTATTTAACGACGGACGTTACCGTGTCCAGCTCCATCAAGGTTAACGGCATCGAGCTTCCACGCACTGCGGTCTTTAAGTACCTGGGATCAGCGGTCGCGTCTGACGGCAAACTGATGGTCGAAGTGAATTCACGCGTGAGTGCAGCTTGGTCCAAGTGGCGCTCGTTGACTGGGGTGCTCTGCGATAGGAAGATACCGGAGCGCTTTAAGTCAAAGATCTACAGGGCAGTCATCCGGCCAGTAGCGATGTACGGCGCTGAGTGTTGGCCTGCGACCAAGGAAGTTGAAGCGCGCCTCAGCGTCATGGAGACGAAGATGCTGCGCTGGACGGCAGGAGTCACGCGCATGGACCGCATCCGAAACGATGCTATTCGGCAGAAGTTCGGTGTCGCGCCGATAACTGACAAGATGCGCGAAGCTCGCTTACGATGGTACGGCCACGTTCTGCGTGGAAAGGAAGATAGCGTCCGCAAGATAGGCCTTAAGTTCGAGGTGGTAGGAAAGCGGCCTAGAGGGCGCTCGAAGCAGCGCTGGGCTGATACGTTACATACGGACTTGAAAGCGGCTGGCGTCCACCCTGATCTAGCGCTGGATCGGGAAAGGTGGCGTCATGACACCAGAAGAGCGGACCCCGCTACGAAGCGGGACAGACGCTGAAGAAGAAGAAGAAGAAGAAGGTGTATGAGTAGTCCCAGAGATGCTCGTATGATTCTTAGTTATAAGGAAAGACTTAAGATTTTCAACCTAAAAAGTCTTTTCTATAGACGAATAGTCAGTGATCTAGTTTTCTGTTTTAAGGCTCTAAAAGGGGATTCAAAACTTAGACCGAGCAAATATTGGGTTTTTTGCCAACACTTGGTTACCATAACTTTTACCGCTTCCGCTATCCTAAATTGAAAAGGAAAAATCGCGAGAAAGTTTTCAATTCGCTTTTCTATCGCAGTGCTCGTTGGTTACAGAAGTTACCTCCAAGCCTGCTGGATGCTAAAAACTTCTTTGATTTTCGCAGAAAATTGAAGAAAATCGATTTGCTCTCAATTTTGCATGTGGATGACATATCTTAAATACAACATTTTCTTTTCTACTGGTTTTTTAGTTTTTAGTTTAGTTTTCGTTGTTTTTAGTTTTTTAGTTTCAGTTTTTTAGCTTTTTTGTTTAGTTTTTTACATAGTATTATAGATTGTTCCTATTCATTTTGTTTTGCAGCATTACTATACTCTTTTGCCAGCTTTTATTTTCTGTCCTACTCTGTATTGTTGAGCTTACATGTTTAATTGTTCGCATGCTTCTCGAATTTTTCTTCGCTCACTTGGTTTATTTCTGTTTACTGCCAT
>OX377201.1:13025013-13128436 GCA_947396885.1 Heligmosomoides polygyrus polygyrus
ATAGAGCTTTTGGTGGTGAATTGAATGGTGTTAGTGCGAGCAGCAAGAACTGTAATCTGGACGATTAAGGGCGCGGAGAACATCACCGTTGTTGTGTTAAATTGGACGCACGGGCATATTCTGAGCGCAATAACTCTATCACGTTTAAATCTTTCCGGCCGCGACTTGTGGATTTTGTAAGCAGTAGAATGCACAATCGGTGCGCTGAAACACAGCAACGTAGCTTATGACTGGACAAGTTTACAGCGGTGCGAAAATGCCGTTTAGCCTTGTGTGGCACGATTTTTTCCGATTTCAGTCGACCACTGTAGGAACACGCGATAAGCTAGCGGCCTACGAATGCGTAGGCTAGCAAATCAACTAAGGTACTTTACGATGAAGTGCCCATAGCTCTCCAGGTGCCTAAACTGCCTTAGTCCCAGCTGCCATTTTAGAGCTGCGGAGGGCAGCGGTGAAGATTCTTCCGCCTTTACTCGTCCACATTTGAGTTTTTGACACAACAGATGGTACCGTTTTGTTCAACTCGAAAAGCTCTATCGAACGGTATTAATCTCGGACAATTCCGGGAAAATTGATTTTCTGACAATTTCCATCGGGGACGAGGGCGCTCTTCACCGAGCCTGCCCGGACGATGACGTCATCGAAAATCGATATTTTCGAAATTGGCCGTAATCAGCGCACCAAATAACCTCCTAGATGAATTTGAATGAAGTTTGGACAAGAACTTTTGGCAATTTTCGAAATAGTCGACTTTCGATGACGTCATCGTCCGTCTTGCGCGGCCTAGAGGCCAGGCCGTCTTCGATGAGAAACTGAAAAAAATCGATGTTTTCAAAATTGGTCGAAATTGATACTGTTCGATAGGACTTTTTGAGCTGAATAAAATGGTACCCTGGCTGGGGCTCAAAAACTCGAACATGGGCGAGTAAGGGTGAAAGGATCTTCACCGCTTCTCTCCGCCGCTCTAAAATGGCAGATGGGGCTAAGGCAGTTTAGGCAGCTGGAGAGCTTGGAGCAGATCATCGTAAAGTGCCTCAGGTGCTTTGCTCGCCCGCGAGTTTGCATGCCGTTAGCTCGCCTCATGTACCCCGCAGCGGTAGACCGAAATCTGAAAAAAATCGTGTCACACATGCCCAACCTGCATTTTCGCACCGCCGTAACCTTACCAGTTCGTAAGATAATTTGCTATGCTTTGGCGCTTTACTAAAGCATATTAAGGCCTGCGGAATCCACACGTTCCAGCCAGAAAGATTGGAAGCTGACAGAGTTATTGCGCTTCGAACACGCCCGCGCGTGCAATTTGCGAGCGATCGCGCCCACTCGATTGATGGGTTCGATCCCATATACGTTGTGCACGGCGCACTCCAAAGTCTCGCCGAAGCATAGTACAGCAATTCCTGAATAGGGCGGCTGAGAACTTCTCATAAATCTCCCTAAATGCTCACTCTACAAACTGTTCCCCCCCCTCGATTGATAGGTTCGATCCTATATGCATTGTGCACGGCGCACACCCAGGGGATTGCTGGCATGACAAAACACTTGATGCCATGCTTGAGATGCTCCGAGAACATGCAGGTCCTAGAATATAAGCTTCTCCAATAGCAAAAGTCTGCCCCAGTCATCTTTGACCAACCACTGCAAAAATGCAGCGGTTTGGCAAAGCTGTATACATGGTTGTGTAGATCTCGACGAGACGAATCGAACGGTACCATCCGCTTCTCAAAACGCCTCAAATTAGAGGAATTGTGAGCATGCAACGGATTTTGGCGCCTTGCGGCCGACAACTCGTCCGCGACCGGCCTTCTCAATGGAGCGCAAGTTTTCAATTTTGGCCATTTTTGATCTTTCGCATGGAATTTATATAACAAACGATAGAGCTCGATCTCCTGAGCTCAAATATACTCTTTGTTTTTCAAAAGGATGAATGTTGGGCGAGTTATAGCAAAAAGACGCAAAAACCGCAAAAGTGCGGTTTTTTCGGCGTCTATTCAAAAGACGCGTCCGGTACTGTAGAAAGTTCTTCAATACAAGAAAAATTGTCTGATCCTTGGAAAGAGAGGGCGGTGAGCCGGTTTTGCGCACAATCACGGATAAGCCTTCAATATAGAACTTCTGACCGGAATCACATTAGTCTCTGGTTGAGGCGAAAATTTAAAGGATTGTGGTGAAATTTGAAAGATTCTAGAGAGAAGAGCGACGTTCTCCTTTCCTCAACTGCCTCCATAACCGAACCGACTGGAAAATGACTTCAGAGTTCCCCGAGATGCGCTTCCCAATCGTCTCCTATCAGCTGTTAGGTATTTGGACGACATCACGCCAACTAACGACGGTTTCGCGTGCAGCAAACTTGTCCAAATAGGGCGGCGCGGGCAGGGCGGGAAGTGGGCGGCGGGCAGCATGGTGTACCGAACGACTGCCCCCCACCCCCCCCCCCCCCATATAGGTTCACTTCATAAAGAATCTGATTAATCGCAAAGATTCCTACAGACAAAGTAAGATTAATACTTCTCCACATCTCCTTGGTTGTAAACAACATCGAAAATTCTATTTGGCATACTATGGATAAGGTTATTAATACCAATTTGTTCTACATTGGTCCATCATCAATTATGGCGTTCTTCAAATCAGAAGTGAGGTGTAAGTGGTTCCATTTTTGTGCGCTTTCTAACGCAAGTTCTCCAACGGGTTGAGATCAGGAGAACAACTAGGCCACTCCAAAAGCTGAACTCTTTTGGAGTTAAGACAATCTGTTTGACTGTGATACGTGTATGGATGCATTATCTTGGTGGAAAATAAGGTTGTGATTACAAAATCTTCTGAAATATGGCAGAAGGTAATCTCCGAGCAATTCCCGGTAGTCTTCACTATTCATCCTACACGAGACGAACATATCCGTATCTAGAAAACGCTGACCAAATCATGTGACTTCTACCGATAAAGCTGCATTTGGAGAATACTCGCTCCTCTTTCCTCAGATCTCTCCACTAGGGTCTGTACTCGTCGGGTTCATCAAGATTCCACTTCTTTTACACTACTGTAGAGATCTGAGGAGAGAGGAGCGGCAACTTTGACTGTAGAAGCCTCATGGTTTTTGGCTGCGTTTTCTGGATACGGGCTTACTCCTTTGGAGTTCGCCTTGTATAGGATGAACAGTGAAGACTATCAGAAATTGCTCGGAGACCACCTAATGCCACATTTCAGAAGATTTCACAGGCTCAAGCTCATCTTCCAACATAATAATGCATCCATACACGTATCACAGTCAATTACAGATTGGCTTAACTCCAACAGAGTTCAACTTTTGGAGTGGCCTAGTTGTTCTCCAGATCTCAACCCGTTAGAGAACTTGTGGGGCATTCGTGTACACAAAGCGCACAAAAATGGAACCACTTACACCTTGGTTTCTCATCTGAAGAACGCCATAATTGATGATGGACCAATGTAGAACAAACTGTTATTGATAACCTTATCCATAGTATGCCACATTGCGAGGTTTTCTGCAGATACTTTCTGGATACCCTAATCGTAAGAGCGCGGAGCTGAACCACATATGGGGTCATTAATCTCAATGTGGTTACAAAGGTTTCATTAATGGAAAGATTTCAAACAAATCGCAGATGACAACGAATCATAACGGCGCAGCCAGTGGAATCCTCTGACCAAGCAACGGCGATATAGGTGTAAAATTATTCTTTGCGGGCGAAAACTACGCCGCCGAACCAACCTCTAATACAAGTTTAGCGGACTCCAACATTATTGCTATCAGAACTTGAACAAACCACACCAAAATGCCAATGTATTTTTTGAAATAAATATCCGAGCAGAATGGAGGAAATTCTGATAGCTGACTGTGGTTCAGGAAAATTTCTACCCAATGCCGCCTCTACAAGTGAAAAAGAATTCCAAGATTTTCTGAAGTGATGTTAAGATCGGATTTAGAAACCACAGGTCTGGCAAACCTTTTTAACCAGTTCTCTAGATTTCGCCCTATCTTCTTGGACTCTTGCAAATTAGAATGTTAGAACCTGGTTTCCTTAACCGCAGAAGTAGCTTGAATGCGAATTTGAAGCACATGCGGTGGTTTGTCCGCCATTGGAAAATTCAGTGTTTTATAATTCTAGTATAGGTCCGAGAGTGCGCGTAGCGCAGTCCGAGGAAGTGCTGGCTGTCCATGCCAGGTTCTTAGCTAAAATTTCCCGCCCAGGCCAACCAAGCCTTCTTCCACCCCTTCGAGGTCTTAAAATTGGTACCAGAGTCGTCTGGAAAGGATAAAGTGCTGGCTTGTTCATCGGCCGCCCATCGGAATTCATTGTATAGCCAAATATTAGGGGGGGGGGCCAAAAGTAATGAGACACCCCATGCCGTGTCCACATATCTCGTGGCTGGAGTCTGGTTTCGTGCTTATCGTATTTGTATGTTTGTATGCTACTTACTGAAGGCCACCTGAGAAGTTACCAATTCCGCCCTTTCCAGAAGCATGCCAAAACCCTAGTCTGTCTCATGCCAAAAACCCCGGTCTGACGAGTCGACCTGTGTCGCGCAAATCTCGCCCAATTCCCAACCCCGAGCAGCCTGGGCTCAATATTCACCCAAGATGAGAAGCACGTCTTCTACCTTAACCCTGCCGAGCATCGAGTCTGGGTGAGGCCTGGTGACCTGTTACCGACCTTCGTTTGGCGAGATGCTCACGGCAAGAAGCACCTTTGGAGCTTTTGGATCTGCGCCCATGGATCGGTTTACCGGAAGCTGTTTCCCAAGAGCACTTCGATGACTCCAAGGCCATGGTGAACGAAATAGAAGAGATGGGTCGGCGACTCGCTCTTATTCATTCGCAGCGCTTCAAGAAGGTTCTCCTCTTCGCCAACGCCGCACCCCATCTGGAACAAGTAACCACGGATAAGCTTGGCCAGCTGGGCTACGTTCACATGCCTCATCCACCGTATTCGCCGGATATCTCTCCATGCGACTACCACTACTTCTTGAGCCTACAGGACTTCCTAGTCGGAAGCGACACAAGAACCCAAGCAGTGCTTGACAACCATATCGAGCAGTTGATCAACACCAGGCCCAAGCAGTTCTGAAAGGATGTGATCAGGAAGTTGGCTGAGTGATGGTAGCAAGGCCGTTGCCCCTAATGGCAAATACATTCCTCAGCATCGTTGAGTTCTAATTGAGTTATAAAGAGATGAAGACTTTTTTCAATTTGTCTCATTACTTTTGCCCCCCCCCTAATATGTGTTCAATCGCTTCCACGACATCCCGTAGAATTAGAAAGCATGGCGCACCACAAAAGAGATTGAGTAACGCCGTCCTTTATTCTTATCCTTATATATAGACCTTTCTCATGCTCCACGAGAAAGCGGCCGTAGGCGCTTTCAGCTGCCGAATCGAAGCGCAGTGTTCGGCTTGGAATTGTGCGATGCTGCTGCTGATGACGCTGCCATGGTGACGGGCGCCATCTCATGCTCGGCTATGTTAAGCCTTTTCACCTGCTCTTCTTTGAACGCATTTGTACTGAACGTGGTTTTCTTCATTATGGGATTATGAGAGCTTAAATCTTTGTTAGCAATAGCACTATTGTACTTTTAAACTTACCTTTGTCGCGTGATTCAGCTAGAATTTTCAAAATATTGTAACCTTTCACCTTTTTGGGCGGAATAAAATAGGAACTTTGGCGGTTTTAATGAAATTAAATTTTTTAGCTATTTTTGTAGGAAGTACATGGCTCATTCTTTGTTTAATTATGGAAGCCGAATCTCCGACTGCACAAATACCCGCTGTTCTACGGAGTTCTGACCACTACATTGCTATAAGTCGTCAAAAGTTCGGTTCGAAAAAAGGTTTGAACCATTTTACTCTTAGAACGGTAAGCCATGCGACTGATGAAGTTTCCTCGATGAGAAAATGCACTTGAAGCCTTAATCTGACTCCTTCATCTAATTGCACTTGAGTAGTTGATGTAAGAATTAATCAATTTCCTCGAAAAAACTTGAGAATTCATACAAAACAATCCTTGAAATTCTATTTTAAGGCGTCTGCATTCCTATAGACGTTTTGTAGCCCCGCCTGAAGAACTAGGCTACACTTGCGGACCAGGAGTGTTCGTTCAATGATCTGCAGATTTGCTTTCGGGTTGCCTTACCCCATTTTTGTCTCATTTTTTTCACCATTCTTTGAAACTTATCTAACTTGAAATGATCGTAGGTCGAATGTTTTGTTTTCTCTTTTTCAAAGGCGGTTACTCCAAAACGTAAGTCGATTAAGGAAATATATCAGCCCTTGCTCAACAGCTTTACGAGATCCTACAGCAAAGATTAGCCGATTTATAGGCTTACCTTTAAAAAATAATAACGAAATCTAGAAGCAAATGTTTCCGTTAATTTGCATTAATGACATTTTAAGAACCATTTTTGAAATTCAACTTTTTCTACACGTGAATGTATTTCTAACGCTTTTTTGGACGAGCTTTTGTGTCGTTGCGTTACCCGAAAATGTTCTCCAGGATCTATCTTATGGTTAGTCCTTAGAAGAGAAGGAAGAGGATTGTGGTTCGATTCCTTTGTGATTTCCCCATTTTTTCTACATTCAGCCGAGTCAACTTCCGTCGTCCCTAACTCTGCGCGGAGTTGTATAAGGTTGAGATAATTGCATTTTGTTACTTCCCAGAGAGAGGCGGTTCTTCCCATCCCAAAACACTTGGGCTGTTCCGACCTATCATTGAGATAGTTTCCTGGTTAGTCGGAGGAGGGAGCACGCGGTATTTTTACTCACCATTCCCTCCCTCAAACTTGTTCAACGGCTTCACCTTCTGCACCTTCCGCCTCATATTATTTACGGCTCTTGGGCAAATTCAAGTGAGGGTGCCGTGTGAAGTGATAGTGCAGAGAGACAAACCCAACTGGAACTATAGGGTTGCCCCCTCCCCAATAGGATAGATCCGCCCTCCACTCTCTTGAATCACTGGTAAGAGGCAATTGATATCGTTCTCAAGGCCAACCCAGTTTTGTGTCCCTCCGCAGTCAGTGTATCGGTATTAGGATTGTCTAGAAAGGACAAAGCACGGGCATATTTATCGGCTGGCCACAAAAAGTGATCTTGCAGGCCAAATATCAGCAAAGGTTCACCCTACGACATCTCGCGGAAGCAGAGTGATTGGCCCATCGCAGATAGGGATTCAATGACGCTGAACTATATTATTTAGTTTGCAGAGGTAGCTTTTAAATCTATTAAGTACTCGAAGTGGTTACTAGAGCTTGCGGACTAGGAATAACTAGACCGCAAGCTCTAGTCAACTAGGATTACAATGTTCAGGAAAACCGCGCACAATGCCGATGCCGTTCTTAATCTGTTCTTCAACCAGTCAACTCTCACCCCTCAGGGCCTTTAATTCACGTCTATTCAGCCTTAGCAATACCTTCTCAGAAAATCAGAAAAAGCCCATCCTTCTTATGCGTTTACCTGAAAGCCTTGCTATCTTAGGCGAGGTCAGATACAAAGTCATTCTCCAGATCCTGAAAGACTAAAAATGAATTTTGCTGGTTTAACGCCTGCCGCCTGCATATGGAATAATTAAGGCGAACCTAGTCCTCTACAGATGCTTTAGCGCAGACGGAGGATGCGCCGGTTGCCGCGTACACCCGATACCAATTCGTGTGGGAAGGACACAACAATGCCTTGTCCATCTGTTATCCACGGCTAGCTATTGTTTATCTAAATAGGCACTCAAATACGGAGTGGTTGTGCTGACGGAGACCTGGCTCAAGGACTCCGTCGACGCTTCCTCGGTACTGGGATTCTGTTGCGAAAACTACGACCTCGTTAGATGCGATCGGCCGAGAAAAGTAGGGGGAGGAATCCTTTTCCTTATTAAGCCGTCGTTTTCTTATGATTTAGTTTTTAGTGAATCTGTTGTGGACTCTTATGTAATTCTGTCTTGTGACATTATTCTCGGTAAAGAGAGTCTGAGACTTATTGGTGTATATCGTGCTCCCTCTTGTCCAAGCCATAACAACTTGCAGTTGGTGAATACGATCAGCGACTTAGCAACTCAGATTGAAAATTGTATCTTAGTCGGGGATTTCAATTATCCAGACGTTGATTGGGGCAACATGAAGGGGGGTTCTTCATCCTCTACCGAGTTCGTCGATATGTGCTTATCTCATGGATTTTCGCAACTCGTCGTTTCAGGTACTAGAGGTGACAGCATTTTAGATCTAGTTTTATCTAACAGGGCAGCCTTGGTTAGGAATGTCGCGGTTAAGCCTCCTATTGGAACTAGCGACCACTCTGCCGTAGAATTCTCCGTCCGATCCAACCTAACTTATAGCTCGGCGCGATTAGTGAGGGAGTTCCGTAAGGCCAACTACAGCGACATTATCGCTTACTTACGTCAAGTTGACTGGATTGGGTCACTATCCACCCTTAACACAGTTGACGAGATGTACGAATTACTAATTTCCGTTCTTAAGTTTTGTATTGAAACCTACGTTCCGTGCTCCAGGAAGCCCGCCTCCCAGCGTTTCTGGCCGCGATACCTAGTTTCGCTGGCCAAGAGGCGGGAACTGGCCTGGAAAGAAGCTGTCCTCTCTCCGTCAAATAAAACCTCTGGTTACTTTAATATTCTCTCCAGAAGATTCCGTAAAAAGTTGGTAAAGTTTTCTGCTTCACTCGAAAAGAAAATTAGTAGCTCGAAAAATCCCAACGACTTCTTCCGTTTAATAAATGCTAGGTTAAAATCCAAACAATCAATACCGGTACTCATTAATGATTCAGGAGTTAAGTTCTACAGCGACCAGGATAAAGCCGAGGAATTAGCCCGCACTTTTGAGGCTGTATTCCAACAGTCACGGAACGACCAAGGTTCGCCGCAAGCACTCATTCAGAGCTCTCTCCCATCCTGTCCCCAAATGCAGGACTCCTTCTGGTTTCATGAAGAAGCTATTTTGAAGCGCCTTCTTTCTTGGCCTAAATCCTTCTCCGCCACGCCCGACGGCATACCGTTGTTCTTCTTCCAAAAGGTCGCTGGAGAAATCGTGACCCCGCTTCAAATTATCTTCAATCTAAGTCTAATGCGAGGAGAGGTACCCAGAAAGTGGAAGGAGGCCTTTGTTATTCCTCTGCCCAAAAAGGCCCCTTTCAGCAATCCACGGAATTACCGGCCTATTAGTATCACCTCTGTCATGGCGCGCCTTTTCGAGAAGATGCTCAAAGAAGTAATAGTCTCCCACTTAGATAACAATTCCATAATTCCGCCTGAGCAATTTGGGTTTCGTAAAGGAGGCTCGACTACCGCCCAAATGCTAGTTGCTTTAAATGACTGGACTAGTTTGATTGAATCTGGTCACGGAATCGACGTTATCTATTTCGACTTTGAGAAAGCCTTTGATAAGGTTCCTCATGACAAACTTTTGGAGCAGCTGTCTGCTGTGGGGCTTCATTATAGGATAGTGAAATGGCTAGAAGCCTTTTTATGTCAGCGTGTGTTCAGGGTCAACTACAGGGGCCATTTGTCTTCTGCCAAAATTGCATGTAGTGGTGTCCCTCAGGGATCTGTCCTCTCGCCGGTACTCTTCAACATCTACACCAGGGGGATCCCATCACTTATAAATTCAATTGGGGTATCTTGCAAGGCTTTTGCCGATGATCTCAAAATTTATAATAGTGTAACTGACCCCGGAGGGGTGGATAAATTGCAGGAAGCAATCTCGGCAGTTGCCAAATGGGCCCACACTTGGGGCCTTCCGTTAGCGAAAGATAAAACTAAAGTGCTTCACTTAGGTAAGAACAATAATAAAATGCCTTATTTTATCGAAGGCGTTCAATTATCGCAGGTTTCGGAAGTTAAGGATTTCGGTTTCGTTATCACCGATAACTTAGATTTCGATAAGCACTGTCATGAAGTTGCGGCGAAGGCCACTCGCAGGGTATGCAATCTTTTCAGGTGCCTAACTACTAAAGACGAACATATCTTCCTCAAAGCCTATAAAATTTACGTCCGTCCTATTCTCGAGTATGGCACTCCCGTCTTTAGTCCAAATAAAATCAAAAATATTAACGCCTTGGAACGGGTCCAGAACAGCTTCACTAGAAAACTTTTCTTCAGGTCAAGGCATATAAACTACCGTTCTATTCCGAACCATGATGTGCGGAATTTGCAGCTAGGTTTGGAACCTCTATCCACACGGCGGAAGAAGTTCGATCTTATTATGGTTTACAAAGCGCTGCACGGTCTTGTCCATCTGAGTGGACGTAGATTTTTCGTGACGAGTGATTCCATAACGAGGGGTGCTGCTGTAAAGCTTCGGGTTCCTCGGGCCCGGAGTTCAGTCCGCTCCAACTACTTTGTCTGTCGAGCCGGCGCGGAATACGCCAAGTTAAGTAAACGTTTTGCTATACCTACAAGCGTTGCGGCTTTTAAAAGGATTTTAGAAAAATACCTCTGAATCTCCCCAGTAACTCTTAGTTACTAAATCTTGTTTCCCTTTGCTTTCCGTAGCGGTTTTCGATAGTCCTTTCTTATCGTTTTGCGCAGAGCTTTCTTGCCTTTCTTAAGTTTTCTATTTTCCGCTATTTGGTTGATTCATTCCCTTGTTTTGTTCGTTTTCTAATTGATTTCATCGATGCTTTTTCTCGGTGCGATGGTGAGCGCGCTCACGCTGATCGCTTTACATGTGCTTGTACCACATGTTTCAATGAAATGAAATGAACAATGCCTTGTCCATCTGTTATCCACGGCTAGCTATTGTTTATCTAAATAGGCACTCAAATCGCCTCCACGACCTCCCGTAGAAGTAGAATGCATGGAGCATCCCAAAAGTGACTTAGTAGCGCCGTCCTTTATCTGTTATGCTTTAACGCTTCTTCGCTTCTTGTGAGTTACTTGTGTTAAAGAATGTGGTTTCAGGTCTGCATATATGTTGTGGCTGCTTCTTCTCTTCTTATGCTTAAAATTTATCCTCTTTTTAGAATTGTTAACGTGTGATGACGTTAACAACGTTGTTAATAGGATAATGATAAAAATCAACTCTTCATTTTTTTCCTCCTTAACGGGATAACCAGTGGGCACAACCTTGGAATTCCGCCGCAAAAATCGCACGCAAAAAAATCGAGAACCTTTTTCGAGAAATTGGAGTGAGCCATCAGTCCTCAATATTCTTCTCCAAAAAACGTCAAATACAAGTTGAAAAATTTCTTAAACTGGAAGGGCACAAGACGAAGAAAGTTCAGAAGCTGTCACCTAAGAATGAAGGTTCTGATTAAAGCAAAATGTCTTCCAACCATGCATGATGACCACAAAGATGACATGATGTCTATCTGTATCCTAGAACTTCTTTAAAGGATAAGCATAACGTATTCTACTTCTACGGGATATCGTGAAGGCGATTTGAATGCGTATTTGGCCATACAATGACCTGCGGTGGCTAGCAAGTCCTCGCTTTATGCTTCCCAGACAAGTCTGGTACCAATTCACCGACCCCGGAAGGATGGAAGGCTTGGTTGGCCTGGGCGGAAAATCCGAACCAGGAACCTGGTGTCGGGTGCACGCGACAGTTGGCGTCTCCTCCGCCCTGTGAGCGAAATACTCACTCAAACTCTCTCCTCCACATCCCGTAGATGTAGACTGCGAGGCGCACCCCAAAAAGGAATAATTAACGCCGTCATTCGTCCTTTATCCTTACTCTGCTCATCATACCGTCTTCAGGAATTTCCTCGAACTTCTATACAGCAAAGAAATCAGAACGAAATACTTTTTCATAATAAGAATTTAACTGCAAAATAGGTAGTTTAAAGGTGGATGAGTTCTGTTTGAATATATAGTAGCTTTTCATTGAATGAAATATGAAACACTTCAGAAAAAAAAACACTTTCCACTCTATGCAAATCTTGGAGGAAATCACTTTGCCTATAATTCAAAAAAGCCAGCTTTTGTTGTAATCTTTTGTGCAGAATTGATTTTATATCAATTTTAGCTCAATAAATATTCTGTTTTGTGTTCTATCTAGATATCGGGATTCTATAGGGCGCGTGTAGCGCAGTCGGATGGGGTGCCGGTTTGTGCGTGCAACCGATGCCAGGTTCCTGGTCTGGTTCGGATTTCCCGCCCAGGCCAACCAAGCCCTCCATCTCTCCGGGGTCGGTGAATTGATACCAGACTTGTCTGGGAAGGATAGAGCGCTGACTTGTTCGTCGGCTGGCCACCGCAAGTCATTGTATGGCCAAATACGCATTCAAGTCGCCTCCACGACATCCTGTAGAAGTAGAATGCGTGGCGCACCCCAAAAGGGATTGAGTAACGTCGTCCTTTATCCTTTATCTTTTATGTTCTATGTTTTTGTCAGTTACTGGTATTGAAAATTTTTATTTCAGGATTGTGTATAGGTTGTTTCTGTTGAGTAATTGCTTGATACTGTACGCTTTTTATTTTCCCCCCGCATAGTCTTATTATAGGCCCTAAGAAGTATCCTCCTTTTCATGAATAGAAATCGCGAGAGATTACAGTAGCGTTGGAGATCTATGGTACAAAGCTCCGAACAATAGGATTACCGAGACAACATAGGCACGCATTCATCATCAGCTTAGGGTGTCCGTACACATTCGGCTGATGCTCATCGCATACTGCCCCCATTGTCAGCTCACCAGGCGCATTCCCAGAAATGCGATGCCGTCTGTGCACAGGCATCAGTGTTCTCTGTTTCAGCGACTTCATCACCTCCAGCTGCCGAAGAATGGCATAGCACCTCTTGTTGCATGGTTACATCTTACTTCTTCCGACTCCTGAGTGAGATAGTGATAGCCTAAGTCCTCGTCGTAAAAAATTAATTATTTATTTATCTGCGTTCAAGGGTGCGCTAAAGCATCAAGAGCGATGCGAATCAGAGCCAGCTAATCGTACAAAAAATGTCCCTTTAACGATTCAATTAAGTCTCTTTGTGCCTCAAGTGTCTGGAATCGTGGTTGTAATCCTTTAACAATGTTGCCCCCACAGCTCATAAATTCCCGTTTTGGATGCGCCATGCAATGTATATTATATTCACGTCGAGATGAACATGTTTCACGTCAAATTGGCCACTCTTCTAACCGGTTAGCCTAAGACTTTTGAAATCAAAGCGAACTCTTCCAAATCGATGTGATCTTTACATAAGTTAAACTAGGTTGAACTGTATTGCATAGGTTATTGTATAGGTTGAACCACAAACTCTTTAGGATAGTTAGAATAATTTCTTTTGTTTAAGAAAAATTTGTTATAGCTTTGAAAATTCTAGTCCGGCTGCACTGCCCAAATGAATAACACAAAATAATTGAATAAAATTACTATTATTCACAAAATAAACTACAGGAAGTTCCAAAATTACGTTCCCACATGTTTGACCTGTCATTTTTCTTGATCTACACGTCAAGCCTGTACTGTCTCGGTCTTGCGAGCTAAGTATGTCCCTGGGGTTCGTCAACGACTTACAGTAATTTAACAGAGAAATTAGAGCTGAAAACGCTGATAACGCGACTTAACAGCAATGAAATCTCTGTGAAATTCCCTGCAAAATATACGACGCACGAAGCTCAGGAGCTCTGTAAGATCGTTGTGTTGTGAATCCGCTGTCAAATGTTACCGCTATAACGTTGGTGAATCTCGCCCCAGATCTCAAATGCTAAATATCCAGTTGCAAAAGGAAGGGGCACCTTTTTCCCCTCCGAGGGTATACATCATCAGAGTGCACATTAACGGAGCATCGGTGAGCAACATCTCCAACATTTTACTGCCGAAGCGCGCTGAAAGGGCCACCAGAACCACCGTGTGCCTGTGAAATCAGTAGCCGACGGCAATAAAGCGATAAGGATCCATGAAAGCTGGGGACATCCTAAATCAGTGACGGTTTGGGCTGCTGATGCAATTATGTGGGAAAGTCGCCGTTGTTCCTCGTCAAATAGCGAGAGAAAATGGCCCCAAAATCTACTTGGAAGATGTTTTGGAAAAGACTCTGGCTCCCTGGAGCAGGCTATCTTCATGGATAAGCCGTTCATCTTACAAAGGATTCGGCACCTGCTCATAAATGGAAGATCGTGCAGATGTTGTGCCGCGACAAGCTTCCGCCTTTATCAGCCCGGAAAAATGGCCTCCGTATAGCCCCAACCCCAACCCTATGGACTTCTCTACTTGGTCCTACGTGGCCTACCGAGACCTGCTCTAAAAAACATCACTCATTCGACTGAAAGAAAGCCCTCTGGAGGTGTAGGAAGAAATGTCATTGGAATACGAGCGTGCCACTCTGAGTGCCTTCCACGTCGTCTGAAGATCTGTTTCCGTGCCAGAGGTAGTCGTTTTGGGATCTGACCATGAAATTGTGTTTGTAAAAAAAATGTTGGTTAAGATATGCTAACAGTTCATTTTCTAACCTCTTCATCGTCCTTTCTTATAACGGTGAATATTAGGAACTTAATTTTGGGACGTGTAGCGCAGTCAGAGGAGGCGCCGATTGTCGCGTGCACCCGATATCAGGTTACTGGTTCGGATTTACCGCCTAGGCCAACCAAGCCTTTCATCCCTCCGTGGTCGGTGAATAAGTACCAGACGTATCTGGGAAGGATAAAGCGAAGCGCTGACTTGTTCATCGGCTGGCCACCTCAAGTCATTGTACGGCCAAATACGCATTCAAATCGCCTTCACGAATCCCGTTGAAGTAGAATGCGTGGCGTACCCCAAAAGGGATTGAGTAACGCCATCGTTTATTCTTTATAAATTTGGAGTACCTTGTAATTAAATTTTGTAATACCACGTTTGGCTCTAGATGAATCTTGGCATAGTAGTTTACGATATTCAGAGATAATATTTACATCAAGCCGCTCCAGGATTGGTAGAACAAACAGCACATGCTAACTTTTAGACGTTCTCGTTTCTTCAGTGCCTTTGGCAGGTGTACCAGTAAACTTCCACAATGCACCCGTAGCCAACCACTGCCCTGAGTTCCTGAGTCATCTTCCTTAACTTCCGTTAAGAAAGATGACTCAGGAACTCAGGGCAGGGTCAAGCTTAAGGTTCGAGAATTGAAGGGGGGTCGTACTGCGACACCGGTTTGGGAAAGGTGTCGTACTCTCTCGGTTTTGGTAGAGGATTCTCTGCAACTTCAGGTTTTTAGGTGATGGTTAATTTTTTAATAACCTTAATTTTTCCACGTGTGGCTACGACAACTTGGAGACTTACAAACTCTTTTGTTTCCTGAAGTTGGAAGTTTTCCTTGTCTTGGTTATTAAATTTTTTAATGCCGATTGTTGAGCAGTGAAAAAATAAAGATTTCCTGTCCGCATACTTAGAGTCAATGAGAGGTCTACAATTTTTCCCATATTCTTCCAGGGTGTAATGGACACAACAGTTTTCAACCTGAAAGCGTGATATCTACTTTCAAACGTCTACTTCACTCTCTGATCTTTTTCTTTCAGAAGATACATAGAAAATCTTTTCCACGAGAATTCCATCCCTCAGTCACGTTTCCGTCGGTGATTCGAAGAGTGCCTAAAAAATTTTTGTAGGGAGATCACTTAGGTTATCCTTAGCCTTAGCCCACTCATGCAGATGCTGCTCCTTCAGGTAGAACTGCAGGTGTCGTATCCATGAGAACCCCGAAAAATCTGAAAAGTTGAACTCGTTGTGGGTAATTCGAAAACTACTGGCAAAATTCTTTATTTTCAACTGTATAACAATCCAAATATTACAATAAAAAAAATAAACATATTCAAAACGTTAATCAAAGTTTTTGCTTCAAACAAATAATTTCGAATAATCAATAAATAACGCGTCTTTTTCTATGGACGAATCACCATTATGTCGATGCTGTACCTTAAAAGAAGATCCTATTAAAGGATACAAAAATGACATAAAGATTTGAAAAATTTAACACAGATGAGATATAAAACGTTGATGTAGGCAAGGGGGAGAAGTCGTACCAAATACGCTCTGGGAAGGGTTGGGGGGGGGGTCGTAGATTTTCGGCAAAAATCGAACCCCACGCTTGACTCTTACTCAGGGTGATGCAGCCAAAACGGCCGTCCCTCCAACTACCTCACCATAAGTCCAACGACTTCATCGAACGTTTCAAAGCGATCCAGAAACATAATGAATGTTTGGGAAATATCTGAAAAATACGCCACTGTATACTTTTATATCAAATGCAATCTGCCGAAGAGCACCTGCAGTCGGATGTGGTGTCGGCTGTCGCGTGCACCAGATGTGACTTTGGCCACGACTCTTGAAGGACGCAGAGTCCCTGGCATTCTTGGTCCCGCCGCGCAGGCCTGTCGAATACGCAGTGTCGATTCGCTGCGACGAAGTATGAACACGCGCGCGGGCACCACTTGCATGTCTGCCGCCGCCCCGGACGGTCGTGTCCGGCGCCGTCCTCTCTCGTCAATATCCGCTGGACGTCACGAAGACTAGAGCGAGCCGATTCCACCGCAGTGTAGAGGAGCGCAGGGCCAAGGAAGAGGAGGATCTTCCCTGGCATGGACGCCGGGAGGAGGTAATCGCAGGTGCGAGGCGAGGAGCACCGCCTCGTGGGCACACGCCGCAGGCAGGACCTCGCCGGACCCTAGCGGGCTGCTGCTGGGATTCCCTAGTGAGCGTAGGCGGGTGGTTGCGTGACGCGTAGTCATGTGTGTTTTAAGAAGTCGTAATGTATAGATAGTAAATCTGTATATTTACGCGTGTCTGCGGAAGTTGTGTGAAGACTGGTGAATACCGTCATCTTTATCGATCGCAATACTATGGGGGAAAAGGTAAGGCGCAAAGACGTGCGGGGAAGTAGGCGCAGAGTCGCTAAGGCCCCAGGGAGCTAAAGTCCATCGCAGTTCCGTCCGAATGGTTCGGCTGGAGCAGCAGGGCCGTACGTAGTTGGTGCCGCGTGGCTGGAAAGGAAAGAGCATTAGCGTGCTGTAAGTCCCCACCGATCTGCCACACACGTGGCCTCGGGTCTGGACCACTGTTACCGATGTCGGTGGCGGCCAGCCCGGGGCACGCCACCAGATACCAGGTTTCTGGTTCGGATTTCCCGCCCAGGACAACCAAGCCTTCCATCCCTCCGCGGTCGGTGGGTCGGTGTATTGGTACAGACTTCTCTACGAAGGAACTGCCTTCACGTCATCCATTAGAACTAGAGTGCGTGGTGCATTCGAAAAGCGATAGATCTGCGCCGTCCTTTATTCTTATTCGGCCGAATGCGTGCAGGAATGTCTCCAGGCGAGCAGATTCACTGCCATTTCTCCAGTCGAGGAATTGAATAATATTTACTAGTAACGTGTGGTGTTTTGTCAGAGGTAGACCACCCCTACGTGAAGGCAAGTGTTTTGCTATGAGCCCTAGTAATCTCCTCCCTCCATTCCGGTGCTGAATCGCCGGATGGGATTATGCACGTCTCATACGGCTGGCTTCCGGTCGTTGCGTGGACACCTTCGCCGCTTCAGCGCCACCGTGACCATGGCAGCGCGCTTCGGTCAATGCACTCTCAGCCTACTTTACTACACGTTGTTTAGGACTTTCCTAGGGGTTTTGTGGGGTCCTCCGGTGCAGTTCAGGCATCTTGCAGCTGTTCATAGGTAGAAGTCGTCCTTATATAGAAAGGAAAATGGAAAGAGATAATTACGCTTTTGTTTGTTGTTCAGATTGTGCTGAAGCCTTTGATTCAATATCCATTCCGTTATTGTTTAAAAAGTTGTTTTCATACTGTATTAAGGACATCTAATCAGCTTCCTACAGTATTTTCTTGAAGAGCGAGTTCTATCCATAGTAGTCAACAGAGTATCAGTCCTTACATTACGCCTAGCGGAGTTCCTTAAGGAAAATGTTTGGTTTCTCTCTATAGTTGTAGAGTTGTGAGAAATTTTATCGAACGAACGAATGAACGAGGAAATTCGATGACGAAAATTTTCGAACGAATGAATGAACGATTTTATTCGATTTCGAAAAATGTCGAGCGAATTAGCGAAAGAATTTATTTGCTCTTCAAATTTTTTCGAATGATCAAAATTTCGAACAAGTCCCATTTTTCATTTATTCGTGTATTTGAGTAGTCGAATAAGTTGTTTAAATATATGTATAGGCTAGTGTATAGGTTAAACTAGAGACTCTCCAAGATGGGTAGAATACTTTTTTTGTTGTTTAAGAAAAATTTGTTATAAGTTTCATTGAAATTTTTAGTCCAGTTGCACTGCTCGAATGAATAATACAAATTAGTTAAACAAAGTTGTTATTGTTTGTTTTGTTTGACTGAATAAAATCGCCATTGTTTACTTCAACGAATAACGCAAAATAATTCAATAAAATTGATATTATTTGAGAAAAAACAGATCAAATTTTGTTATTCCACGTTCGTCTGTCGATGAATCTTGGCATAGTAGTTTACGATAAAAGATGAAGAAGTATAACGGACGGCGTTACTCAATCCCTTTTCGGGTGCGCCACGCATTCTACTTCTATGGGATGTCGTGGAGGCGATTTGAACCACACAATGGTTTGCGGTGCCAGCCGATGATCAAGTTAGCGATTCATCCTTCCCAGACAAGTGTGGCACCAATTCACCGACCCCTTAGGGGTGGAAGACTTGGTTGGATTGGGCGGGAAATCCGAACCAGGAACTTGGTATCAGGTGCACGCGGCAACCGGCACCTCCAAAGACTGCGCTACACGCGCCCAGGATTTCTATACAGCAAAGAAATCAGAACGAAATACTTCTTCATAATAAAAATTTAACTACAACATAGGAAATTTAAAAGTAATTTAAGTTTTGAAAGTAGATGAATTCTGTTTGAATATGCATATAGCAGCTATACGCGCTCATTAGGTATTTCAATTCAGAAAACTACTATCATAAGACCACGACAGCAGCGTCCAAACATTTTCTTTTCCAGGAAAATTCCACCGATCAGAAATGTGACATAGAAACCGTTTGCGGCTTTTAGCATTTTAGCCTGATGACATGCAGCTCGCCGATCTGGTCGCTTCAAAACAGCAGACAACAGAACTCAAAAAGGTCCAACGATGTTGCCCATTTCGCAGTTGTATAATAGCATAGTAGATCTTTCAACGATCTTAAGTACAACGTCTATACTAACAGGTGTCGAATCTTAGAAGAAGGATTGCAGATGGTGCCGTACTGCGTTGTATAGCATGACTACAAATGACATTTCCTATCTGTTTAAAGTATCACAGATCGTTTGTGCTATTAGAGAGCATCCATGTCAGATCCTACAGAGCAAATGCAATTCGGTACAAAAACGCATTGCAAGTAAGGTGAGTAGCTCCACTGAATCGTCTGCCCAGCGATCTTTCCGTATTCAGAAATTTCAAACACTTTCAGACTCGTCTAGCAAAGAAACTAGCAAGGCAAGGGACAATATTTCCAGCTCATCAAAATTGGTTGACGACAAGAAACAAATCGACATCCTCTTCTTAACTACGAAAACCTTAAATATAGGTCTGACATTAAACGACATTATTAAAGGAAAAAGGTAAACTACTGAGTCAATCAATCCTTTTTGAGATGCGCCACGTATTCTACTTCACGGGATGCCGTGGAGGTAATTTGAATGTGTATCCGGCCTACACAATGGCTTACGGTGGCCAGTTAACAGAAGATTATTTATTTAATTATTATTTATTTGAACTGAAATTGTGCACTACAAGCAGTTTTAATACAAAATTTGTTGATGTTCAAGTCAGCGTAGTATTCCTCCCAAACAACTCTGCTACCAATTGAACAACAAACGATTCGATCAAAAATCTTCGAACTTTTGGATTATTCGGATAACGCTAATTTTGCGGATCTCGGAAATTTGAGTGGTTCGGTTAACGGCGATTTTAAGAGCGGTGGGTTTTCGAATGATTTGGATCGGAATACCCGAATCCGATATCCGAAAATGAATCTATCGGATCCAATGTTTAGTGCCAATTCACCGACCAGAGAGGAATGAAGGGTATGTTGGCCTGGGCGGGAAACCTGAACCAAGAACTTGGTATCGGATGCAGGCGGCAACGAGAACTTTACCAGAATGCGCTCAACGCGACATTATTTCTAAAAAATGTAAGGTTAATTAGTAACGATTGACATATTTCATTTTATTTAATTAGTTATGTTAGTCTACGCTTTGTGAAGAGTCAGCTATCGTAATTACGGGTCTTCGAGCAGCCCCTGAATTGTATTCGTGTTGAAAGGAGCAAGTTCGGCTCCTCGCACTGTATGCTCCTTTTTTCACTAGCCAAACACTCTGCATCTATTTTAACCTATGTAACGAAAATCATGGATATCATGTATGCATGTATTGTATGATAAACCAAGCATTCCATATTTTCAAGACAGCACTTTACATATTTTCATGTTTCAGTGAAGCACATGTGAACGAACAGTGAATCAGTAAATAAAAGGACCATGCATTACAAGCGATTCGTTGAAGAAAATACTAATGGTTCAGAAAAGTTAATCAGTAGAGTATAAAAATCTGAAACATTCTTGTTTATAATGGCCAGTATAATTTATGTCGCTTTGTACTAATTGTACACTGCCTCAAGCTTTGGCTAAAAAATATATTCCCCTTCTTTCATTTCTTCTCTTTAAGAGAATGACTTAGAAAATCGCTTTGAAAAGGGCAGTACTTTATACATATCATAGAAGCAGTCGCTTTTAACAAAAATTTTTCCTTATAGAAAGCCAATCTTAGCCGTTATCCTCTGTGATGAACTGGTTTTTATCACTTTTTGGCTCAATAAACTATGTGTTCAGCTTTTGCTGGTCTTCCAGAGACCAGCTTTCGCTGCAATCTTTTGCGCTGAACTTCTTTTATATTACTTTTTAGCTCAATAAATGTTCTATGTTCAATGAACGAAAACAATATGAAACTTATGTTCTTTTTTTGAAAAAAGGAAAAAGCTGAAGCTCTTGATGAAGCCTAGCGGTGGCCAACGTCCTAATCCTTGTCCCTGAAATGCAGCTTTCTAAGTCGTCGCAGCTAGAGGACTGAGCTTATGCGTTCTTCCCCGAGAAATCGACTTCTCCAACGCTGCTTTTCACCTGCATCAGGCGTGTCCGGCTAGCACACGCAGAGACTTCACGTGGCAAGTCGTCATGCATGTCTGGCCGGCCGCTTTCTGCCTCAACGTTTTCTTCGCATCCTGCCATTTCCGTTCTGAAGCTGCTTGTGTCTTGTGAAACCCGAAGCCGGAGAAGCTTGCCAGCTTTTTCCAAGCCGACTACGATGCGATGAAAAGAAAGTAGACTTTCCACTAATATTTTATGGATTTTTGTGTTTTCTCAGTTATTTTATGATTTTAAGAAGAGCTCAGCAAAGCATATAAGATCCCTAATGTATGTGACGGTTCAAAGAAGGTCAAAACTCAGATAAGAACGATTTCAGTTTTACGGTATTGGCACCTTGACTCTAGATATACACGAAGTCTCTTGTAATTAACGTCAGCAAATCCACTTGCTCACCAGTATGAATAACGACTATTAAGTCTCGCAACACGACCCACGTCCAAATCTCCATGAATCTTAGTATTTTGACGCTTTATTCGCTTGAACTGATTGTTTATCAAAGACTATTAGATCCTACGTTACTCACCGAAACCAAAAATTGCTAATTGGGCGCGTAGAGCGGGGTCGGAGGAGGTGTCTGCAGTCGCGTGCACCCGTTACCATGTTCTTGGTTCGGATTTGCCGCGTTAGCCAACGAAGCGTTCCATCTCTCCCCATCGATAATTGCTATCACACTTGTCTGTAAAGAAAAAATCGCTGACTTGTTCACTGGCTGTCCACCGCAAGTCCTTGCACAGGCCACATACGTATTCAAATTGTCTCCACAACATACGCTAAAAGTAGAATGCTATTCATACCCAACCGGGATTAACTAGCACCGTTTTTGTCCTTTCTATCCTTAATGCGAGTGAAAATGGTCTTGGCGCGTGTTCATCCTGCGTTCGTATGGCCCAATTTTCTGAGTCCTAAATTGTTTCGATACTTGCCACGCAGGTTTAATATGATGGAAAGGCTTTTACCTCAGCCTGAGATTTCGACAATTTCGCAATTTTCAAAGACCTGAAAAAAGTTGGAAGCCTAAGATCAGGTACTCATCTCGGCAGAGACAACTTTCCAACTCTGCCAGTTTCAACGAATTCCTAAGAGTGCCAAGGTGAATTTCACTGAAGCAAACGGGACTCACCGCTGCTCCACCAGCCCTGAGTGAAAGCTCAGATATAGGAGTACCATAGAGCAAACGAGACCTACCACGTACAAGTCTAGGGTGATATTAAGCTACAGAAGTACTTGGTCTTACAATGAGGAACAGTGGAGTCACGAACGGAGGGATCGGAGTCGGATGTTCTGCGCGTTATTCACGACATCTTCGACGCTCCTGAAAGCTCCTTAAGCTGTTCGTTTCCTCCTGCTCAGTTCTGGCGCTGATTACACTCAGTAACGCTCACTCACCGGCAGGTTATGGGATATCGCCCAATCGTGATCGGTTTTCCAGTGAGAATTCAATTGCACTAATCGGTCTTGGACTTACCCTAGATATTGGTGCTCATTGTGGGACCTCTGCACTCGCTATTGAGTTGATGTTAGATCTCGTAAATTTGTTTCCCGTGTTACACTTCCTAAGCTTACTTACATTTACTTCCTCCCATGCTGTTGAGCATATCGGGCGACGAGACTTCTTCACTGTTACCTGTCTTGTGTCAATTCTTCACCTTCGTCTCTGGAAATATTTAGTAGTTGAAAAATTTTTTCGAGTGTTCACCTCCATGAGTTTCACGAACGACCACGGGCTCTGCTATCACCTTCAGCAATCCTCCACATGGCCACTCGAGGAAATCGGTACTCGAGCACTCGTGGGACGTGCCCTCCAAAGAGTAGACGTCTTTGTGTGATGTATGTAGAGAGACTGTTTGATCTGCTTCGGTTTATGACTTCGCTGTTAGTCATGCGGCAATATCCGTCCAAGACATCTCTGGTGGAAGGCGTTTAGCTATTTGGTGCACTTCATAGACATCGCCCATGTTTCACTCCACTAGCCAACAATGGGGACGACAATTGCGTAGTGAAGCCGCAGTTTGTTATTCAGCGCCATGAATCACCTGAAATTTGTGCAACACGTTTCCAAAGGACCTGCTCATACTCTGCGACGAGAGCGACGGCGGCGACAGGAGCGACAAAGCAAATCATACCTACCGATTTTTCCCGGGCAACGGCTCAGCACTGATCAATAGCTACCCTTCGCCTGTCGCTTCCGCCTCTGCCGTCGCTCTCGTCGCGATGTATGAACAGGCCCTAGGCGGTTACAGAAATTGCAGGTCGCCTTATGTCGCCTTCTGACAAGATCATCCGCATTCAGCCTCAGTTGACTAATGGAACTTTCCTCGTCACAGGTGGGCTCTGTCGTTATACATGAACACTCATCAGTTCCATAAGAATTGCCTGGAACTGAAGAATGTCGAGAAGGGTCTTGTTAGGATGTGCCATGTACGCGTCATATATTCTATCATAAGGCCAACTCGACCGCCTTTTAGGTTTCATGATTTCACTCGTAGTGATCCGATAAATGGGACGAAGCCTTATCTTTTCCAAGCAAGGCAGATGCTTGCTCCCCCACTAACTTCATGTAGGGTGGACATTGAATGAAATGAATGGGACCGAGGAAGTGAAGGCTAATCCACGCACGTGTTACTGCCTGCCCCAATCCCAGAGTCGTTGGCGCTTTAGCTACTGTAGCTTCCCGTCAGAGCAAACTCACTATGTATACATAGCTGCTTGCATTGTGACTTTCAGGAATTGCTTTCCATATCTTTGATCAGAGGAAAAGCTTCAGTTTTTTTTAACCTCACATTCCTGACACGGATAATGAGCCTCGTTGCCATGCCACCCATCGTACGCTATAGTTCAGATGAACGAGCAAAACGTCATTGACCAAATATCCATAGCATATTCTACCTGACCAAGGTTTCCAGCGACTACCCGCATCAAACCTCGTCAGTGAAATACTTCATTCTTAATTGTTTACAGTGGCTAGTATGGCAAAACAACTCTCTGGTTTGCAGCACAAGGCTTGGAACGAGCTATTAGTGGAGAACGAGGAATTAAATTAACAATAACTGCAGATACAAACGTGAAACGTATGACAAGACCTACTCGGTGGAGTGTTAAAAATGAACGGGAGTGGTTTAGCTGGATGCGTCGTGCGAACATAACAGCCCCTAGTGAAACGAAGCGCTGACAACGAGCGATAACTGGTCTTGAGAAATTTTCGGCGGAGTTCTGGTCCCACGGAGAAACCGGTGAACCTCCGCCGGCATCGGAATTGGACTAGATATCGATTTTAGTAGAGGAGCATCGCATTTATACATTCCGCAACACTCATCAAGGACCCCGCACACTAATGCGGGGAAGCGGCAGACCTATCTTTAAGCGTAGGATAGGAAGTAGAATGCGTGGCGCATCTCAAAAAGGATTGATTAACACCGTCTTTACCTTTATCCTTCGTCCCGCCACTGTAGTGCTGATTGAACTGCAGACTGAATCTTCTGGGAAATAGATGAGTTAAGGGACTGAGATGGAATTGCATTAGGTTTGTCCTGCACCCATTACAGTTTCGTAAAGCATAATGCGTACAGACTGAGTTTCTTACCTGTAGGTGAATCACCATGAGAAAACAGTTCGCCCGGCGATGCGTCTTGTCATCGTCAAAGTGCTAGCACGGCCATTGTTGCCATTTACCACCCGTGGCGATGTGGTGGGCTGCCGCTTCCGGCGATTGCGCAGGTGGCGGTGAATTCCAATTTCCATTTCTTTTAGGCACAATTCATATGGCTAGTCATAAAATTCTATGGCACCCTTCCGCGTGAATTCATGTGAGTTACATTCCAACCGTGTTCCTATTTCTTATGCGGATTAGAGGGAAAAGAAGAAGTATCTTACATGCGATAGGTGGAGCGAGATGTACAACTTGAAAGAAATGAAATTCTTTTCAGTACTCAATGTGATCGACAATCGTACCTAGCAAACCGAACTTCTATTGTCTTTTTAATGATTATTCCTGCTTTTACAGTAGAACACGGAAAAAGGAGGTCGGAAGCATTCTCATAAGCCAATTGACTTCCACGAGGTCGAATTCATCATTCATTTGCCCTCCAGAATGACCAGAAGAGACGAAAAACTATTACACTTTATGAACCTTTTAAATAGAGCTAGTATTTAATATACAGCCACAATCCATCAGGCCGGAGACGAGTGACTTTTTCAGCATGACCAATATTGACATAAGCCTTCACTGCGGCTTACATTTTGACGTTTTCGCCTTCTTCAGAGCCTGGAAAGGGCCCTCAGCTCATTCACCCATCTTTCGTCCAGCTGGGGTGATGGTGGACTCTTCTGTCTCCACATCTAAGGCAGGCCTTCTTTTCGACTTCTTACGGCGTCGTCCACGTGGTCTCTTAGGCTTTTCTATGGGTTTCGGCGAAAAGGCATTTGGGAGGGTAGTTTCTCAATTCACTTCGACGCTTCCAGGCTAGGAAGAAGGTAGAAGGCTTGCGTGTGAAAGATAGAGCACGACTTATCCGTCTGATGGACACCACATGTCATTAGTGTAGATCAAGTGAGCATTTAAATGGCCTCGACGACATCCTGCAGAAGTAGGAGCCCGTAGCGATCGGTCAACGCCGTCCTTTACCCTTTATTCTTTCATCCTCCTCATAGTAAAGTTTTTAGAAGTTTTAGTAGTGTAGTTTGACCGGAGAAAGTTCGATAGCAGTGCGAGTTACGTCCTGGCCGGAGTTGGCGTTTCGCACACATTTATGCACAGATCCAAAGTCCAAAATTGATGCTTCCCTGGGCTTCATTCTGGCGATTTAGCAGTTGTGCTGGTTTGAAGTTCGAAGTCGATCCTTATTGTAGAAGAATGCAGAATTATTCATAATAGATAAATACCATCACATAGTGGAATTCATTTGTAACCTCAAAAACAGGCATTCAATTACTTGAACTAATGGTAAGGTAAGAAAGCTTCATCCTTGTGGAAGATTTTGCAGTTCTTGTTCTCGAACTTTTTTTTTCTGTTCTTTCTTCAGTTTCTTTGGGAATTGTCATGATCATTGGTATGCTATAATTCCGTTGAAATAAGCGGCCTGAACTTGAAAAGATGATTTCGTCCGTACCTCTTCATCGATGCCTCTGATTTAGCGGCTTTAGAGGAGGGATCTAACCTAATCGTAGGAAGGCACATGGGGTTTTGCGACTCTAATTCCTCATTTAAGTTTTACCATGTGCTTCAGCTGCTGTCCCTGTGATACGAAGGCTTTCCTTTAAAGTTAGAGGATATGGTTTTGTAGGATTGGATGACGTCCGCAATTGTCACCTTACGGTTGCCACCTCCCGACTATTATAGTTTAGTGTTCTTTTCAACTGAAAAGTGGTGGATGCTTCACCTCCTTTGATTCCTAATGCTTGACTCACCTGGTATGCACGAGCACAGGACATTTAACGTCATCATCTGTCGGGTTTGCCATGTTTGGCACACGGGCTCCGCAATAGGCGCTCCATCCAACTCCCAGCAAAGCAAGTCTTCCAAAGCTTGGAAAATTATTTAAAGTCTCTGTCAAGCCATTAATCGCCGAAACTTACCGCCTACTTTAAACTGCTATAACTCAGCTTGACCACAACTTTATTAATCGAAGTACAAATCACCATAATCTATACATTTTTGCCAACGAACAGGCAATGCACCTAATCCTTACAATAAAAACTGATCGTGAGATCACACCAATTAACGAAGTCAAGGAGGGCACATTCAACATCGGCCAAAACTGAATCTGACGCAAATCAGAGTCAAGAGCTCGGAAGAGTGACAATCAGTGGAGAGAAAGGTGGTGAGAATATGGTGGGTCAGAGAGAACTACACTGCCTAAATGGGTCAATTTTTGCTGAGTGATATGTGAGGTGTGTGGCCTTGCGTTGTCCTGCAACAAGTGCGGCCCTCCTCTATTCACCACTGCCGGCCACAAATTTGACAACATCTTATACATTTGGTCTAAATCACAGCAGTCAAATTCTGAGCGCAATAACAACAAACCCATGTGTGCGAAATTGTTTGCAGTATGCAGATTCGAACTCAAAAGCCTGCTGGTGTGCTTCTTCTATGAGACGGCACTCCTACAGCTTGCGCCACAGAGGCACATCTCATAAGGTTGATGAGTGTTGCGCACTCGTTTTACTCCTCCTTTTTAGGTCTTAAAAAAGCGCCCAGCAGAAACTTACTGTGGTTTTTACTCTACATCCTGCCAAAATAGCGTTGCAAAAGTGAGTTCTACGAATGGGAACTTTTCCTTCTCAGAAAACCGCCGACAAGATGGGCAGACTGATTCTCGAGCGAGCAAAGGAGAATCTGCCTTACTAGATTCAAGCCGCCAGGAAGCGAAATAGAGGAGTTGTGGTCCCCGCTAGAACAACGCCTGCTGATGAAGCATCAAAATGTCAAAGAAAAGTAGATGTAAGGGTAATCTGAACAATCTCCAAAGGAATAAACCGCGTTAGATCGGGAGTTGCGTGTTATCAAGGCAGATCAGACGAAACTGCGGTGCTTTTCGTTAGTTCGCTGAATGACCTGACAGTTAAAAACGGTCATCGTACTGATGTTGTGTATTTCGATTTTCTGAATACTTTCGACAAGATTCTAATAGATAAACTGCTTACAAAAATAGAAATGGTTGGTATCTATCCAATGATTCGGGCTTGTATCCAAAGTTTTCTCACGGGAAGAACCTATCAGGTCAAAATAAAACAAGAGCATTCAAACATATATTCTGCTCACAGTGGAATGCCTCGTGGAGGGAATGCAATGCAATGCAATGCAGATTGCATACAGAATCGAACTCCCTAGACTATGGGATTTCTGATAAAACTCCCTAAACGCTCACTCTACAAGCTGTCGCGCCGACTTGATTGATAGGTATGATTCTTTGTGCATTATTCACGGCGCACTCCAGATGCAAGCTGAACAGTCCTAGAGCAATGCCTGAGTAGGAACGCTAGGAATTTCCTTTAAAACTCCCCATACGCTCACTCTACAAGCTGTCGCTCGCACTAAAGGTTGTGGCGCCCACTCGATTGATTCTGTCGGTCCTATATGCATTGTTCACAGCACGCCATGCCGGCAGTTAGCTGTAAACAGTAGGCCATGCTCGTCCAAGCGCACGGGTAGGCTCCTTCCATCAGCCTAACGTCCAGAAGTTGAGGACGCTGCGCCCTAGCGCGACTTGCTTCAGACGTGACGCGTGGCGAGCGGAAAACAGCGCTCTCCGGCGCCCTTTTGCGCCGCTTCTCATCTTTGGCGCCGCTTGTGCTTGTTGAACGCAGCGGCATGTCCGGTACTGTAATTTGTCTGTTTAAGCTCATAAGTGTTGTATTTTTTCGACCATTCATGCTTTAGCCTTTGTTGATGCGTCCTGGTTTCATTTCATTTCTTTTTGTTTTTTATCCACGTGTATCGTATGACACGTCTCTGAATAAATAAATAAGTAAAGCGTGGTTACTGGAGTGGACTCTAGTTTGTTCTTTGTGAGCTCATGTAGAAATGTTAACTGTGAGAATTTCGCTTCTCCCTATATTACACTTCGATTCGATGCAAATATTTAAAGAGCGGCGTCCTAGGTCTTGAATTCTACCTCGTTTGCGTGACTTCGTACTACCACATGCCATCTTACTGGACACCTTCAGACGTCGCGTGAGGGGTACATTTGATCAGAAATGCGAGCGAGAGGAATGTTGACCTTAAATTTTGTCATCTAGTGCACTATTTTATTTATTTATTCATATGTTGTTATGAGCCGCGGAGGGATAAACCTGGCTTAGCCACTATGCATCACCGCAGAAGTTTGATTCGAAAGCCGCACAAGTTCCTGCATTTGCCAGTAAGGGGCTTGGACTACGAGATTATATAGGTTAGATGCTCGAAGCGCTAATACTCTGTAAATGATGCTTACATTCCCACTTCCGCTACCACTCAACAGTAATATGATTCATAGGTGTAATCCGCCCGACGTTTCGACGCAACCATCTTCAAATCCTGTGAGGGCAAGAGTGTTTTAGGACTGCCCTCTGAAACTGCTTAGGCTTGATACACATAATACGGTCCTTGAGAAAGTAAATTCTCAACCTCTCTCTCATCTTCTTTTGTGCTTCTTGGACACTGAAGGAGGCGGTTACATCAAACATAAGTTGGATGAAGTGTTAATGTTAATTTAATCAGCAACGTTAGCTTAACTGCTATCACATTCATAATGTCTTCTCAACACCTCGTTCTATTGGAATATGAGGCGTAGGCAAACACTGCTACCCAACTAGACCTTCACAGTATTTAGCATATAAGGAGAGCAGCATGTGTGTAGCGCAGTCGGAGGAGGTACCAGCTGTCGCGTGAACCCAATACCAGGTTCTTTGATCGGATTTTCCGCCCAGGCCAAAAAAGGCTTGACTTGACCGGGAAGGATAGGGCCATGACTTGTTCATTGACTAGCTACCGCAAGTCATTGTGAGACTAAATACGCATTCAAATCGCCTCCGCGACATCTGGTAGAAGCAGAATGCGTGGCGCATCCCAAAAGGGATTAAGGGGAACCTGGCTCTTTATCATTTTTTAAAGGTGAGCTGGTCAAATGTAAAGAGAGCCGCATTAGATACTGGAAAAATTTAATAATTCAGCTGGCCAATTATTTTTTTAGGATAGATGGTAATAGATTTGTGAGAGCTCCACGTCGTATAATTTGAAATAGCGAACATAAACAGCATTCCTTAGCTTGCGGTCGTGCACTTATAGATGTGTGTGTGTGGTTTTCAAATTCTTGTCTATTCAATCGTATAATAATGTCAAGAACTAGGGGCAGCTCAAAAATATCGGTATATGTCGCGTAGGTGAGCAGCATTGGTAGGGGGAACGCCTAAACCAATCAAATCGCATTGAATGGGAATGCCTTACCAGAGAGGGCGTATTCAGTCGGTACCCTGATGGGTTGACATGTGTTCGTGCTGTGCTCTGTTTAGTTATTATAGGTTGGCGCGTTCCCACCTAGCAATGCTGCCCACGTACGCGACATGTACCAATCCCTGTATCCCTCGATCGTCGGCACATTACAGGCTGTTCAGGCACATGGCTAGGAGCAAGCTTTTGCATTTCTAGATTTCTTGTATTATTGTGTATTATTGTCTTGTATTTGTTCTTCTTGTATTAGTAATAGTTTCTTATTGTACTGGATCCTGTATCACGTGTGCTCTATGCATCGTACGGAAATAAATAAATAAATAAATAAATATATCAGTAGGCTAGAAAGCAATAGGGTGAGGCTCAAAAAGTTCATAATTCCGTTCAGCTGAAAAACTTAACTTAGCCTTAGGATTGTTTAGCAAATACACTGGATTGCATCTACTCCTCGCGATTCAATGGTTCAACTACGGTAGAACCATTGAATCGAAAAAACTGAAGCCACAGAACTGGTACAGCAACAGGTGTATCTTCAGACAGAGAAGCAAAAAAGTCTCCACTCTTCTTGTTTACTTTGTTCCGTCATCTGCTTTCTTCTTTGTCCTTCTGATTACCAAACTGCTTACTTGTCCTCCAACAACGTCTGCATCCGTCCCTGTTGAGTGCCAGAATGGTCCAGTAGACTCCTTAGAGCCGCACCGTATCCAAGCCGAGTGTCTATGGTTACCAGACTGATGAAATGAAACTAGAGATAACGGAATAGGGAATCTGTACTAAGTCGTAAGTTTCAGATATTTCACATGAACTTGTGATACTACTCTGCCTCCAATAGAATGAGGGTAGCTGTGGTTGTTGTCAGAACGGTATGCGACGCATTATCTGCTTATGCCACATTCTGCTCGTAATATCTTCAACACAACCATTTCCTACCATTCGTCTGCCAGTACTCTGCTTGACTTCGTTCGTATTTTTCGTCAAGCTGATTTGAAACTTTTACCTTTTTTTGTTGTTCCAGTTCTTCCGTCAGCCCATGGGAACTTCGGCTAGTGCGCATAGAACAGTGGTGAAGAGTATATCAATCGATCAAAATGGTTGGAGCAGGTTTGTCGTTTTATGATTTAATCACTTAAACACAGTCACTATATGTACTTCATGTATCTTTTATGTACTTCAGCTATAATTTTATACCTTTGGTGTATTATAAGTTTTGTGCAGAGGTGGGTTTTTCACCCAATCAAGAAGTAAAAATTCAGATCTTCCATGTGAATTCTCAACAGATTGACGATTTCGTGAATTATCTGTTCCGTTGAGGGTTTCTTACATTCACCGGGTCCAGCTAAATGTTGAATTCGTGGCGCACTACAAAGCGGTTGGCTTGCAACGGTTCTCACAGAGCCTCTTAATAAAGGAGAAATCAAAGCTGATTGTAGCCTTCCTACAACTTGAGCTGAAAACTTACCATTAGACTGATTAGTTGTTCTGTTAGTATTGTCGTGTTTTCTACAATTCTCGTTTCACCAATGTTTTCAGTTCGAAGTGTTCAAATCTATATTTACAGAAGTTCTTACTTATTTCAGGTCATGTCCAAATGACAGAGCAGCCAGCGCCTCATCTCGACGAAGTCTTCCGCTTCTCTCGAACTGGATTGGAAAAGTAAGTGAACTAGTCAATAAGGAGATTCATGACTGATGAAGAGTGTTTGCTAAATATGGTTTGCATCGACCCTCAAAAAATCGATTTGGAACGTTTTGATTAACTTAGGAATAGTTGCCATGTCCGACTTTCTATGAACCTCGGCATGATGTCGAAATTGTAGTAGTTCTTCCTTGAACTCTAGGCGAGGTTGGTAACAGCGTTTATTGGGCTTACGTTTCGGCGAGATCGCCTTCTTCAGAGCCTGAAAGGAAACAAACCTAAGTGTGAACACTCGACCAAGGGTCTCCTCAATCCTACTGGATTTTGAGACCAATTAGACGTACACAAGATGAGTAGGAAACAGCAATCGACCTCACCTAACAAAGGATCGCCAGGCGATCAGGGCAGTAGTGCTCGTGAGGGTACTAACGAAGACCGTACCCTGACTAGAATGCTAGCCGGAGGTATGGCCTGAGCTCCCGGGTTATATATAAGCACTCCCCCTTCCGGTTGATTTTTGGGTCAGTAACCTGTATCCAAAAGGCCTCAAGGGCTTTCCGCGCCGACGTCTGGGACTCACGCGCTAAAATTTCAAATTTGACAAATTTGAAATGCCGGCTCGTAACAAACCGCATTTACGACCGCCTTTGCGTTACCCCTAACTGTGTAGTCTGTTCGGCTGGTAGAGAGGGAGATTGCGCCATTTCTGAGACAGTCTACAGAATCACCAGCCACAGCTGTGGTGAAAGGTATATCGGCGAAACCTCTCGCCCACTCCATGTACGCGCCAAAGAACACATGGGGGGGCAAGCAAAGGTCGCGAGTTTCCACTGCACTGGGTGGCCACAGGGTCAACGCCCACCACGGAGAGGACCTTGAGGTCAAATTTGAAATTTTAGCGCGTGAGCCGCAGACGTCGGCGCGGAAAGCCCTTGAGGCATTTTGGATACAGGCTACTGACCAAAAAATCAACCGGAAGGGGAAGTGCCTATATATAACCCGGGAGCTCAGGCCATACCTCCGGCTAGCATTCTAGTCAGGGTACGGTCTTCGTTGGTACCCTCACGAGCACTACTGCCCTGATCGCCTGGCGATTCTTGGTTAGGTGAGGTCGATTGCTGTCTCCTACTCATCTTGTGTTTATGTTTATGTTTATTCCAGCCAATAACCATAACATAAATGGTTAAGAATGCGAAATAGAATTTTCATGATTGGCCATGTAGCAACGTGAACAAAAAAAACGTTATTCACTGCGATTGAGGTTAGCATAGCTCGAGAGCAGCCCTAAATTTCTGTGGTATCGAAAAGATTGAAGGAAGGAAAAAGATATAATCGAATAGTAGAGAAAAACTACTGCGTCACTGATACCAATTTACTGAAGATGCTGGCGCTACGACCTACTAAGCACTTAATCCTGGGGCGGGTCCTGTCTTCCAAGGGCCTACGTCTAATTGGTCTCAAAATCCAGTAGGGTTGAGGAGACCCTTGGTCGAGTGTTCACACTTAGGTTTGTTTCCTTTCAGGCTCTGAAGAAGGCGATCTCGCCGAAACGTAAGCCCAATAAACGCTGTTACCAACCTCGCCTAGAGTTCAAGGAAGAACTACTACGATTTTAACTTAGGAATAGACACTAATTGTAAGGTGTAGAATTGATTGAAAGTTGAAATTCGGATTTTCTAAATAAAACATTCTGGGCTTTCATCTATCCTTAATCTACACGATCATGTTTGGACTGCGTGACACATCTCTCTGAAATTGATTAGACGACCCCTTTAGCTTATTCTTGTCGGTATATGTCGTGTAGGTGAGCAGCATTGGTAGGTGGGAACGCCTAAACCAATCAGATCGCATTGAATGGGCATGGCATTCAGAAGGAGCACGTACAGTTGATACACTGATGGGCTGGCATGTGTTCGGTCCGTGGTCTGTTTGTTTATCATTGGCAGACGCGCTTTCATCTACCAGTGCTGCTCACCTACGCGACGTGTACCTTCTTGTCTGTCCTAATGGGAGGGGGCGCCATTTACCAGCCCTCAGATCGGCCTGCCGGTCGCAGTGACGGATTTTCCACGACTTTCCCGTAGTAATAACTTTTCAATTGTAGCTTGTACCTATGTATGTCAAGGTTTTCGCAAGAAGAAGAAGATCACCTTAACTACGCCGAGTGGGGCAGGCTATAGAGGGTGACGAAGAGAGGTCGCTATTCTAGAGTTCTAGAGATATTGATTACTACTTAGAAAAGACAAGCCTGCCAACTTTATATCTATACGTAATTGTTCCGCTAATATAGTGACGCCATGCTGAAAAAATCCAACATTTCTGAATGCTACGAAATATTCGGAGAATCATAATCTCATTGTAACCGGGGAGGATATTAAAGCCTTATAAAGACTATAAATATAAAACATTAATCGACTGCTCTTCAGCGAACTCGACTACCCCAGCTCTGAAGTGTCGAACTGCTTGAGCGATATCCATGAAAAATCGATAATTTAATCAAGATCGATTGATGGCAATCGACACTTCAAAAACTAACTTCAGATCCGTGCACAGAGAACTCGGCTACTCCCCCCCCCCCCAAGCGAGAGAAATTAGCCCCAAGATCTACTTCGTCCGTCCGTCCGCGGACGGACGGACGGACAGACGGACCAACGGACAGACGGACAAACGGACAGGCGGACGGAAACAAACACCCACTACTCTTTTATGAATATATAGTAGGATTATATGGACTTGTCACTTGTCACAAATGCAAAAGGAAAACTAGCGTGCAAGCTTGAAATTACCCATCGCAACACAATGCTATAACAATGGAGATAGAATCACGCTAGGACAGAGGTCCTTTCAGGCCTATGTCATACCATCGCTCAATCCGAGCGAATCCTAATGATAAGCTCTGATCAGTGCTTATCATTAGGATTCGCTCGGATTGAGCGATGGTATGACATAGGCCTTAAGGAGAACAAATTCCAAAAAAGCTCCATTTACAGGTAGGCCATTTCAGTGTCCCACTTTGCCTAACAGTTCATTTTCAATTTTGCTCCTGTTACCAATGCGATAGTGGGAATTCCTCAAAGTGAAATCCTCTGGTTCCGAAAACGAGGGCATACGCTTTCTCGAGTACATAAAACCAAGTAATCGATTTCGCACTATTTCTTTGTTAACAGAACAGATTTGAATTATATGAGACTTGACAAAAACGCACTGATACCATACAAGTTGAAGCCATCTGTTAAGAATGCAATTGGATTCATAAATATTTCTAGGACACATCGGGATGTGGGGCCAATGTTCTTCTTGGTAGCGAGGTCTGGGGTCAGACCTTTTATTGGTTCGCTTTCCTTTATGTTATGCAATTACTTCCAAATGTTCTTATTGTTTTTTTCATTTATCCTATTTTTGCCTAAAACGTTAATCAATCTTATCCCTAATTTTGTTCCAGTCAGCTTCTGAGTGCATTGTTTTTCACATTAATTTTAGTCGTGTATGAATGTACTACAGTATAAGATCTTCGGGTGTATACTAGGCAGGAGGGGGCGACCGTAAAATGTCAATTGCGTTTGTCATCCTACACAACAACACCCACTGAACTTAAATAAAAGCTCTCGTATAATAGGACGGCAATGAGGCTGTCGTAGAAATTCAAGTCAGGGATTGGAAACGCAAATCGCTTTATGTCCCCTCCGATTAGGATATACCCGGATATTCTCCCCACAAGGATATTCTCTGTTCACCCTCTGCTTTTGCTTCGCCACATGTAATGATAAAGCCATTCTCCAAAGCGATGTCCTACCCCAGGCCTTGACCGATATCTTGAATCCCTTCAAGAAACAACTATTAGGGGGGGGGCCAAAAGTAATGAGACAAATTGAAAAAATATTTATCTCTTTATAACTCAATTACAACTCAACGATGCTGGGGAATGTATTTGCCATTAAAGGCAATGACCTTGCTGTCATCGCTCAGCCAACTTCCTGATCCCATCCTTACAGAACTGCTTGGGCCTGGTGTTGATCAACTGCTCGATGTGGTTGTCAAGGACTGCTTGGGTTCTTACGTCCCTTCCGACCAGGAAGTCCTGTAGGCTCAAGAAGTAGGTAGTCGCATGGAGAAATGTCCGGCGAATGCGGTGGGTGAGGAATGTGAACGTAGCCCAGCTGGCCAAACTTATCCGTGCTTACTTGTTCCCGATGGGGTGCGGCGTTGTCGAAGAGGAGAACCTTCTTGAAGCGCTGCGAATGAATGAGAGCGAGTCGACTGCCCATCTCTTCTATTTCGTTCACCATGGCCTTGGAGTTCATCGTAGTGCTCTTGGGAAACAGCTTCCGATAAACCGATCCATGGGCGCAGACCCAAAATCTCGAAAGGTGCTTCTCGCCGTGAAGATCTCGCCGAACTAAGGTCTGTTACAGGTCAACAGGCCTCACCCAGACTCGCTGCTTAGCGGGGTTAAGGTAGAAGACGTACTTCTCATCTTGCGTGAATATTAAGCCCAGGCTGCTCGGCGTTGGGAATTGGGCGAGATTTGCGCGACACAGGTCGACTCGTCAGACCGGGGTTTCGGCATGAGACAGACTGGGGTTTTGGCATGCTTCTGGAAAGGGCGGAAGTCGTAACTTCTCAGATGGGCTTCAGTAAGTAGCATACAAACATACAAATACGATAAGCAGGAAACCAGACTCCAGCCACGAAATATGTGGACACGGGTGTCTCATTACTTTTGCCCCCCCCCTAATATACCGACCGCCGGCATACAGACCATGTTGCCCAGGCAAGAGACTGCCAGTTGCGGAGACGATGTGGTTTCGCTTTCGTTCCACGCACGCCGACTATTTAATAGCCATCCGTTCCGTCCACTGCCGATGTCTCTCAAAACGGGATCTATTGTCGACAGATGTGTCGGCTGAGTGGTCTAGTGGTATGATTCTCGCTTAGGGTGCGAGAGGTCCCGGGATCGATCCCCGGCTCAGCCCGAAGTTTTGCCCATGCTCAGTCGAAGTATAAACTGCGCTTTTTCGTAAACATCTCGGAACATAAAGTGCTGAAAAACAAAATTTTTGTCTTTTACGAAATTAGAATCAGGGATAAAAGGCAGCGCTAATCTACTCCTTTCGGGACGCACAACGCATTCTACTTCTAAGATGTCGTGGAGATAATTTGTATGCTTGAATTTGGCCTATCCAATGATCTGCGATGGTCAGCCCATGGACAAGTTAGTGCTTCCCAGAAAAGGCTGGTACCAATGCTCGTCGACGTCGGAGGGATGGAGGGTTGAGTATTTATTTATTTGAAACTAATCCAATCAGATATCAGAAAGAAACATAGGGAACAGAACCAACAACAACAGAGATTGGACGTGATGAGCTGAGAAATTTAAGAGATGGCTCAAATTGCTGAAAGTGCTGAAAAGGCCAGGAATCCTTCTTGATAATGGATGAGAAGAAAAAAGAATAGCAGGAGTGGATAAGTAACAAATAGGTAGTGGGTAGAGGAGGCATCTGCCGGGAAACGGGCGGCATCGGCGATCGGGCGATTTCTTGTTACTTGAAAAATCCAATCAAGAGCATATAAAAACATGGAGAATAGAATCGACAATGAATGAGAATGAAATGAACTGCAATAAGGGAATGAAAGAGAACTCAAGGTGTTGAAAAGGTCAGGATTTCTCCTTGATCACGAGTGAAATGAAAGAGAAAGCTAGCAGGAATGGACCAGTAAAAAGGAAGCAGTGGATAGAAGAGGCATCTAGGAATATATAATCACAGTGAGGCTGGCCAAGATACTACTGCAAACGGGAGCCAAGGAGGCCCTGCATAGGTATACGTATATGGGCCGTTTAAAATGACGATAGGAAACCCTTGGTAATACCGTTAGGAGGTCCCAGGCCACAAACTAGATAATCGACAAATTAAGGTGGCAATGTAATAGTATGCCAAGTGAATCGGTCCCACTGAGAATTTAAGAGGTCCAGCTGCTAGAATGAATGGATAAATTTGGATTTCGTCGCGTTCAAGGGAGGAAACCCGACCTGTGAGAAGTGAAGTGCTAGATTTAGAATGAGCATAAAAGAGGGCATCACTAAATAGAAAAACAACAACTGAGCATGACGTTGACGCATAAGTTGTACATATACACATGACTCCACTCAACAGAGAGAGTACACCGGACGGACGAGCCACAATGGAGAATCGCATTGAAGAAGCTGAAATCGCATCCATAAACTAAGTGAGAGGACAAGGAAGAAGATGATACGAAAGAAAACCGCCCTCTACGGTCCACGCAGCACCATGACACAACCCACAGTTAACCGACTACGACCAGGGACCAGAGAAATAGCACAACGTACCACCGACGAAACAAGAAAATCCTGAAAAAAAAGGTTACCAAAACCATTTCGACCCAACCAATGCTAGCCAAAAAAGAAACATTTTGGAAAAAAAAACACACTTGCCTTATGCACTATGGGTCCGAGGAGTTAGCTAAAGTTTCTAAAATGCGACATGAGACGCAATCGAAATGATTGTGATTTCCTGTATATAAAGAAAGAAGGATCTAACTCATTCCATCGAGAAGCAACTCTACCAAGGAAGCTCCCTTCGAAAGCCTTAGTACGAGGTTTAAAAGGTCTTACTCGGAATGCATGTCCTCTACTGGTACCGATGGTGGCTGATGGGTCAAAAAAATCAGCTAAGTTTAGGGAAAGCTCGTTCGTGGTGAGTTTATACATAAGCGTCAAGTCGTTTATCATTCGGCGGCATTTGAGAGACGCTGTACCCAGTTTACGGAGACGCTCATGATAGGGAATTGAGGAGGCGCCTATACGAGCAAAGCATTTGTAGGTAAAGCTATCTTGAATCTTTTCTAGAGCATCAATATCAGATTGTTTGTATGGAGACCTAATGGGGACCCGTATTCCAAAATAGGCCTTACGTAGAGCGTGAATAAACGGAAAAGAACCTTTACATCTCGCGTCTTAAAAGCTCTAAGGATGTAGTTAGGCACTGAACTGGCCCTTGCAGTAATCTTTTCAATATGACAGGAAAAATCTAAATTGTTTGAGTAGGTAACACCTAGGTCTTCTACAAGAGAGACTTGAGCGAGAGGGGATCCATTTAATGTGTAGTCCATTTCGGGATGTCTGTCGCCAATTTTCATAACTGCAGTCTTATTTAAGGCGATGTCGAGCTCCCACTTGTCTGCCCAACTTGAAAGACAATCTATTGCTACTTGAAGCTTTGTGGCGTCATTTATGGTGTATATTTTGGAGTCATCAGCAAACATGCTGCAGAAGCACCCCTCAGGGAGGGCACCAAAAATGTCGTTAACATACAAGAGGAACAGTAATGGCCCAAGGCAGGTCCCCTGAGGAACGCCGCTAGGGGTATGGTAGGGGAGGGACATTTGACCATTAATTGAAACGGACTGATATCTGCTAGTGAGGAAGGAACGAAAAAATTCTAGCAACCTACCTTCAATACCGTACCAGGACAGCTTACCTAGGAGAAGTGGAATGGAAACAGAATCAAAGGCTTTGGCAAAATCAACGTAACAGACGGAAATAAACTTCCTGTTGTCGATTTCCTTTTGCCAACATGACACTGTTGACAAAAGGGCAGAGACAGTGGACTTTTTGGCGAGAAAACCGTGTTGCTCTTGGCTTAGTAAACAATTGCGGTCAATATAGGCAGTCAACCCTCGGCAGGCAATTCGCTCCATGACCTTGCTAGTTGAGCATGTTAAGCAAATGGGTCTATAGTTTTGTACACAATGTTTGGAACCTTTTTTATATACAGGCCGAACAAGACCAAACTTCCATACTTCTGGCAAGTTACCTTGCAGTAAGATCTTGTTAAATAATAAGGTAAGAGGAGTAACGAGGCCGAGCGCTGCTTTTTTTTAGGAAAATGTATGGTATGCCATCTGGAGACGTTGAAACTCTATTGGGAAGTTTCCGTAGAACACTGTAAACAACATTGCTGGAGATGTCAATCCAGTCTAACGTATCCATAGTTTTTTTATCCGCGCCACTAGTAAAGATTTTACCTGAAGCGTTCTTATAAACCGACCGAAAATACTTTGCAAATTCTTCGGATTTTTCTTGATCGTCCATGATAATTTTGCCATCATCGGTACACAGGTTTGGGATAGACTCACGCATTTTCAACTTATCCCTACAGTAGGTGAAGAACTTTTTTGGGTTCCTACATGAAGCTATGCGAATTTCTTTCCTGATTTCATAGCGCAGAAGCGCTCGCTTGAGTTTACGGGAGTATCGGTGAATCCGACTAGATGTGACACTGCGAGAGAGGATGGAGTCGACTTTTGACTTAAGCATTCGAATTTTTCTAGGATATGCTTCAACGAGATCTTTATTGGGGGAAACAGGAACGTATGTAGCAATTAATTGGTGGCAAAGCTCCATGTAGTACCCATAAAACTCTTCAACCGTGCTCGTTGTGTTGTTCAGATGAAGCCAATCGATGAGGGAAAGAGCCGAAATAATGGCCTCAAAGTCAGCAGCAGCATAGTTTCTATAAGGAGCCTTACCACGAGGTTCTTCTTTAAGCTGAACAGATAGTCCAAAAGCAACGGACATGTGATCAGATGTACTAAATGGCGGGAGAACACGGATATCCTCCAGGATGTCTGTATTAGTAGTGAGAACGATATCCAAAATGTTGAGCCCGTGAGTGGGCTGTCTTACCATCTGCTTAAGATTTAGGGAGTTTGCAAAGTCAAGGAAGGACCTCGAGCAGAAGGTTGATGTTCCTCCTCTGTGTGTTCGGCATTCCCAATCTATTAAAGGAAAATTAAAATCGCCAGCTAATACGACGTGACCATCCCAGGCGTTGCACAAGTCAAACAAAAACGCGATAAAATCTTGAAAGGAATGTTTGGAACAAGACGGTGAGCGGTAGGCCGTGATAAGGAGAACTTTATCTTTGTTTTTGTCAAGCTGGAGGACCACTGTTTGGATATCACCATCAAAATCACTGCAAGCAACTAAATGATGTCTTATGTCCTTTCGAATCAGAACAAGAACACCCCCTCCTGCTCTTGGACTGTCGCGGTCACAGCGGTGAACATAGTAAGAAGAATTTAGACTAAGAGCGGCATCATTTATCGAATTGGCTTTACACCAGCTCTCGGTAATGAGAAGGCCATCCGGTTTCTGGTAAAGGAGGAAGTTTAAATCCGGAATTTTGTTGATTATAAAGCGAGCATTTATTAGAACGAAGGAATTTTCAATTTTGCGGTTTGGAAGTGTTTTAAGTTTGAAGGGGCCCATTAAGAATTCATGGACATCGTTACAGAGCGCCTTAGTAGAGCAAAAATCCTAGGCCGTGACAGCAGAGTTTTGCGAGAGGGAGGAAACGGGAGAATGGCCAGCGTTATTGACAGATGAAGGCAGAGGGGAAGAAAGGACACTAGTAAGATAATTACCAGGGAGCTCACGAGGGACCTTAAGTTTATGAATGGCAAGGTCCCGCACTACATAGGCTAGCTTGCCTTCGTTGCGGTTCATTTTGCCAGCTTTATTAGGGGGGGGGGGCCAAAAGTAATGAGACACCCCATGCCGTGTCCATATATCTCGTGGCTAGAGTCCGGTTTTGTGCTTATCGTATTTGTATGTTTGTATGCTACTTACTGAAGGCCATCTGAAAAGTTACCACTTCCGCCCTTTCCAGAAGCATGCCAAAAACCCCAGCCTGTCTCATGCCGAAACCCCAGTCTGACGAGTCGACCTGTGTCGCGCAAATCTCCCCAATTCCCAACCCCGAGCAGCCTGGGCTCAATATTCACGCAGGATGAGAAGTACGTCTTCTACCTTAACCCTGCCAAGCAGCGAGTCTGGGTGAGGCCTGGTGAGTTGTTACCGACCTTCGTTCGGCAAGATGTTCACGGCGAGAAGCATCTTTGGAGCTTTTGGGTCTGCGCCCATGGATCGGTTTACCGGAGGCTGTTTCCCAAGAGCACCACGATGAACTCCAAGGCCATGGTGAACGAAATAGAGGAGATAGGCCGGCGACTCGCTCTTATTCATTCGCAGCGTTTCAAGAAGGTTCTCCTCTTCGACAACGCCGCACCCCATCGGGAACAAGTAAGCACGGATAAGCTTGGCCAGCTGGGCTACGTTCACATGCCTCACCCACCGTATTCGCTGGACATCTCTCCATGCAACTACCACTACTACTTGAGCCTACAGGACTTCCTAGTCGGAAGGGACACAAGAACCCAAGCTGTGCTTGACAACCATATCGAGCACTTGATCAGCACCAGGCTCAAGCAGTTCTGTAAGGATGGGATCAGGAAGTTGACTGAGCGATGGTAGCAAGGTCATTGCCCTTAATGGCAAATACATTCCTCAGCATCGTTGAGTTGTAATTGAGTTATAAGGAGATAAAGATTTTTTTTCATTTTGTCTCATTACTTTTGGCCCCCCCTAATAGTGCGCAACAGCCGATGAGCCTGGTTGGGAGTGGGCCTGAGCTGAGACCTGCCATTTCGGGCGCTCACGATCGTCGGCGCCTCCCGCAACTGCGCTACGACGTGCTATAATAGATCATTCATTCCCATCCCTTTTCAGAAGTCGTCATGCGAAGGCAGTCTAACCAAAAACGAGCGCGTCCGCCTAGTTGACCGAGCGATGCGAGCAGAATCCGCTGCTCTGGAATGTGAGGGCAAGATGAAGGGTCTTGAAAGAGAGGTGGGTGGAGTTAACGACGTATTTTGAAGGATTCTTTCAAAATTTCGCAATTTATATTGACTTATTGCTGTTCTTTTGTTATTAAAAATGTTCTGATTTCGTGGGTTTGGAAATATTCAGAGATCCCAATATTTTTTTTTAAATTTTCACGGACTGGAAAAAAGTGGTCCTCATAAATTCAGTCAATATTGCGACAAAATATAAATTCAGTAAATGTTAGGATTATTTTTAACATTATTATTGGTTCAGTAAACTTTTCCTCAGAGAGAATTATCAAATCAAGAAACACTTGAGAAGGGAGACACTAAACGTTGTTTTCTTCCTCCATTTTTGTATCGCCAGCAAACAAGTCAATTAGTCAATAAATCCATAAATAACGCGCATAAGCAATTAGATAAGCTTATGAACTTACTAGAAAACGGTCAGATAAGTAAAGGATAAAGGACGGCGTCATTCAATCCTCTTTGGGATGCGCCACGCATTCTACTTCTACGGGATGTCGTGAAGGCGATTTGAATGCGTATTTGGCCATACAGTGACTTACGGTGGCCAGCCGATGAACAAGTCAGTGCTTTACCCTTTCCAGACAAGTCTGGTACCAATTCACCGACCCCGGAGGGATGGAAGGCTTGGTTGGCCTGGGCGGGAAATCCGAACCAGGAACCTGATATCGGGTGCTGGCGACAGCGGCGCCTCCTCCGACTGTGATCCACGCGCCCGTCAGATAAGTACTAGTCGATAATATGGCCTGCACGGGTCGCGTGAATACATGCCCAATCAGTCCGCATCAAACGATCCCGCCACCTGGAGATTCGTACACGGTTGGTGCCCTGGTTGATTGCGCGTATTTGGTCAGTGGCTTGATTGACTCTGATTGGCTGGCTTGTTCTTCCAACCTATGTGGACCACATTAACTACTATTACTGCCAGCTGTGAATGGAATGTAATGAAAAATTTGTGACGTTCCATTGTAACACATAGAATATAAAACTAAAGTTCTTAAAGCAATTTTGGTAAATTATCCCTAATAATTTATACCCATTCGAAAAGGTGTAACTCCTTCCCGTTCACTGAGCATCCACTGTGGAGGTTTTATCACCTGTCTTCCCGTTGATCATCGACTTTTTCGAGCGGGCGTCAGCAGCGTCTCCATTCGTCCCTGTCGCGTGCCAGAGTGGTCCAATGGATCCTCCTCGCTCGAGGGACACGAAGAGCGCCATATCGGTTGTTCAGGGCTTTCATGAAGAAGTCCGACCAACGCGTTGGTGGGCGTCCCGGTGTTCTCTTGGCATCCCGCGGAATCCAGTCGGTGATGGCTCTCATCCAGCGGTTGTCTGCGAATCGCATTACGTGACCGGCCCACCTAATTTTCAACAACTTGGCCCATGCGACTGCGTTTCTGATCTTCGAACGTCGGCGAAGCTCGGAACTCGGAAAGTGGAGTGTTATAACAAAAAGAATCGTCTGGAGATAGGCGGCGACGAGAACCACTTTGTGTGAAAAAATTCTTCACTTTCACTTTACTTTATTAATCTAAAAAGTGAGCCAGTGCTAAGCGACTGACCCTCTTGGTCAGTATACAGGCCAGAAAGTCTTGCATTTTAGTTGTTCTAGAATAATGCACTGCAGCAGAATGCACCGCACAGATTTATTTATTTATTTATTCATTTATTTATTCAAGGCGTAGACATGAGTCCGCGCGTTACAAACTAACAAAAGAACTGAACAAAACAACTAAAATACGTGAACAACTCAATTAGGTACCAATCCTTGTGCAACGTTATCAACACATCTCATATGACACAGCACTGAAATATTTGTCAAGCAAGATACGTTCTACAGGTACGCGCAGACATACTCGCCAGATCATCGTACCTACCTAGCAGCAAATTAAAATCCTTCAAGATCCTGTACGTTAAGAAGTCTGACCTAACTCGCGTCCTTGCTATGGAGGTTCGAAGTTTGAGCTTCCCCCTTACGGATCTAGTCAGCGTTCCATCAAAAAATTCTTGTGCGTTAATGGAAAGCTTGTTGGCAAGGATTTTGTATTAGGTTGGAAAAAAAGTCTTTTCATTTTTTTCAAAGATTTATTACTTCACAACTACAAAGTCAAATCAATTGAGATAAACTCTATTTTGTTCTACTACACTTCTCCAAAGACGTGGTAATTTTTCTAATTCCTCTCGCGTAAAAGACTGCAGTTCTGAAGTCGAATCACCGCTGAATCCAATTTTTGAGGTCCTCGTCCGTTTCAAAATATTTCTCTCCAATTTCTTGCTTGAGAGCGTGGAAGAAATAGCATTCGGGAGGGCCGAGGTCAGGGCTATACGGTGGATGTGGCATTACCTCCCAGCCCAGCTTCTTTATTGTTTCTCTTGTGTGTCTTGCAGCATGTCGCTTTGCGTTGTCATGCAGGATCATCACCTTCGACTTCTCAGGCCTCTTTTCTTGGAAAGCTGCGGCGACTTTGTGGAGTTGGCCACTGTATGTGGCAGCAGTAAGTGTCTCTCCACTTCTGAGAGTTTGCCGATAAATCACTCCTCTGATATCCACCAAACACTCAAGAGAATCTTCCGTTCGTGAACATTGGGCTTGAGATCAGACTTAGGGCTCTCTCCCTTTTGTACCCATTGCCTTTTCCTCGGAAGTTGGCACACAGAACCCAGGACTCCTCGCCTGTCACAATCCGCGGAAGAAACGATTTTCTTCCTTATCTGGACAGAAGAGAAGCAGCGATGGAGAGCCGTCGACCTTTCGAGTGTCTGACAGGGCATGTGGAATCCAAGCTCCAAATTTCCATGAAAGCCAAGATTCTTCAGATGGATTCCCACTATCCTACGAGACACTTCGACCTTCTCTGCCAGTTGACGTGTCGTCGGACTACTATCGGTACGAAGAAGATGAAGTAGCTCAGTGTGGTCCAATTCAGTCGGCCTTCCTGACCTTGCTTTGTCCTCGGTTGAATAATCTCCCTTTAAAAACTTTCCGAACCATTCATAACAGGTCCAATGAGTATTAGATCCCAAGCCAGGTATATGGTTAATTTGGTCGGCTGCCTGACCTGCTGTAGATCCTTTAATGAATTCATGAAGAATGCGGCGCCGAAAATGGCCATGAGGTAGATCTGGCATTGAGTTCGGAAGATTGGATGGATAACGAATTACAAGAAGAGTCTTAACCTGTGTCTGCGTGCGAACGGTGGACAAGTGTGATAGGATTACGAAATCAGCAATCAACATTGGCTAGTGCGTTTACAAGGGGAAGGGTAAAAAAAATTTCGAAGTGTGAAGAGACTTTTTTCCAACCTAATACATCATGAGAAGGTCAGCGGTTTTTCTTCTCGTTCTCAGTGACGAAAGACCAAAAAACACAGATCGTTGAGGGCCACGAGGTATTAGGCTGTAGTTCATCGAATAACACCTCATCATGAGTTTCCTGGTGAAGTTGTTTTGAACACTTTCCAAAAGGTCAGTGTCCTTCTTCCTCGTAGGATTAAATACAGTAGTGCCCGATTCCACAACAGGTCTCACATAGGTTTTATAAGCCCGAATATAGACTTCAGGAAGCTTTGATTTCAAAGCCCTGAAGAGATTGTATATACAAAAATTGGCTTTTTTCACCAAAATTCTGCAATGTTGAGAAAAACATAGGTCACTGGTAACATTGTAGCCTAAATCTCGAGCTTCATTCACTCTGTTGAGCAGGTCGCTGTTAATTGTGTACGTCGGCGTCCGGGTCTGGTTTTTGGGTCCAATAATCAAAAGACGAGTTTTTTCAGTTGAAAGTGGTAGTTCCCATAATTTGGCCCAACTACTAACGAAGTCAATCGCTGCCTGAAGGGTCTTAGAGTCTTCAGGCCCATCAATTCTTTTGTAAATTTTAACGTCATCGGCATACATGTTGCATTTGACGCTCAAATTGTTGATGAGTCCCGGAAGTTCATAAGTATACAACAAGAACAAGAGTGGAGAGAGCTCTCCGCCTTGCGGAACACCACTTAATGCAGGGAAGACTTTAGAGAACTCACACTTGATCTTCACTTGGTACGTTCTTCCAGACAAGAATTGCCGAGTCCAATCCATTATCATGGGATGGATTCCCACAGCTCCCATTTTTATGACCAATTTCTCAAGAGGTATTTTATCAAAGGCTTTTGAGAAGTCAAAGTACACCACATCCGTGCACTTTTTCTCGTCAAGAGCTTTGGACCAGTCGTTGAGAGAGGTGAGGAGCGCAGTTTCTACGGATCTCCCTTTGAGGAAACCATACTGGTAATCAGAAATTATTTGGTGCCTTTCTAGATGTGCCAGAACGTGCTTCTTGAGAATCTCTTCAAAAGTTCTAGCGAATATTGAAGTGATGCTAACTGGCCTGTAATTTTTTGCATCATTGCGGGACCCCTTTTTATGAATGGGTGTTACAAAAGCGTGTTTCCACCTAACGGGGATTTCGGCTCTCATAAAACTCAGGTTAAATATGTGTTCCAAAGGATAGGCTATATAATGGACAACATTTTTGATAAAGCTCAAAGGAACCAAATCTGGAGTTAATGAAAACGATTTGGGCCACTTACTCAACACATCAATTATCTCCTCCCTTAGAAACCATACCGTGCTATTCATCTGAGGAAAATGGGGCAGATCCTTACCTATCTCACCCAAAGGATCTTTTCCCCAGATGTGATCCTTGTTGTATGCTTTGAGGAAAACCTCGCCCAACAAGTCAGCTTTGTCACTTTCCGTAGAAGCCAGCTCACCATCATCCTTTGTCAAACTAGGGACCCCATTATCCTTTCCAATCCGAGAGCTTACGTACCTGTAGAATGCTGTTCTATCTTTAGACTTAGCTATCTTATATCTTATATTGATGAGTAATCCTTTTTCTTCATCCTCCACGAATACGAACTTCATTTCTGAAAGGTTCATTTTTGATTCAAGCAATCTTCTTTAAACCACAAGTAGTTGTGTTTCTGAGGTTATAAGCTGTTACAGCGACATTTTGTGGAGATCAAAACTATATGGGCGGAAAGCTCTTTGAGTTCCGCTAACAGATACATCATTAAAGCGCCTTATTTTTTGCTTAGGGTGCGTGTGGCGCAGTCGGAGGAGGCGCCGACTATCGGCTGCGCCCGATACCAGGATCCTGGTTCGGATTTCTCACCCGGCCAACCAAGCCTTCCATCTCTCCGGGATCGTTGAATTGGTGCCGGACTTGTCTGGGGAGGACAAAGCACTGAATTGTTCATCGGCCACCGCAAGTCATTATGGCCAAATACGCATTCAAATCGCCTCCTCGACATCCCGTAGAAGTAGAGTGCGTGGCGGGTCCCGAAAGGGATTGATTAACGCTGTCCTTTATCCTTTATGATTTATTTTTTGCTTTTGTTGACTTTTCCGCAATAGAAATCAAATATTAAACACTCTAGATTCTACCTCAACTTCAGATTCGGACGCTGGAGCTGCGAAATCACGATCTGTCGACGGAAGTGTGTTGGCTACGCCAGCAGTGCACTATATCCTGTCCGGATGTGAGTGTTTGAACAGTCGATTTGATTCATTTTGCCAGTAAATCTACCACTGTGCCGTAAAAAGTGGTTGAGTTTGCTGGTGAGTTTGGTTAGGTGAAGATGTGGTGAACTGCCAGCTTGGACGATGTCTGAACGTCTCACATTGCCACGCTGGAGGCAGTACTGGTAACAGACTGCTTTTGACGAGCGACTGCTTGCAGGTGCCGAATGGCTCGATGACGTCGTTCGTGCCACCGACGTGCCCAGAACAATGTCAGGTGGAGAAGAAGGTATTGCAGGACACTGTGACCAAGCAGGTGCTTCACTTGTTTGTTCATAAAATTCTCAGACCTAAAGCAACAGTGCTTGTGGCACGTCTGAAAACGCAGCCATGTCTGAGTTCCGAGGAATGCCTAAGCCTGGGAATATAATGTCCTTCTGATGTAATGGAGGCGTGCGGAGCGCAGTCGGTGGAGGCGTCGGCTGTTGCGTGCATTTCGATCCAAGGTCTTTGGTTTCGAATTCCCGCCCTGGTCAATCAAGACTTCTAACACTCGATGACAGTGTACCAGTCTTGTCTGGGGTGGATGAAACGCTAACTTCTCAATCGGCTGGCCTCATTGTATAAACCAAATAGGATAGAGGATAACGAATGGCGTTTCTCAATCCGTTTTAGGGTGTGCCACGCATTTCACTTCTTCGGGATGTCGTGGAGGTGGTCTGAAAGCCTATTTGGACACAGAATAACTTGAGGTAGCTAGACGATGAACAAGTCAGTGCTTTATCCTTCCTAGACAAGTCTGGTACCAATTCATCGATTTTTTCTTCATTCGAAATTTCTCCCAGAGAATGCTGAAACGAAATCCATGGCGCATCTGATAAATATACTCATTTAAAGGTTTAAAATTTACAAATTGTTGTAAAGCGCTTACATAGCCTTAACTTGAACCAGGGATGTAGCGTCATAGATATAGAAAGGAGGGTGGAAGGCATGGTTGGTCTCTTGTGTAGAAAATCCGAATCAGGAGCTTGGTAGCGGGTTCACGCGGTAGACGACAACACCACCGGCCGCGCCCATAGGCCAAATACGCACTCAAGTTGCCTCCACGAGGTCCTGAAGAAGTAGAACGCATGGCGCATCCCTAAAGCGACTGAACAACGCGGTCATTTATACGCTACCCTTTAAATTTTCTAAACGCTGGCTCTGTTCTAGAATGCCGAACTCAGCCATCTGCGAATGGAGGTGGAACGACTAAACGCTGCTGATGTCCGGAAAGACATCAGAACTTCCGAGCTCATCAAAGAGATCACATCGGCGAGGGCAAGAATACATGCTCTAGAAGGTAGTTAGTTTACAGCAATCCTATAAGACTAGAATCTTCTGAACCTATTCTCTGATATTAACTATAAAAAATTACCGCCCCTCTTCAGACCTCTGCCGAAGTCAGATGAATGGTATACTTCCGCCGTCTCGTGATTCAATCGAGGAGACGGAAGAAGAGGCGGCTTCGCAGGAGGACCAGGAAGCCGGTTCGTCTTTCTGTCCTTCCTTCATATTTTCATTCTTGAAGTTTCTTAAAGTCTCTTGTCGCCGCTAGAAAAAAATGTGGTCTCTTCTTAAGGGGGTGAAGCAAACGCTGACCAGTGTGAGGTCGTGGAGGAGTTGCCGCCGGAAGACGATGGGAAGCTCTACAAAGCCTCGAAAAATTCGAATCTTCGACTTCTGACTTCGCGGCCTAGACCATCGTTGCGAAAGATTTTCACCACCTCGAAGGATCGTAGAATAGACGGCAAAGGTTAGTGGCTACCTCTCGAGGAAGCGCCTGAGAGTTCGCTATCGTTTACCATTTCAGTTCGTCCAAGCACTGCCATAGAAGCTCGCTCAAGCTCCTTTGTTCCTCCGCCATTAGAGCGAGTCGACACGGTTCCTGTGCTGAAGAGCGTCGAAATATTGCCTGGCATCCCTCAAAACGATGGGCTTACAGAAGTAAGTTCGCGACAGCTCAGCCAACCGCATCGCGACCGCGTGCGCAGCCTCCTTGCGCCGTTTAGTGCCTTCAAAACTGGAATGATCGGGCACTATTGTACTTTCAGGATTCCCGAGGTCGAAGAGAGGTAAAAAAAAAGTTTGCCTAAATTTTGCACAGGAGGGGGGTATCTGGGATGCTGATCACGAATCTGGTATCCGCTTTTGTTATTACGCTGGAGTACGGAAGCTACGATTTAGGGAATCTTTAGAATATCAGAGGAAGTACCTTAGCTATCGGTGGTCAGGACCTTAGTCACCCGTACCTACTGTAGCCTACCATAAATAAAGATAAAAGGATAAAGAACGGCGTTACTCAATCCCTTCTGGGATGCGCCAGCGCATTCTACTTCTACGGGATGTCGTGGAGGCGACATGAATGCGTATTTGGCCATACAATGACTTGCGGTGGCCAGCCGATGAACAAGTCAGCGCTTTATTCTTCCCAGACAAGTCTGGTACCAATTCACCGACCCCGGAGGGATGGAAGGCTTGGTTGGCCTGGGCGGGAAATCCGAACCAGGAACCTGGTATCGGGTGCACGCGGCAGTCGCGCCTCCTCCGACTGCGCTACACACGCCCCTAGCCTACCATACTCCAGCATAATACGCAAAAAGAATGTCAGATTCGTGATCAGCACTCCAAATAACCCCCATAGCTGAAGTTTGGACGAAGTTAGAGATTATTACCTCGACAGCCTTAATCACCTGCACCTACCGTAACCCACCGCAATCGGCCGATATTTTAAATGCGGATGTCAGACTCGTGATTAGCACCTCAAATAACCTTCCTGGGCGAAGTTTGGGCGAAAATTTTTTCGACCTCTGCAGCACCTCTGGAGTCCCGAAAGTACAAGACATAGTGCCGAATAATTAATTACCGTTCAGGTGCGTACCGTAGAAGTTCACAGCGACAACCCCTATCAGGAAGACAAAGACGTGCTTCAAGATTCCGAGAGTGACTACTCGGACATCGACGTCACAGACATTCTGGAGAATTCTAATCGATCTACAGCTTTGGTTGGTTTTAGTCAAGCGAACGAGGGAGATGCTGGATTGTCAGTGTGCATTGTTTTCAGTCACTGCGGACCCAGTCGAGCAAGAGTCGCGATTCTGGATACTGTCGAGCGGATTCGTTCTCAGCAAAACATGCATCTAATAAACAGATTGTATAGCTCTTTAAATCTATTAAGCCGTTATGAAAATTGAATTTCGACCTGGGTAAAGTGAGCATGAAATGGTGCATAGTATCCTACCGTTAATAAAAGTGCTTTTCGCCCTTTCCAGAAGCATGCCAAACCCCAGTCCGACGAGTCGACCTGTCTCGCGCAAATCTCGCCCAATTCCCAAGCCCGAGCAGCCTGGGCTCAATATTCACGCAAGATGAGAAGTTCGTCTTCTACCTTACCCTGCCAAGCAGCGAGTCTGGACGAGGCCTCGTGACCTGCTACCGACCTTCGTTCGACGGGATGTTCACGGCGAGAGGCACCTTCTGAGCATTTGAGTCTGCGCCCGTGGACCGGTATACTGGAAGCTGTTTGAGCACGACGATGGACTATAAGGCCATGGTGAACGAAATAGGAGAGATGGGCCGGCGACTCGCTCTTATTCAGTCGCAGCGCTTCAAAAAGGTCCTCGACAACGCCGCACCCTATTGGGAACAAGTAACCACGGATAAGCCAGCGCCAGCTGGGCTACGTTCACATGCCTCACCCTCGCCGGACAGCTCTCCATGCGACTGCTGTAAGGCCTCGTGCATACTTCCCGTCGCCGCGATTCAATCGCGGCGACGGGAAGTATGCACGAGGCCTAAGATCCCAAACTCGCTCGGTCCAGCTGCACCGCGTGTGTTGTCTGAATGCACACAAACACCGCATTTGACGACACCGACCTAGAAATGCACCTCAGCGGCCGCGGTAGCGGCGCTTCTTCCTCCCCGAAGCCGCGTGAGTCGCGTCGTGTCGATGTGGCAATTTTCGATATCCACCGACACCATGGCCAGTCGATATGGAGGAGGGTTGTTGATCGGTTGGTGGCGGATCGCGGTTCTTCCACCGCCGCTACAGGAGGAGAACCCTGGGAGACGGGAGCAGTTCTCGCACGAGCAGCTTGAATGCGTCACAACATGGAGTCCCTTCCCTAGCCTGTCTCTGCGCTCGAAGAGCGTAGAACCCAGCGGCGGACTCCTCCTGAGCGACGAAAGCAGTCTCCACACCAGCAGTTTGGATCGCAAATACCCTGGAGTCCCTTCTCGAGCCTAGTTCTGCGCTCTTCGAGCGCAGAACCCAGCTGCGGACTCCCCCTAATCGAAGAATGCAGTTGGAGGGTGGTTTTTGGACGACGTCGTCGAATTCAGTGGTTGTGTGCATTCACACAACACACGCGGTGCAGCTGGACCGAGCGAGCTTGGGACCACTACTATGTACTTGAGCCTACAGGACTTCCTGGTCGGAAGGGATAGCAGTCCTTGACAACCATATCGAGCAGTTGATCAACACCGGGCCCAAGCAGTTCTGGAAGGATGGGATCAGGAAGTTGGCTGAGTGATGGCAGCAAGCCATTGACCTTAATGGCGAACACATTCCCCAGCATCGTTGAGTTGAAATTGAGTTATAGAGAGATAAAGAATTTTTTTCAAATTGTCTCATTACTTTTGACCCCCCCCCCTAATAATAGATCATCAGTCAGCCTGTCTGTCTGTGCTTCCGTCAGCGCAGAATTAATTGGCCTCGCGAGCTTCCCCAACTGCTGAATCGAACACAGGCTTCGGCTCCACAATGCGTGTAGTGCAGTCGGAGGAGGTGCCCGCTATCGCGCCCAACCCATTCCAGGTTCCACACAGGCTAAACAAGCCTTCCATTCCTGCGAGGTTGGTGAATTGGTACCAGACATGACTGAAAAGGACAAAGCGCTGATTTGGTCATTGGATGGCCACCGCAAGTCATTGCACAGCGAAGTACGCATTCAAATCGCCTTCAAGACATTTCTTAGAAGTAGAATGCGTGGCGCTTCCCAAAAGGGGTTGAGTAGCCTCGCCCTTTACCATTTATTCTTTTACACAAGCCTCGCTAATAGTGAACATTATCGATCGTTATCACAGATCGATATTATAGATTTTATCCAGAAATACAAACTTTAAGTGGTATGATGGTCAGCGGACAGAAGTGTGATTTGGTGAGCTTAGTCGATTGAGCAATCACTATCGATCGCTCCCATATTATCGAATCTTCCCGGCAATGGCCACTTGACGTGGGTATGGCAAGAGTACATATGATGGGTGGTGAGCAGGGATGTGCGGAAATTTTTTCAAGATAAGCGAAAGACGGAATACGGCACCGCGAAAAGGCTCGAAAATAGGCAGAAACCGGAATCCGAAACACGGAAACGGAAACGACTTAAAACTCATTACTTTGTCTAAAATTTCATAAATAGTTTTATATGTATATATACCAGTGGCTCCGTAAATCTCGGACATGAGATCTCAGCCTCGAAGATGACCCCCGTAGTCGACCTAGAGCAATCATGGTCGACGAGTTGAAGGAATTGGTGGAAACTGAACAATCCCAAACAGTTCGCGGGATTGCGGAAGAGGAAGACGTCAGAGGAAAACTGTTGTTGCGGATGCTGTGAAACGCTTTGGGAAGGTGAAAAAGCTCAAAAAGTGGGTGCACCACGAGTTGGGTGAGCGGAAAAATTTGCCACGTTTCGAGATTTGTTCTTCTCCACTTTACTTTTACACAATAAAACTGAGCCGTTTTGATCGAATCATCACATCTGATGAAAAGTAGATTCTGTATGACGACAGGAAACGTTCCGAACAGTGGTGGGACTCTCTAGGCATTTTACAAAGGCGAACCTCCACCAAAAAAGGTTATGGTCAGTTTGGTGGTCGGCGGCTGGTGTGATCCATTTCAACTTTTTGGCACCAGGCCAAACGATCATAGCAAATTCCTACTGTAGGAAAATCGAAGAGGCCCGATTCTTTTGCACGATAGGGCCCGCCCACACGTTTCAAAAATCATTATTCGAAAATTGAACGAATCAAGGGTTGAAGTCGTGCCTCACCCGCCATATTCTCCAGACATCTCGCCAACCGACTACCACCTTTTTAAACACTCTCAGAACTTTCTCGCTGGTAAAACCTTCACCAATCAGGACCAAGCCAAAACAGCTTTCGTGGATTTTGTCGAATTTCGACCACCTAATTTTTTTTGCTGATGGAATAGGTTTGACTGTGTCCCATTTGAAAAAGTGTGCTGATTTGAACGGTGCATATTTCTGCTAAATCCGGTAAGATTTGAGAAAGTCATGGTAGTTCAAAATGAAGCACTCAAAACGCCGAGAACTTTCCGTACAACATAATACTAACTTCCAACCAGAGTGATTGTTTAGGAATCAAGGATAGCACTAATCGTCTATAAGGTTCATCGATCGACCAATCAATTAATTTTTCCTTTTGTAAGGTCTGCCCATCGGACATCATATGCATTGTATGCATATGACAAACTGCAGTACAGGAGCCTCCTGCTGATTTAAAATCATTTGAAATCAAGCCGTTGCACTGCCCATCTCCTAGATCTTACGGAACGGAGACGTGGGAAGACGCCCTGGCCTCACATCAAATTCACTGAACACGTTCTTCTGAAATTCAACCGGGGGAACTCTCCCATGTCGGACAGCGCAGTTCCCACACGACAAGACGTTCGGCCTGCTATGGAATAGATAGTGGACGGCCGGCTAGCAACTGCAGGCAATTAGACACCCCCTAAATATGGCATTTTCACGTCGAATTGGACACTTTTCAAAGCGAACTGAACACTTTTGAAATCAATTTGGACACTCTTCTAATGCAAGATACCTTTAAGATTTGAAAACTTCTTTTTCGATAGATTCTATTAGAATATTTTTTGTTCAAGGAAAATTTGGAATGATTCTCTCTGTAGTTTTTTAGTTCACCAGCCCCACTAAGTGTAATAAGTTTATAAAATTTTTATTTTCTGAGAAAAATAAAAAACACATAAAATTTTATTAAAGCACAGCAATCATTTAGTGCATTAAAAAACCAGATTGCGCCATGCACTCGAATAGATTGTCGCGATTTGATTTGATTGATAGCGTCCTAATGCGTATATGAGTATTCCTTAAAAAAAATTTTGTTGTACAAATGTGAAACTCCACGTAAGCAGAAATTTTGCTAAAATTTTGCTTCAAATCGAATGAAAATCGCGACATCTTAGAAGAGAAGAGGACGCAATTCCTTTTTTAGCACTATGCCTTGCTGTTATTTAAAACAAGCTTTAAAACAATGTTTTTCCTAGAATAAAATAAAATTTTCAAGAAATCTGTTTATTTATTGTTTAGGCGAATTAAAATTTCAAAAAAAGTTATACTAAAGTTTTTATTGGATAAAAATTTTCCTATTCTAACTAAAGGGTCTCTAGCTTAATCTAAAACAATCGAATTGAAAGTGTTCGCATCGATTTTTAAAGTCTTAGGCTAACTTAGAAGAGTGTCCAATTTGGTTTGAAGTGCTTCCAATTCAACGAGAAGATGGTATATAATACAATTTTTGGCTCCACTACTCATTCTGTGTGTCCACGCAGAATTAATGGCCAATCCAAGGGCTTCCTCATTTTTGAGCAGAACCTGTGAGTTGGCATACAATGTTTAATGGACTTAGAAAAAAAAACCACTCGAGGACCTTCTCAGAAAGAGAATAACGTCGATCGACTGGTATATGAGCAGCAATCGATCGATATCGATTTTTCATATGAAGTGGTCGTCACGATATTATGATGGCCACATTGGGCTCCTCAAAAACTGAGCGATATTGATCGACAGTCAGTTTTGATCGATGATAATGGGCCGGAATCATCAACGACTTACAGAGATTTGACGGAGAAGGTACAGCGGAAAATCCTGATAACGCCAACGTTTCACCACATCGCTTGTTAATTCGCGGTTTTCGAGGGACGACGATTTTTCGAAGCGATGAGCTGAAAGGCTAGTTAACTGTGAGTGATGGATGGCCAGTGGTGCTGGTCGGCATCTCGACAATGCCGACCCCCTCGTGACCAATTCCCCAGAAACGATGCACTGAATTGGCCACATTGCCATACGCAGCCGAGCAATTCGTTCGCCATCGTGCCTCCAGCGACCACTTCTCCGCTTCATTGCAACTATTGATCCGTATTGATCATCTTGCAGATTCGGACTACTAGAAGATCGAGTGATTTCAGACCGTTTCAGCCTACTATTCTCATGGGCGTAACTTGTCCAGAGGGTGTCGCTGCGAGAACTTCTGCTTTTCTACAACACCACGAGAAATCCTCAAGCCTTCTGTCTAAGCGTTGAATTCCATCTATTCGTTGATATCACCTCTATTCATGCTCCTATGGCATCAGCGCAAAAATATGCCTCTTTTTACGTTGAACTGGACTATTTTTAGATCAAATTGGACGTTTTTCCAACCAAATCTAACACTCTCCTAAGCTAACTTAAAACTTTTCAGATTAAAGCAAACGCTGTCAAATTAAAATGAGCTTTTTCTACATTAAAATACAAATTCTCCAAAATTTTAGAAAAAATTTTTGTTTAAGGAAAATTTTAGTATAGCTTTCTTTGACGTTTTGATTTACTTCCCGATAAGAGAACACATATTTTGAAAATTAATAAAAATTTGGGCACGTGTAACGCAGTCGGAGGAGGCGCGACTGTCGCGTGCACCCGATACCAGGTTCCTGGTTCGGTTTCCCGCCCAGGCCAACCAAGCCGTCCATCCCTCCGGGGTCGGTGAATTGGTACCAGACTTGTCTGGGAAGGATAAAGCGCTGACTTGTTCATCGGCTGGCCACCGCAAGTCATTGTATGGCCAAATACGCATTCATGTCGCCTCCACGACATCCCGTAGAAGTAGAATGCGCTGGGCCCATCCCAGAAGGGATTGAGTAACGCCGCCCTTTATCCTTTATCCTTTAATAAAAATTTCTTTTTTTTGAGGAAAAGCAATGGTTTCAAACTTGTTTTAAAGAGAGGGAAGGCGACCATTTTTTAGTACTGAAACGGAGATTGCGCCATGCCCCCGTCCGGAACTTATTTTTTATTATTATTTCATTCTTTATTCGATGCGATTTTTATTCGATTGATAGCAAAATTTCTGGTTGCGTGAAATTTTACACCCGTAAGCGGTGCAATATACAAACAAGTGTAAAAAATCCTAACTTTATTGCTGCATGCAGGTAGTGTTTACCCTACCAATCAAATAAACATTGCGACTTGCTTTTCGAGTGTATTGCGCGATCCAGATTTTTATTACACCACTCGATTGCTGCCATGTTGCGTTTCAAAATAAGATAAAATATTTCTAATAAAAGTAAAATTTTCATGAAATTATTGCACTTGTTGAGGCAGCTGAACTAAAAAATTTCAAAGAAAGTTCTACCAAATTTTTCTTGAACAAAAAATTGTTCTAACTATAGTAGTGAGTCTATGGTTTAACCTGCCTGAAGGCCATTTCGACTTGGAAGAGTTCGCTTTGATTTCAAAAGTCTTAGGCCTCCTTAGAAGAGTGTGCATTTGACGTGAAAAGTGTTCAATTTGATTTGAAAAGTGTTCGACGTGAAAATGGTAACTATGTCAATGGTTCAATGCCTCCCGTTTGCTCCGTTTAAAGGATCGTCATGCAAAAGTTGAACGAACCCGAGAGCAAAGATCGTCGCTTTGCAACACATTTACCACACCTCGTCCTACAGAATAGAATCCAGAACGTCTGCAAGCCTTCATTAAGAAAACGATGCTTGTAAAGGGGCGCGTGGAGCGCAGTTGGAGGAAACGCCGGCTGTCGCCTGCACTAGATACGAGATTCCTGGTTCGGATCCCCCCAGGCCAACCAAGCCTTCCATCCCTCCGGGATTGGTGAATTGGTACCAGACTTGCCTGGGAAGGATAAAGCGCTGACTTGTTCATCGGCTGGCCACCGCAAGTCATTGTATGGCCAAATACGCATTCAACACGCCTCCACGACATCCCGTAGAAGTAGAATGCGTGACGCATCCCATAGGGGACTGAATAACGCCGTCCTTTATCCTATCCTTATGCTTGTGAAGCAACATGACGTAGAGCTCACCTCCGGCGAGTAATTAATTCGTCAGGTTTTTAGGAAAGTGCGATCTCTCAATAATTTTAACATTGGCAAGTGACGGGTGAATGCAACAGTTTTTCGCTTCAGTAAAAATGTCCTTTCTGGGTCCAGGCTTTTGAATATAAGCTTCAAAAACTAACACAATCATCCTTTGAATCTAATAAATGGATTGTATGCTTTCGTGTTAGGCGCATTAGCGCATTGGAGGAGTTGTCGGCTGTCGCGTGACCCGATACCAGGTTCCTGGTTCGGGTTTCCCGCTCGAGCGAACCTAGCCTTCCATCCCTCCCCCTCCCTCAGATCGGTGATTTGGTACCAGCCTTGTCTGAGAAGGATAGATCGCTGACTAGATCATCGGCTGGCCACCGCAAGTCATTGTATGGCCAAATACACGTTCAAATCGCCTCCACGACATTCCGTAGAAGTAGAATGCGTGGCCCATCCCAAAAGAAACTGAGCAACGCCGTTCTTTATCTTTTATCCTTTATGCTTTCATGTGGTAATAATCAGAATTCTAGAGACATCCACGTTTGCGTCTTCCCCCTATTGCCTTCTTCCATGCCCACGCTTCATAAATGTTTAGTGCTCGATAGCTGACCAGGCTGCACCCCTGTTTCCATGGAAGTCTTCCCCTCGCCATGGTAATCGGGCGCGTTCTTTCAGTTTCCCGCAGTTTTTCTCCAAAATCGGAAGAAAGAAAATGTCATTTGGATTCACATGTAGTTAGTTCTGTGGCGCGGAGGATGACTCCAATGTCTTTTTCGTGATTTTCAATGCATCAGGTTGGAGGGTAGGTCCCGCCGTTTTTTAACATCACTCCGAATTGCGTTGAAATTTTTTTTTATATAACGGTATACATACAGCGATCAAAAGTGAATGCCTGAGTCTAAGGAAAGGAATGTTTTGCTTCTTCCTATTTAATTTTTGCCAATTTCTAGGACTTTAAATAGGAAACCCAAGAAAAGAAATTCTTTGTCGACATGTCCTTCTCTCCTCTTAAATATATTAAATTAATATGAAGAAGCAGGAAACTAAACTTTGTGGTTTGTTTAACCACCTTTTAATCATAATACCTCCCCGGAGGCTCATCAGTGAAGAAGGGAGGTGCTATAATTTTAATGCTATTTATTTTCATTGTTTAATAATAAAAGTTTTTATTTTTATTTTTATTTATTTATGTATTATTTTTGGAATCATACAATAATTTCTAACAGAACAAAACACTCCGTTTTGGATAATTTGTGATACTCTGCGAAAAAAGGTTTTCTTTTTACCCTATCCTCTAAAAATTGACAAGTTAAAAAAGTCGACAAAGTAAGTTAAAAGCTCAAGTTTGAGCTTTTTTGCATAGTATTGTAAACTATTCTAAATAAGATGATCTGCTCTACAAAAATACTGTGTAGCTTTTTTTTACACGCTGTTATGCGCTGTTCGAAAAAATGCTCTGTTCTGTTAGAAAATATGTATCGTTTTTGTTTAATTTGTCAATTTTTAGAGGAATGGGTAAAAAAAACCTTTTTTCGGCGAGTATCATAAATTCTCCAAAAGAGAGTGTTTTGTTCTATCAGAAATTATTGTATGATTCCAGATTATCATTATTGTATATTTATCATATATGTGTCTGTTAAAGTTTATTATCACATTCGTTTTAATTGTCTATCTTTTTTTAATTATTCCATACAATGCATTTTATTTTGGTTAAATTTGTACTTATAACAAATAAAATTATTTTTATGCATACACTTGAATATCCTTGTTATCATGAAATCATTGGTATATCTGTTACGTATACGGATAAAGATAAAAGATAAAGGACGGCATTATTCAATCCCTCTTGGGATGCGCCACGCATTCTACTTCTACGGGATATCGTGGAGGCGATTTGAATGCGTATTTGGCCATACAATGACTTGTGGTGGCCAGCCGATGAACAAGTCAGCGCTCTATCCTTCTCACACAAGTCTGGTACCAATTCACCGACCCCGAAGGGATGGAAGGCTTGGTCGGCCTGAGCGGGAAATCCGAACCAGGAACCTGGTATCGGGTGCAGTCGGCGCCTCCTCCGACTGCGCTACACACGCCTATCACGAAAGCATACATCCCATTTATTAGATTTAAACAAGGATTCTGTCAGTTTTTTCAATGTTTCCTTCAGTGAAAGTTCTATTTCTGAAAATGTGTCAGCTATTCTTTCCTATTCTTAGAGTTTTGTTAAAATAACAGCTTTTGCACATTTATTGATATTGCTGACGAGTTATGGGGAATCTTCAAGCCTTGAAGTTAAATTCATCAGATTGTTAAAGACGAGGCCCTAGTGCCCTTGACCTTCATCCCACTAACATTAGCTTGAACGTCTTGGACACTCGCTCTATTCGAGGGTACCCTTCCCATTCATTTACCGAGAACACTAATTGGATGAATGAATTCGATCGGAACTGAGGGATTAAACAGAGGGAATTCTACAACTCTGCCTGGTTTCCCACGTAGCTGACCGAATCACTTCTTCTACAGCGTGACACTAATTCGACCCTGAGAGCGTGGTGGTGGTAGTCGTGCAAAACACATCGGAAATCATAGTGTCCACTGCGCTACTATATCCTACTTTCTGCTTTGCATTACATTACAATACCAGATGCATCTTTTGGTTGCAATCTGTTACAACGATATCTTGTTGCGATCAAAACGTTTGTGCCAGGCTGGACTCGAGCCCATATATCCTGCTGATTTGGCGAAAATGTTCCACGCCATTACATCACCTGCGCTGTTTGTTTGAATCTTTAGATCTTTGGCGGAAAACCTGTAAAAAACGCATTTTCTCCGCTTTTTATTCTTCTTCTTCTTCAGCGTTTGTCCCGCTTCGTGGCGGGGTCCGCTATTCTGGTGTCATGACGCCACCTTTCCCGATCCAGCGCTAGATCGGGGTGGATACCAGCTACTTTCAAGTCCGTATGTAACGTATCAGCCCAGCGCTGCTTCGGTCGCCCTCTAGGCCGTTTTCCTATTACCTCGAAGTTAAGGCCTATCTTGCGGACGCTGTCCTCTTCTCCACGCAGAACGTGGCCGTACCATCGTAAGCGAGCTTCGCGCATCTTGTCAGTTATCGGCGCGACACCGAACTTCTGCCGAATAGCATCGTTTCGGATGCGGTCCATGCGCGTGACTCCTGCCGTCCAGCGCAGCATCTTCGTCTCCATGACGCTGAGGCGCGTTTCAACTTCCTTGGTCGCTGGCCAACACTCAGCGCCGTACATTGCTACCGGCCGGACGACTGCTCTGTAGATCTTCGACTTAAAGCGCTCTGGTATCTTCTTGTCGCACAGCACGCCAGTCAACGAGCGCCACTTGGACCAAGCTGCACTCACACGTGAATTCACTTCGACCATCAGTTTGCCGTCAGACGCCACTGCTGATCCCAGGTACTTAAAGACCGCAGTGCGTGGAAGCTCGATGCCGTTAACCTTGATGGAGCTAGACTCGGTAACGTTCGTCGTTAAATACTCGGTCTTCTTCACGTTCAATCTGAGTCCAAACCGCTCCAAGCGATCACACCAAGCTTGCAACTCTCGCTCGAGTTCTCCTTTATCTTCGCTAGCGAGCATCACGTCATCGGCATAAAGCAACGTCCAAGGGACGGGCTTCTGAAGATCTCGTGTGATGGCATCCATGACGACAACAAAGAGGAGTGGGGAAAGCGCAGAACCCTGGTGTACTCCGACAGAGATGGGAAACTCCATCGAGGTCCCAGCTGCAGCTTGAACTCGACTCTTTGGACAAGAGTAGAGAATTCGCACCCACTCTATGAGCTCTTCAGGAACTCCATGTTGACGCAGGGCGTACCATATCACTTCACGCGGTACGCGGTCGAAGGCCTTCTCCAAGTCGAGAAAGGCGATATGCACTGGCTTCTGTTTCTCGCGATGCTTCTCTATCAGGAGGCGGACGGCATGTATGGCATCAACGGTGCCACAGCCAGCCACGAAGCCGCACTGATTGCTGGAAAGCTTGACGATGTCCCGAATTCGTCCATCGACAACTCGCTCAAAGATCTTCATGCTGTGCGAAAGCAAGCGAATCGGACGGTAATTGGAGCAGTCTGCAGGACTGCCCTTCTTCTTCCAAATCGGAATCGTCGTACTTTGACGCCAACACTCAGGCACTTTCTTCTCCGCCACAACCTGATTAAAGAACTTCGCCAACCACTCAGCAGGGTACCAGTACTTGGACTTCCATAAATCAGCTGCCACGTCATCGGGCCCAGTCGCTTTGCCTGGCTTCATCTTCTTCAAAGCCGCTTCAATCTCCTCCACGGTGATCTTCTGAACGGGGCCGTGGGTTGGAGCCGTGGAAGGGATGGCTGGATGAGGAAATTCTACTGTAGAGATTTCCTCAAAGTAGTCGCGCCATCGCTTCAATGCCTTCTTGCGGTCCATAAGAAGATGGCCGTTCTCATCATTGATGCCGAAGAACTTCTCGATGTCCTCGGTCTGGCGATGGCGATTCTTAGCAAGCCGGTACAGATACCGCTCGCCATCGCGTGACTCGAGCTTCTCGTTGACATCTCCATACTGAGTGACTTTTGCAACAGCCACGGCTTTCTTTGCAGCCTTCTTCGCCTTCTGATACTCCTGCCAGTTGTCGGCTGTTCTGTCGCCGAGAAACACATGATACAGCGACTTCTTCTCTCGAACCTCGCTTTCACATCGTCTGTCCACAGCCATACTTGCTTGTCGACCTTCCGTCGCCCAGGCTTCGTAATGCCGAGTTCCGACTGTGCAGCTTGACGAATCGCGTCGGTCGTTTTCTTCCAAGTTTCGTCGACAGTCGTGACTGTCGGTAACCGCACGCGAGAAATCACAGCTGCTTCCTTCTCTCTCATTCGCCACCACTTGATTCTTGCTGCACCGCATCGCTCGACCTGCTTCAGCCTCGTAGGGGCGATCTTCAAAGTGCAGATCAGCGATCGGTGTTGTGGTGCGACCGTCTCATACGGCACGATCTTCGCGTCTGTGACAAGACTCCGGTCACGATCCTTCACAAGCACAAAGTCTATCTGAGACTTGGAGCTCCCACTATAATATGAGATGAGGTGGGAGTCGCGTTTTCGGAAGACGGTGTTTACAATGGTGAGACTATGCGATTCCGCATACTCAAGAATGCGCTCACCATCGGCGTTACGTGATCCGTATCCGAAACCACCATGACAGCTGTACTCGTCTTTCGTAGCACCTACGTGCCCATTAAGGTCACCAGCGACTATGATGACATCTTTCGACGGTACCTCTGCTGTCTTCTCATCCAGCAGGTTCCAAAACTCATCCTTGGCTTGATCGGAGCAGCCAGTCTGCGGAGCGTACGCAGAGAAGAAGTGGTAGAGTCGCTCCTTAGCGGCGACAACGATCTTCATCAATCGATCGTCAAAGCGCTCAACGCTTACAATCGAGTCACGAAATCGTTCGGAGACGATTATTCCGACACCACTGGTGGTCCTGGGACTTCCACACAGAACGGCCTTGAAGCCACGTCCTATGTCCCTTGACTTGCGGCAGGACCACCTCGTCTCCTGCACCGCACAGAAATCAACTCTTCTACGCTCCAGTGCTTCTACCAACTCGCACGAGCGGCCCGTCAACGTACCCACATTCAGCGTTGCTACGCGGGTCCTGCTTACGTTACGGGACTTTCGGACTAGCTCAGTTGCCCCCCGATGCCGTCCTCGCATCAGGGACCCTCGCATACTTCTCACACTCGCCGGGCTCTGCGAGTGCGCGTCGGCTCCCGCGGACGCCGTAGCACTATCACGAAAAACTTTCAATGTCATGAACCATGTGATGTGACATGGGTGTTCGTAGGCCGGCCTGTCACAAGGGCCTGTCGCCTGCAATCGAATGTCCGTGTTCGGCTTAGCTCGCAGAACGGGCAGTTTCCAGTGGCACCACGTGGAGGAACGGACATCGCCACCATTTTCTCCGCTTTTTATTAATACCCTTTATTTGTTTATTTGAAACCAATCCAATCAGGAGCATATAAAACATAGAGAACAGAATCAACAATAATGGAGATTGGGCGCAATGAACTGTAATTAGGGAAGTAACTCAAAGTGTTGATAAGGCCAGGATTCCTCCTTTGATCACGAGTGAAAAATTAAGAAAAGGCTAGCAGAAGTGAACCAGTAATAAAATAGGTAGTGGGTAGAAGAGGCATCCAGAAATTTTCTAAATCACGGTGAGACTGGCAAAGACACTACTGCAAACGGGAGCCTGAGCAGGCCCTGCATAGTATGTGGTATAGGTATGTGGTGCATATGGGTCCTTTTAAAATGACGATAGGAACCCTTGTCACTATCGTTAGGAGGTTTCAGACCCTTTAAATTGTATGTTTTAGAACATCCGATATCTGATAAATCCGATATCTGGAATCAACATCGAAGATTCCGAAGAAAAAAAAAACGAAAAACCGGCAGTAAGTGTTTAAAATGTTGCGTCGATGAGCCATATACGATTAGTGGGTGTAATTATCGTCTGATGTACTCAGGACGATCGTCGAGTATCCTCTACCCCTTGTTATACCCACGATGTAGCAGGTAAGGTTCATCATGAATGCTTCACCGTGGGTACGTCTACCCCTATAGCTCGCATACACGCGGATATAAGCGTTGGAGAATCCCACCCCAGAATATAGGCCATCGAATCAATCATTTTTAAAAATTGTTGGCCGTTTTTCTCTTCATCGGACAGATCGTCCGATTCTGATCCCAAATGTCTGTCTCACTTTTCAAAGCCCTCAATTTGAACAGAGCTGTCAAAAAGTGACGGAAAAAGAGATTTTTTGCGCTTTTGCGCCTGAAGACCAAAAGATACGGCTGGTATTGTAGTTAAAGCTATGGTCTCTAGAAACTCGATCTCGCCCTTCACTGTGCACAGTAAAGTAGCATTGGTGTGCACATTCTGTCTCAATGTGTATTTCGTCTTTTGACCTATTTTTCATCGTCGACTTACTTGAACATAGGCCTTTAATTTGTGTATAATTTTTTTTTTAATCAGGTTCGTTTCATTCGCCAAGATTTCATACAAACCCTTTGATGAAGCATCTTTTCGGTGCTTCGTCAAAAAAGCGGGGTGATGCTACTTATAAAAAAGAATAGACAAAAAATGAAGTAAAAAATACACTCTTTAAAGAGTTAACTTATGGATATCTTCCCAACATGAAGCAAATTACTGTACCTGAAAACTGCAGAAACTGGGTTAGCTATATAACACAAAAAGGCTATCTTAAGGAGAAAATCGGAACTATCATGAATAATATTAAGAAGGATGTAAATAGCAGAATGGCTTTAAAAGGGAGATCCCTATTAAGAGAAATGTTGGGTGGAAAGAGAGAGAACGAATTGGGGATGCTCTTGTGTGAGTTATCAAGAAAGTAGGCCGCCGAGAAATTGTGAGGTTTGATACTCAGCGAACAGTTCACAAGGCAGTGGGAATAAAGCGCATTTCTTGCCCAAGATAAAGATAGAGGGATGTACTACCCAGAGAGAATAATAATAAAAGGCACCTAATACAGGTGCAGAAGTGGTGTTTAGAAAAGTAACTAAACTACAGAGCACTAAGCTAAGGAAGGATACGCAATAGTGTTTATTAAGGACAACCACAAAGAGTTCTGACAAAAATTTTAGTATCTTCATAATTGTTTATCACGTTATAATTATGAAGCATATACTTATAGAGCATGTCTTTCCCTACATAAGCATTAAAGTATATTTGAAATAATAAATTCATTATTGTATCCATTAATAGCGATTTTTTTGCATTTCTATAATTTTATCACAAAAGTACAGGATGCGTAAAAAGTATTGACGCACTGAACGTAAGCGTTAGAAACGACAACACATCCTAAAATTTAACAAGTTTATATACAAAATGTCACCAATGATCTAGCGAACAGAATAGCATCACTTGTACTTTATATGGGCTTCTTTGCTGCGAATGCAGGGGCGAAGGCGATGAGGGATGGCATCGACGGTGCGACGAAAGTAGTCCACGTCGATTTCGTTCCATGCTTTGACCTTCGGTGACTTGATACTTTTGTGCATTCAACCTGTAAAAGTGTGACATACTCTTCAAGAACCTCCAAAGTGCTAACTCTGGTGGAGGGCTCGCTGCAAGGAAGGCGCATCCGGCCAGTATCATGGTTTGCGCATTCATCACAAGCGCCTCTCGTCTTCGTGGATACAGGAGTGAAGATAAATCAGTAGAACTATCTGTATAGATGTCCTAAAGAAGCAGCTGGTTTCTTGGGGCTTGAATCCCACCTTGACAGCAACCCGTGTGTCTTCCAGCAGGATTAGACTCCTGCGCAGAGTCGAGGATTGTTCAGGACTGGTGCCGCGCCAACATGAAGGACTTCATTTCGGCACAGGAATGCCCCCTGTATAGACCGAATTTGAATCCGCTGAACTCCATCTAAAATACAAGCGATGCTATTCTGTTCGCTAGATCATTGTTGAATTTTGTATATAAACTTGTTAAATTTTATAATGTGTTGTTATTTCCAAAGCTTACGTTTAGTGCGTCAATACTTTTTACGCACCCTCTATTTTAAGTTAACACATGCAATGGCTATTCTTAGAATTTCTGTGTAAATAGTGTTTTCTTTAACACTAATAGATATTTCTGAATCTATATGTGGGAATCTGTTTAAAATTAAATGAGTCTGTTTTGTTGCAAATGTTTGTCTCTATTTTCTGTCCTATTATTTTGAGGATCACGTCCATATAGGTGCATTAGTATTCAATTATATGCGTCTTTTTTAAACCAGCTTATTTTTAGGGACTAATGTAAGAACATAATTGATATAACCCATATTATAGTTATGCATTAGGGCGCGTGTAGCGCAGTTGGAGGAGGCGCGACTGTCGCGTGCACCCGATACCGGGTTCCTGGTTCGGATTTCCCGCCCAGGCCAACCAAGCCCTCCATCCCTCCGGGGTTGGTGAATTGGTACCAGACTTGTCTGGAAAGGATAAAGCACTGACTTGCTCATCGGCTGGCCACCGCAAGTCATTGTATGGCCAAATACGCATTCATGTCGCCTCCACGATATACCGTAGAAGTAGGATGCGCTGGCGCATCCCAGAAGGGAATGAGTAACTCCGTCCTTTATTCTTATCCTTATAGTTATGTATTTTATCAATATCAACCATACACCTAAAAGGTATGAATAACTGGCTACCATAGTTGCTCGTGTTCTTCGAGTATTCAAACTCGAATACAGACATAGTAAGGTCTGCTAAAAGCGGGCTCAAATTAACTCCTTGTAGAACTCCTATGTTTGGCTTGTAAATATATTATTCCTGCAAACACACAGTAACTATTTCTAAGTAAATAATCTGTTAAATATAAAAGATCATTAGTATCGTAACATCTGTAATTATCTACGGGAGTATGTGCATAAAAAACTTTTGTGTCATTACAAGCAATCTATCTTTATATCGAAAAGGTAACACTGACTCGTACATCTGCCGACCACTGCACGTGATTAGGATAAAGGATAAAGAACGGCGGTACTCAATCCCCTTTGGGATGCGCCACGCATTATACTTCTACGGGATGTCGTGAGGCGACTTGAATGTGTATTTTGCCATACAATGACTTGCCTTACCCAGCCGATGAACAAGTCAGCGCTCTATCCTTCCCAGACAAGTCTGGTACCAATTCACCGACCCCGAAAGGATGAGGGTTTGGTTGGCCTGGGCGGGAAATTCGAACCAGTAACCTGGTATGGGATGGGCGCGATAGCGGGCACCTCCTCCAACTGCACTATACGCGCCCCTGCACGTGATTGTACGGTCAAATACGAGTTTACTAAGCCTCAACAACATGTCGCAAATGTATGTGGAGTATATAGGTGGCGCAACTACCATGTCGTCTCCCTTCCACGTAAAAAGTTGAAGGCGCGGCGCGCTCACGATCGAGGGCCGTTGTGGGAACTCAGCGGACATAATTTGGCGAATTCCATGTATTTTTCTGCTGGTTCCCTGTTAACGAAGGAGAATATGCGTGGTTCCGGTGAGTTTGAGCACGCGACGAATTCACCTACTCGAGCACTACAGCATCATAGAGGTATTTCCCCATCCAATCTGAACTGCTCCCTCTTCGGTCACTTACGATGCCGTCGGTTCACGGAAGCCAAACCAAACGATGATGATGTTGAACTGCGCATGAATGTCGCGACTCACCACCCCGGATTAGCGTCGAATCCTCCGCACACAATGCCGGCAAATTGTCGTTCCAGGAACTCCAGGGCGGAAGTCCTGCAGCGAAGGTTTTCGCATCTCGCGATCAGACGGCTGCTCTCAGGCACTGACATCGCCATAAGGCGGGAAGTCGTCCATGTGGAAATGAACGTGACACTTGGATGTGTCGCCTGCGAGAAGGGTAAATCAGCCATGAATTCAACAACCTATGCGACTTCCTGTTTAATCCTTGTGAAGTTGCTCCTTCATTCGATTTCCTCTATACAAAAACTAGAATGAGTTCATCAAATCCGTTACTTTTAGAGGCTTTCGTGCGTGGGAAGAATCAGCTGACCGTAGAATTCAACTGTTAAGCTCTTTTTCAGCGCTACAGCGCTACTCTTGCAATATGTAGGACTTTTACTCGGTTGTTGTTTTTAGAGAAGGTCGCGAGTTCTGAGCCAAGTCGACGTTCCAAGCTCAGAGACGCTGTCGCGTAGACCAAGTCGTCGTAAATTAGGTGGGCCGGCCACGTGATGCGCTTGGGAGACACCCGCTGGACAAGAACCGTCACCAACTGGATTCCGCGGGATGTGAAGAGAACACCAGGACGCTCACCGGACTTCCTCGTGAAGGCGCCGAACAAACGATATCACGCTATTCGTGTACCTCGAGCAAATAGGCTTCACTGGAGCACTCTGGCACGCGATAGGAACGAAGGGGACGCTGCTCGCGCCCGCTCGAGCAACTCTATTATCAACGGGACGACAGGTGATACAGGTGATTGATTCGACGATTGGCTAGTGCTTTGAGCCAGAGGTAGTAGAAGCATCCATTGGTATTGATGGTCGTGTACATATCGTGAAGCCCGCAGGTGGTCAATGTACTCGTGTAGTTTCCAGCACAAGCGACCATTTCTGGAGAAAAATGGTTAGCATCGATCGGTATCGATTGGTGGCTACTTGATCCTTTTTATTTCCCATGAGTCCGGTCAATCGGCCTACATAATTGGTGCACATCAAACTCGATTCCTGGCAATACATCAACATTGCTTCATACTTTCACTCCTACGCAGAAGTCGATAACATCGATCAATATTGATTGGTGAGTCTCTACACAAAATTTGCTTTTGTAAGGTGCACTCATTATTGGGATATGCTCACTTCAAAAGACCATTCCTGGACGAAAACCGATAATATCGATCAGGACTGCTTGAGCCGTTTACCTCTGGACAAAAGCTGATGACGCCGATCGATACCTGCAGACTATTCACTGTAAATTGCTTTCGACCGTCTCCTTATATTTGCTGATGCCAATTTCATACGGCCTTCTCCGGCAAAAATCGATAGTATCAATCGATATTAATCGACAGTTCGTCTGTCTGTCTCGTCTTGTCGTGAAGCCTGTTCACTGTCACCGTGTTGGCATGACACAAATCTCAAACGGCCAGTGCTGGGTAAAAATCGATGTATCAATCGATATTGATTGTTCGATACTGCACACTTATCGAGAAATCTGTCCCTCTGTCCAATCAATGTACTTAGCCCAGTTCAAGCTGTCATTTTTAATAAACGTCAATGATATCGATATATACCGCTTCAGATGGCTATTTCTAGGAAAAGATTGATAAAATCTATTATTATTGATTAACTAATCGCTGAATTTTATATATTATTTAATATTATTATTTACTTATATTTTATTTTATTTTCGTAAGTTCTATTCACTCGCCAATGCATTCGCGGACGCCCACTCTAGGAGGCCAGTTCTGAACAAAAATCAGTATTGTTCATCGAAATTAAGTAGCCTAGAGAGCTGCTTAATCGATGGAGCTGAAGGTCTATGAACGACATATTTGTAGTGCTCATCACGTGTGATCAACCCTGTTTAGGAGCAAGAGAATCGAGTGTGTGGCTGAGGCAACGATTTTGCGCCGACGCCCTGACAGAAAAACAGACTGAATGAACAGACTCGCTGCAAGAGGGCAATCCTGTTTTCGATTTTCAATCACCATTTTCAAAGACAATCTCCTCGATACTTCTCACAAGGTTTAAATAGAACCAAGTGCAAATCTATAAACAAAGAATCTTCAATTATTATATTATTGTAAAAGTATAAAACGTAATGTAATATGACAGCAACAAGCGATGATAGTGACCAGTGACAACAAACAACAACAGTAAACAACAACAACAACAATTGTTTCGCCTCTATCTTCATAGCCTTAAACAGATTAGAAATGAACTACGTAAGGTGAATGCAAGCACGTCATTTCAGTCGTGAAAGGCCGTTTCGGACACGGACTACTGTTTAAACAGAGGAGTGTATTTGATTATTCCAGTATGTATAAACGAAACGGCGTTGCATTCATTTGCCTCACTTTTCTCAACTATTGATTTTCCGGCAAATTTTTACATCACTTCACTTGATTTTCTTGCACATTATAGTATAACTAACAACGTCATGGAGAAAAACCTCTATCCTGTTAGATTCCCGCATCTACACCATTTTCTTATCGAATTGGACATTTTTCACATCAAATTGTACACTTCTAAAATAGCTTATGCCTTTTGAAAACAAATCAAACACTTCAAAGTTAAAATGAACTTTTTCTACATTCAGCTAAATACTCTCCAAAAAAGTAAGAATATTTTTTTTGTTCGAGGAAAATTTCAGTATGACTTCAATGAACTTTTGATTCGCTTCCTCAATAAGTGAACACTTTGTTTGAAATTTTATAAAACTCCCATTTTTTGTGAAAAAATAAAGGATTATAGCTTGTTTTGAAGAACAGAAAGGCGGCAAATTTATAGAGATGAAAAAGGGTCTGCGCCATGCTCTCATTGCAATTTTTGTTCGATTGACAGCAAAATTTCGGTTTTTTACGGAATTTCATCTCTTTCATATCAAATTACAAGCACTTACAAACGGTGCAACGTAGACAATTGTAGAAAACACACACACACATCCTCAAGCTGAGTAAGAACATTTCTTTTTTTTGCCATACCTTGGATGCTTCAAGCGTAAAGTCTCGAAGTTTCTATTGAAGCCATAGCATCTTCATTATGCTCGCGTAGAAGCTCTATCACTTTTGGTTAGCACTTTTGTTTGTTCGTTCGTTAGTTGTTTTCATCTTTTAGCAATTCTGCTTGTATTTGACGTTTACTTTAAGCAGCGTAATAAACTTCTACTTATATTTACACTTATCCTCACTTTGACGCTTTATGGAAGCAGCATTTACACTATCAATCGAATAAAAATCGCGACGAATTTTTCGAGTGCATGGCGCATTCTAATCCTGTAGTGTACTATATGATTGCTGTTTTGTTGTTTTTAAGCAGAATTTAATTTGTTGATCTTTTCAAAAAATAAAAATGTTACAAAATTATTGCACTTAATCGGGCAACTGGAGTAAAAAAATTCAAAAAAAGTTGTTCCAAATTTTCCTTGAACAAAAATTTCTTTTGACTATTTTTGAGAGTCTGTAGTTTAATCTGTAAAAAGCTTGTTTTAGTCTGTAAGACGTGCAATTCAACTGCAAAGTTCATAGGCTAGCTTAGAAGAGTGTCCAATTTGACGTGAAAGCGTTCGATTTGATTTGAAAATGTCCAATTTGGTTTGAAAGGTGTCCATTCGACGTGAAAATGGTGTAAATTTTACTAAGCATGTGTAGATCCAGCTCCTCATTGTCAGACAACAACTCTTCTGTAAAACCTATTATGACCGCGCTCCTTCATCTACGACCATTGATTATTGAATGGTTGGTAAACTTTAACGTTGGGCAATATTTACAGAATCAAGCAGAGAGCTGAACGCTAGAATTTGCAGGGATCCGTCCACCGTCGTGTTAGACAAAGAATCCTCATTGACTCATTCAATTTCTTTTTTAACCCATTTTTCTCGTCGATAGAAAGCGTCAAGGCATCGCTTCACACAGCCTCAGAGGAAAAGGCGGCCTGCAAACGATAGCCGGAGCACGTTCCCTTTATTGCATTCCCTTGCGTTCGCTAGACCTCTTAAATTAAAAGGCTTCCTTTTTTGTAGCATCTCGAAAAAATTTCTGTTGGAAAGAACTCTAGAAGGTAATTATTTGTCTTGAGAGTCATGATGTCTTGTGAAGACGAAATCCAGAGAACATTGATCGGTTGTATTAATTCAGAACGGATTTGTGGGACCCACCCCCCCCCCCCCCCTCAGTCCACAAAGTCTCACCGACTGCAAGATTCCTCGACCAGAATACATGAAATCCCTGGGTGTACACCAGTGATTTGTTCATCAGAGGACCGACATTCAGGTCTGTTCACCTGCCTTTTCGTTACTTTCTCAGATTAGTGTAGATTACCTCTTCTTTCAGTAATCGGGAACCGTTAGTTTTATTCATATTTGATGCGCTGTTTTCCACCTCCACATATACCATTTTCACGTCGAACTGGACACTCTTCTATGCAAGCCTAAGATTTTTGAAATTAAAACAAACTCTTCCAAATCGAAATGGCCTTCGAGCAGGTAAACGAAACTAGAAAAAAATCGAAAAAAACGAACCTATCGAACTGTTTTCTACATATATACCATTTTCACGTCGAAATGGACACTCTTCTAGGCTAGCCTAAATCTTTCAAATTCAAAGCGAACTCTTCCAAACCGAAATGAGCTTCTACCACATCAAACTAGAAACCATCCAACAACGTTAGAATAATTTTTGTTCAAGGAAAATTTAGTAAAATTTTAAATTTTTATTCATCTACCCAATAAGCGAATTTTATTAAAAAATTACTTTTTAAGGAAAGCCAATGATTTAAATAGCGCTTTAAAAATCAGAAGGTTGTTTTTTTTATTGCCAAAACTGAGAACGTGCCATGCCCCCGTCCAAATCTTCGTGATTTTTATTTTAGCAAAATTTCTGTTTAATGCAGTTTTACGCCTGCAAACGATGCATATAAATAATTGTAAAAATCACACATATTCTAACTTTCTTGTTGCATGTGAGCAGTATGCACTATCAATCAAGTAAACATTGCAGCTTGGTTTTCGAGTGCATGGCACGATCCAGTCTTTTGAAGCACTACATGATTGCTGCCTTGCTGTGCTTTAAAACAAGATGTAATTTATTATTTTTTCCTAAAAAATTAAAAAAAATAACTAAATTATTATTCATGTTCGGGTAGGTGAATTAAAAAATATAAAGAAACTTCTACCAAATTTTTCTTGAACAAAAAATTATTCTAACCAACTTATTGAGTTTATAGCTTAACGCGTATGAATGTTGATCCAAATTGGAAGAGTTCGCTTTGATTTCAAAAGTCTTAGACAAGCTTAGAATAGTGTCCAGTTTTACGTGAAAAGAGTCCAATTTCACACGAGAGTGTCCAATTTGCTTTGAAAAGTGTCCAGTTCGACGTGAAGTGGTATATATTCAGACACTAAGACACTATTCTGATAAGCTTAACGCACTACATAGAAGCAAACTAAAGCTACAAATCAAAGTGTCAACCAGTTTTCCCGTCGGTAGAATCAGTTCAAATTTGACGCAAAAACTGCGAATGTTTTGAAAAAGTAGAACGAAACCACGCTCCTATTGCACTCTATTTAAGGCACTGAGTGAGTGTACTCACTCACTTGTTCTCTGCTTCTCATATGTCTACACTTTTCCAATCAATTTTCTCAGATTTGTGTCTAACCTTTTTTCTTTTTGTATTCATTCTTTCTCGACTTTTCTTCATCCGATCTCCCTTCTATTTCATTTTGTTATCTCTTTACACATAAACAGATTTTGAAGATAGCTCATAATACGCTCCTCTTCTTCACTGAAGAGTCACTGGAGGAACGTAACACAAAAATCCGTCTGAAGACAGTGGCGAAACTAACCTTTTTATACTTTTAAATTCTCATATTGTTTTATTCTTTACCATTTGAAAGATTAACATTTTACATCTCTCTCTATTCCCTTAATTCTACCTTTACTTATGTTCTATATATACTATTGTGTCGCCTATATTGCGTTGTCTTGCCGTAGTATTAGGTTGTCCGGAAGGTTTTTAGACTAATTACGTGGTCTTCTTCTTCAGTCCCGCTTCGAGGCGGGGTCCGCTATTCTGGTGTGGTGACGCCACTTTACGCGATCAAACGCTTGATCGGGATGGATACCAGCAACCTTTAGGTCCACATGCAACGTATCAAGCCATCGCTGCTTCGGCCGCCCTTTAGGCCCTTTTCCGGGCACATCTATGTTAAGGCCAATCTTCCTAACAGTGTCACCACTAGCTCGAAGAACGTGGCCATACCACCGAAGGCGAGCTTCACGTATCTTGTCAGCAATTGGAGCGACACCAAACCTCTGGCGTATTTCATCGTTGCGAATACGGTCCAGACGCGTAACACCAGCCGTCCATCGCAGCATTTTCGTTTCCATTACGCTGAGGCGAGGCTCAACCTCCTTTGTTGCAGGCCAGCACTCAGCTCCATACATCGCTACTGATCGGACGATGGTTCTATAGATCTTCGATTTAAGGCGTTCCGGTATCTTCCTGTCCCATAAAACGCCTGTCATCGAGCGCCATTTGGACCACGCTGCGCTCACGCGCGAGTTCACCTCGAACGTCAGACTACCATCAGACGCAATTGCAGATCCAAGGTACTTGAAGTTTGTCGTTCGTACTAGCGCAGTTGATCTCAATGGACCCGACTTCGTTTACGTCTGTCGTCAAGTATTCAGATTTTTTGACGTTTAGCTTGAGCCCGAACATCGCCAAGCGGTCGTACCAAGCTTGCGCTTGTCCCTCGAGTTCGCTCTTCTCTTCGCTTGCAAGCATTACGTCATCTGCATACAGCAGCGTCCAGGGGCAGGCTTCTGAAGGTCTCTCGAAATGGCATCCATTACGACAGTGAATAGGATCGGGAAAAGCGCAGAGCTCTGGTGAACACCAACGGAGATAGGAAACTCCGCCGATGTGCCGGCCGGCGCTCGCACACTACTCTTTGGACCAGAGTAAAGTATGCGCGCCCACTCAATAAGCTCTTCGGAAACACCGTGTTGTCGTAAGGCGTACCATACAACTTCACGCGGTACGCGATCAAATGCTTTCTCTACGTCAAGAAAAGCTAGGTGCAGCGGTTTCTGCTTTTCGCGATGCCTCTCTACCAGAAGACGAGCAGCATGTATGGCATCGATGGTGCCACTGCCCGCTACGAAGCCACCTTGATTGGTGGAAAGTTGGAAGATATCGTGAATACGTCCATCTGCAATTCGCTCGAAGATTTTCATGCTGTGCGAGAGCAAGCGAATTGGATGGTAATTAGTGCAGTCCGCAGGACTGTCCTTCTTCTTCCATATCGGGATCGTCGTGCTTTCCTGCCAACTACCAGGTACCTTCTTTTCCGTAACAACCTGGTTGAAAAACTTCGTTAGCCACTCAGCAGGACTCCAGCGCCTCAACTTCCATAGGTCGGCCGCTATATCATCAGGGCCCGTTGCTTTGCCTCGCTTCATCTTCTTCAAAGCCGCTTCCGTCTCCTCCACAGTGATTTTCTGCACAGGACCGTGCGTAGGAGAGACGCAAGGGATGGGCGGATGAGCAAACTCTTCTGTCGAAATTCTCTCGAAGTAGTCGTGCCATCGTTTCATAGCCCTCTTGCGGTTCGTCAGTAGATGGCCATTCTCATCGTTGATGCCCAAGAATTTCTCTACGTCCTTGGCCTGACGATGGCGTGCTTGGCAAGTTGATAAAGATGTCGTTTACCATCGCGCGTCTCGAGTTTATCGCTGAGATCATCATAATGGACGGCTTTTGCAACGGCTACGGCCTTCTTAGCCGCTTTCTTCGCCTCCTGGTACATACGCCATTTGTCTGCAGTCTTGTCGCGCAGGAACGCGCGATATAATTTTTTCTTCTCTAGGGCTTTTTCTTTTACGTCGTTAGTCCACAGCCACGCCAGCTTCTCGATCTTGCGGCGTCCAGGCTTAGTCATGCCTAATTCTGAACATGCAACTTGTAAAATCGTATCGGTTGCATCTTTCCATGTTTCGTTGACGGTTGTCACCGTCGGTAACCGAATACGAGAAACAAAAGCTGCAGCGTTTTCCTTCAATCGCCACCACTTGATTCTCGGTGGACCGCATCGCTCGACATGCCTCAGCCTCGGAGGGGCGAACTTAAGAGTACATATCAGCGGACGGTGCTGTCTGGCGACAGTCTCGTACGGCACCACCTTCGCATCTGTAACCAGCTTTCGATCGCGATGCTTCACAAGGATGAAGTCGATCTGTGTCTTGGTGCTCCCGCTATAGAGCGACACCAAATGGGAGTCACGCTTTCGAAATACGGTGTTCGCGATGATGAGGTTATGCGAGTCCGCATACTCAAGGATTCGCTCACCATCTGACGGTACCTCTGCTGTCTTTTCATCAAGCAGGGTCCAAAACTCATTCTTGGCTCTCTCAGAGCAGCCTGCCTGTGGAGCGTATGCAGAGAAGAAATGATACATACGCTGTTCAGTAGCGACTACGACCTTCATCAAGCGGTCATTAAAACGTTCCACGCTTATAATCGCGTCTCGGAAACGTTCGGAGACGATTACACTAACTCCGCTGGTGGTCCTGGGACTGCCGCACAGAATGGCCTTGAAGCCTCGGCCTATGTCCCTCGACTTACAACAGGACCACCTCGTCTCCTGTACCGCACATAAGTCGATTCGTCTTCGCTCCAGTGCTTCTGCCAACTCGCACGAGCGGCCCGTCAACGTACCCACATTCAGGGAAGCTACGCGGGTCTTGCCTACGTTCGGGACTTTCGGACTAGCTCAGTTTCTCCCCGATGCTTCGCCCCTCGCATCAGGGACCCTCGCATACTTCTCACACTCGCCGGGCTCTGCAAGTGCGCGTCGGCTCCCGCGGACGCCGTAGCATTATCTCGATACTCACTTAACGTCATCAACCATGTGATGTGACATGGGATCTCCATAGGCCGGCCTGTCACTAGGGCCTGTCGCCTGTACTCGAATGTCCGTGATTAGCTTAGCTCGCAGAGGCGAACAGTTTCCAGTGGCACCACGTGGAGGAACGGACATCGCCACCAGACTAATTACGTGGTATGATTCGAAAAAACGTATCTTTGCCACTTGAAGTTGTGAGTGAGCCGGAATCAGAAGATTTGTGTCTCATGTCCTGTGTATGTAACTGTCAGCAGCATCGGCGACATATCGTCTCCTGTTCCCATTGGTGCCTCTCGAGGATTCCCTGCATAGGTCCACCACATACGCAGAACAGACAGCTCGTACCTGCGGCGCTCGACCTGTTCTTTCTGTACACGAACTTTCAGACCTTACAAATACTCTTAAATCCACAGTAGACGATGTTCTTTTTCTTCTGGCTAGGTCGCGAGGTTGCCTGGAGTCATAGCACATGCTTTGAAGTCTCAGGACAAACGGAATCGTGTTGATATCTGCACTTCTCTCCTCAATCGTCGCCGTGCATTTACTTGTATCGAATCGATCGTCACGGTGGATGAAAAGTATTGCGTGTCTACGACAATTTGGTGCGTCGCAAGCACCACGGTCAACTTCGGTGAGCTGCCCCAACCGCAGCCGAAACGTTTTGATCACGACAAAAAGGAGTTGCTTTCCTTCTGGTGGGACATAAATAGCCCAGTATTCTGGGAATTGATTCCTACCGGTTCCATGGTAGATTCAAACATGCTCTGCGCTCAGCTGGAGAAAATGAGCGAAATCCTACGTAATCGCAATCCCAGATGATGAGAAATTCTTCTTCTCATGGATAACGCCAAACCACACACAGCAAAGAAGATGCAGAAGTAATTGGAGGAACTCGGGATTGAAGTGGCGCCACATCCGCCGTACTCACCTAATCTTGCACCCAGTGACTTCCACGTTTTCCGGTCGCTGCAGCCTTTCTTAGCGGGAAAAAAGTACGCAAATCGGGAGGAGGTGAGAAGTGGTGTCAACAACTTCTCGCTGTCCAAGTCTCCGGAGTTCTTCGCTCGTGGTATTCGCTCTCTTCCGGAAAGATGGCAGTATATGATAGAACATAATGGTGAATATTTTGTGGAATGATAGTGTTAATAAAGATATTAACTACACATTCTTCTCTGATATTAGTCTAAAAGCTTTCCAGACAGTCTAATATTTCATTGAGCAAGATTCAGCTCATAATTTTTTTAAACAATTTGGCGGTCATATAAATTATTAGGATAAAAAATATAAAAAATGTATAAAGGGCGGCGTTACTCAATCCCTTTTGGGATGCGCCACGCATTCTACTTCTACGGGATGTCGTGGAGATGATTTGAATGCGTATTCGACCATTCAATGACTTGCGGTGGGCAGCCGATCCACAAGTCAGTGTTTTATCCTCCCCAGAAAAGTCGGGTGCAAAATCCACCGACCCCAGAGATGTGGTGGGCTTGCTTGGCCTGGGCGGGGAGTAATCATTTCATGCCCTTGTGTCAGCGCCACTTCGGACCTCCTCTAGGCGGCCTTCCTTTTGGATGCTGTCCACGCGCGTGACACAAGCCGTACAGCGAGCGTGTCTTCATGACACTGAGGCGCGTTTCCATTTCCTTGGTCGCAGGTCAGTCCACATTGTTGAGGACCCGTATCCAAGCTTTTCGCCAGAATACCGGTACCACGAGGGCGATACTCGTCGGGTAGCCTCAAACATGGGTAGTTAAACCGTTTATTATAAAAATAATACGAAATGGCATATGAGCCAAATAAAATAAATATCCCATATTAATATTATATATGTTAATATTATATATTAATATTAATATTTAAAATAATGCAACCGCAGAGAAAAAGAACTAAAATAGAAGGAGTTAAGCAAGAAAACCGATCTCTCCGCCGGTTATTTTGCGACGTCGAGCATTGTTTTTCTTCGCCGCTTAGAACAGCCGTCTGGGTAACATGCCACCAAGCTAAATACCGAAATCATTCCACAGTGATCAATCTACCAAGAAATTACAAAAGTGGAATCCGAATTTGGTCGACTCGACGACACACAACGCCGTTTATTGCTGCTGGTCAGATTAATTTTTTGTTCAAGGAAAATTTGTTATAACATTCCTTGAATTTTGTCCGTTTACCTGCCACAATAAGTGTAATAATTTTGTAAAAATTTATTTTCAAAGAAAAATAATAAATTAAAATTTGTCTGAAGTGGCAGCAATAAAGCAAAGGGCGGATTAAAATCGATTTCAAACAAAAAGTTCGCTGCAACATTTATTTGATTAGCAGTTCTAGAAACTAACAACGCGAAGATATGTGTGCTCTTTACAATGATTTTTGTTGCACCGTTAACATTTGTCAAGCTCCAAGCAGAAAAAAATTCTGCTATCAACCGAACAAAAATCGCGTACGTGCGATCAAACAGCACCTGTGGTGTAAGGCGAACATCGCTGCCCGGGAAGCGGAAGATACGGGTTCGAGTCCCGCCTGGCGCAAGAGTTTTGATCGCAACAAAACATCCTGCAACAATATGTAAAAATCGCTACGTTTTTAAAGAGGCCATGGCGCACATATTTTTTGGCACTAAAAATGGCCGTCTTCCTTCTCTTTAAAACATATTTTAGTCCTTTTTTTTGCTCAAAAATTAAACATTTTATACAATTTTAAACAATGTGTTCACTTATTGGGTAGAGCAACCAAACTTCAAAGACAGTTATACAAAAATTTTTCTTGAACGAAAAAACTGCTCTATAATAAACTTTTTGGAGAGCTTAACTAAATAGAGGAATTTCATTTCAATTTGGAAGAAATCGCTTTGATTTCAGAAGTCTTAGGCTGGATTAAAACAGTGTCCAATTTTTTCATAACGGCGTTTTGTTGCGATCAAAGGTTCCAGCGCCAGGCGAGACTCGAACCCGCACCTCCCTCTAGCCGGGGTGTGAATGCTCTACGCCTTTACACCGCCGGCGCCGTTTGATCGAACGCAACATCCACACCTCGTGGGACCAATCAGCACTCACCCGTATATCGGGATGAGCCGGCCGCTGATATCAGCATGGAACCAGTTGAGCTGATGGTCTCGATACCACCCACTTGAGGCTTAATGAAACTGATTTGAATCGTTTCTATCAAGACCATCAGCTTAACTGGTTCCATGCTGATATCAGTGGCCAGCTCATCCCGGATACGGGTGAGTGCTGACCGATTCCACGAGGTGTGGATGTTGCGTTCGATCAAACGGCGCCGGCGGTGTAAAGGCGTAGAGCATTCACACCCCGGCTAGAGGGATGTGCGGGTTCGAGTCCCGCCTGGTGAAGTTTTGATCGCAACAAACATCGTTATGACAGCTTACAACCTCGATACCAGCCACTTGAGGTTTAAGGAAACTGATTTGAAAAGTGTCCAATTTTATTTGAGAAGTGTCCAATTCGACGTGGAAATGGTATGGAATTCATCAGTCGTACAGCAACGTCTCTCGTTTGAACCTTGGATGTCAGTTATGCTGACACTCCTGCTACCACAATGTTCACGAGCACGAAATTCCATCAATGCTGGGATGGCTCAACTTGTCCGTTTCTGCACTCGTCATGCTCTTCTCTCTGATCTCGTCCTTTCCGTCCAGTGTCTTTGAAGGCGTCAGACGTTAGTCCTCGGAAGTGGGGTGACGTGGACGTGTTCCGAAAGATCCTTGATTCGCGCCCAACTGAGCAGCCCCTCCGCTAATTCCTCTCCGCTCGGCTGGTCGCCGATTTCTTCGGGAGTGTCCCTCGGGACTCCTTCCTTCTCTAGAGACTGACGCTGCGTTTCGTTCTGGCTACAGGCTATTACTCACTTCTGAATACGAACATCTGCTCGGAAGGAGCGAAAGAACTAAAGCACAGCTTAAGAGTTTTAAGATTACTGCTGTTCGATCCCTTCGCTTAAAAGGTTTTACCTAAGCTTGAAGTGCTCGCATATTTTTTCTAAATATTTCGAAGATCTACATAGATCATTTCGAATTTTTCAGAAATGAGATTATTTCGAAGATCCTTTTCTACATACATATTTCGCTCTATCTCTCTCCAAACGGGTTTGCATTTATTGTTTGACCAGACATTCAGCGGCCGCCAAACGTCTTGTTGTTGGCAGAATAGTCGAATCAGGAGAAAAACGATCACTGTTTAGCTATCTGAAAAAGAGACTTAGATCTAAGAGCAGCGTACCGGCATTGAGTAGTGGAAATGTCAGAGCGATTTCAGATTACGACAAAGCGAACATGCTCGCCGACCAATTTTGCAGAGTTTTTGGTTGCGATGACAACAGTTTTCCAGATTTTGATCCCACAATTGAGTTTCCGATAAATTCTTTTCCTTGGTTCCATTAAGTGAAGATCTATGAACTCTTGCAAAAATGGCCAGCGTCCTTCGCAATCACTCCAGACAATATTCCATGGAAATTCATTAAGGAAGTATCTCATGTCATCGCAAAGCCTCAAGCTTCATTTTTAATCAAAGCATGATGTATGCCGAAATTCCCAGTCGATGGAAGCATTCATATGTTACAGCAATTTTGAAGAAGCAACCATCTTGCGACCCTAGTAACTATAGACCTGTCAGCCTCACATCAGTGTTCTGCCGCGTATTTGAAAAAGTAGTAAAAGATCACTTAAGAGATCACCTTGACAAAAATTCGGTAATTCCTAAAAGCCTACACGGCTTTGTTCAGAGTCGCTCAATAGAGACCAATTTACTGGAATCACGGAACGACTGGACGCGTTTGTTGGATCACAAAAAGGCCTGTGATGTGATTTACTTCGATTTTGCAAAAGTCTTCGACCGTGTTTCTCACAATAAACTAATATATAAGCTTGTGAAATATGGAATTCATCCAATGCTTGTTAGATGGATAGAATGCTTTATCACGGGAAGAACATTTCAGGTTAAAGTGAATGATTCTTACTCTGATGTTAAGAGGGTAAGAAGTGGTGTTCCTCAGGGATGAGTTTTGTCTCCTCCACTTTTTACCACATACAGTTCTGACCTTTCTCAGGTTGTACATGGATTTGGAGTGAAGTGCAAGCAATATGCCGATGACATCAAAATTTATACTCAATCAGACAACGTCTCCATAGGAAATTTGCAGCTTTCAATTGATGCCGTTGTTCAGTGGGCCCGTACCTGGTCGCTAGCCCTAGCACCCGAGAAAACACTACATATGAGATTGGGTAACTCAAATAACCCATCGCGGTTCAATATCGAAGAAAATGATATCTCTGTAGTTGAAAGTGTCGTTGATTTAGGATTTTCGTATAACAATAAACTGGATTTCTCCGAGCACTACAAAAATATTTGCAGGAGGGCGTATGCACGTACATACCAAATTTTTAAAGGTTTGGCCACGAAGAACAAGGACGTACTGCATAAGGTTTACAAAACCTATGTTAGACCAATTCTAGAATGTGGTACTACAGTCTTTTCTCCCTGGAAGAAAAAGGATATAGAAGCGATCGAAAAGATTCAGAATAATTTTACAAGAAAATTATGATTAGATATTGGATTTTTGGATTGGTGGATTTTTCTACTCTCGCATTCCTAGATCTGGAATTAGAAACAAATTTCTTGGAATTCACACTCTAGAAAATCGTAGGAAATTGAGGGATGTCTGCATGTTATTTAAAATAATTTCTGGACTGTGTGATGTGGACGGTACAGCTTTCTATAAAACAGTACCGTCTATAACAGGGGTGGCAATGTAAAATTAAGCTACGGCCGGCCTAGAACTAGTATTCGAGCCCACTCATTTGCAGTAAGAGCGGGATCTCCCTGAGATCTGGGCTAAACCACTCCTCAGCCAATTTTGTTGCTTTCAAGCGACTTGCCTCGAAAAGCATGCTAAATTTTTAAAGTCTACCTCTCGTGTTTCATCTACTTCACAGCTTTGTCTAACTTTGTTTAACTATTTTTATCCCTAGTATCTATTCCCGTTTTTCTTTTCTCAGGTTTGTGTTTCATTGTTTCATTGTTCATTGTTAGTTTCTCTCACGACTGTCTTATACGTCGTAATAAATTATTATTATTATTCATCTTCACTGCTCCTATGAAGCCCATCCACCCTCCATCGCATGTACGCGATTTATTCTCCGAAGGCCCGTTCTCTACATGTCGAGAAGCAGATGATGAGAGTATCAATCCGCAGTGCTTAATCTGCAGAAACATAACTAAAATTAATCGGTATTGGTCGACACCGCTCACTGTACGACGGCAATAGTACTCCTCCAAATCCGTTAATCACTCTCCCCTCCTCTTCCGAATCCCCTCCCCGAAAGTACTTGCTTACCTATGTGCCGGCAAAGAAATGGAGTGAGAGTTAAGCACGCACATGTAGTACTGAGTACCGATTCACGCGTCTGACACGCGACGTCTCTGACACTCCTGCTCCCTGACACGTGCCACGACTTCTGTGACCCGTCTTCAGGAAAACTACACACATTGGACGATATTGAGGGAAAATACTGGTCCCCCTTATTCCCCTACCTCCCTCTATTGCTCCCCTTTGTTGATCCCCTCCTAGTGGTTTCCCTTACTCGAATTCCCTACGCAAGTTGGACGTCTGCGGAACGTCTTCTGAATTCCTACGCACGTTGGTCGACGTTTAGGGCACGCCTTCTGAATCCTGACGCACGCTCGACGACGTTTCTGCTCGTCTTGTGAATGCTGAGGAACGTTGAACGACATCTAGAGCACGCCTCCTGAATCATTACGCTCTGTACTTGATCCCCATTCATACCCTGACGCGTTACCCGCTGAATATATCGTAAACTTGGGTGATCAGCCGCCAAGGTTATCTGTTCGTCAGCAGTCGCCCGTGGTTAACTGCAAAGAAAGCCCGACTGGTACACGCCGCACTGTCGTGGGCACCTATTGGCTTCAGTCCCTCGCCCTGTGACTGACAACGTGAGCGTGGGAAATTCCGTCGAGGTGCCCGCTGGCACTCGCACTCGACTCCTTGGGCAAGAGTACAGAATGCACACCCACTCAATAAGCTCTTCAGGAATACTATGTTCTCCCAACGCGTATCATATAACTTCCTGCGGAAAGCGATCGAAGGCCTTCTCCAAGTCCAGTAAGGCAAAATGCACCGGTTTCTGTTTTTCGCGGTGCTTCTCTAGCAAAATACGAACAACGTGAATGGCATCACAGTGCTACAGTCAGAGGCGAAACCACACTGATTCGTGGAAAGCTGGACAGCATTCCGGATACGTCCATCGACAATTCGCTCAAAGATTTTCATGCTGTGCGAAAGAAGGCGAATTGGACGGTAAATAGCGCAGTTCCCAGGACTGCTCTTCTTTTTCCAAACCGGGATGGTCGTGCTTTGCTGCCAGCTCTCAGGCACCTTCTTCTCAGCAACAACCTGATTGAAAAACTCTGTCAGCCAGTCAGCAGGGCACCAGCCCTTCCACAGGTCTGCTGGCAGATCATCGGAACCAGTGGCTTTGTCTGACTTCTTCTTCTTCAGAGCTGCTTCGGCTTTGCTCACAGTGATCTTCTGAACGGGACAGTATACAGCAGATGCAAAAGGAATAGCAGGATGGTCAAATTCAACATTCGAGATTTCCTCGAAGTAGTCGTACCATCGCTTCACAGCCCTCTTGCGATCCATCAGAAGACTTCCGTTGTCGTCGTTAATGCCAAAGAACTTCTCCACGTCTTCTGCTTTGCGAGAGCGAGCTTTCTCAAGTCGGTAAAGATAACGCTCACCATCGCGCGTTTCCAATTTTTCGCTGACATCAGCGTAGCGTGCGGCTTTGGCAGCGGCCATTGCCTTCTTTGCCACTTTCTTCGCTTCTCGATAATTCCGCCAATTATGGACTGTTTTATCACCGATGAATACGTGATAGAGCCGTTTCTTTTCTCGGGCTTTCTCACTGACATCATCAGTCCACAGCCTTGCCTGCTTGTCGATCCAGGGTTGCCCAGGCTTCGTTGTGCCGAGTTCGAGGCGTGCTGCCCGGGTTATCGCATCCGTAGCATCCTTCCAGTTTTGTCGACAGTTGTCACCGTCGGCAACCGAATGCGAGGAATAACTCCCGCTTCCTGCTCTTTCACTCGCCACCATTTTATTCTAGCCGACCCGCATTGCTCGGCATGTTTACACCTCGAAGGTGTGATCTTCAGTGAGCAGATCAGTGGGCGGTGTTCATACGGGACGATCTTCGCGTCTGTGACAAGGCCTTGGTCACGGCGCCTAACAAGGACATAGTCAATATGCGTTTTAGCGTTCCCGCTATAAAACGAGATGAGGTGGGAGTAACGCTTTCGAAATTTGGTATTCACGATGGTGAGGTCATGTGAGTCTGCATACTCAAGTATACGCTCACCATCGGCGTTGCGCGACCCATATCCAAAATCACCATGACAGCTATAGCCGTCCTTCGTTGCTCCGACGTGACCATTAAGGTCACCTGCCACAACAATCATATCTTCTAACGGCACTTCCGCTGTCTTCTGATTAAGCAGGGACCAGAACTCGTCCTTGGTTTGCTTGGAACAGCCTGTCTGCGGAGCATACGCAGAAAAGAAATGGCATCGTCGGTCTTCCACGGCGACAACAATCTTCATCAAGCGGTCATCGAAACGTTCTACGCTTGCAATCGCGTCACGGAAACGCTCGGAGACGATCATACCGACACCACTGGTGGTCCTGGGACTGCCGCGCGAAACGGCTTTGAAGCCACGGGCAATGTCCCTCGACTTGCAGCAGGACCACCTCGTCTCCTGCACCGCACAGAAATCAACTCTTCTACGCTCCAGTGCTTCAACCAACTCGCACGAGCGGCCCGTCAACGTACCTACATTCAGCATAGCCACGCGGGTCCTGCTTACGTTACGGGACTTTCGGACTAGCTCAGTTGCCCCTCGATGCCGTCCTCGCATCAGGGACCCTCGCACACTTTTCACACTCGCCGAGCTTTGCGAGCGCGCGTCGGCTCCCGCGGACGCCGTAACACTATCTCGATATACGTGAACTGACATGCACCATGCGATGTGACATGGGTCTTCGTAGGCCGGCCTGTCACTTGGGCCTGTCGCCTGCATTCGAATTTCCGTGTTTGGCTCGGCTCGCAGAAGCAAGCAGTTTCCATTGGCACCACGTGGAGAACGGACATCGCTACCGGACCGTGGCGAGTATACTATTGAGAATCCTGGTGATCATCTGCTTGTAGACTTTCGATCGAATTCTGGATCAGATTCTTGTTACTAATTTTGACTGATCAAAATCACAGATAGATATGAAGGTCCACCTAAAATCAGAAGCACTCCTTCATTTAATTATTTGTTTATTTATTAATTTGTTTGGTGCATAATTTTTATCCACAAGAAAGCTTGAAATTTTTAACAAAACAAATCATCTATCTAAATTAAATCACCGTTAGTGTCGACAGTAGTAAGTCATTTTTTAGTCAAGGTATCAATCCCCTGCTTCAAAAGGAACGAGGCTGAGAGCCCAACAAAGGGTAATTATCGAACTTTTTCTCACACAGATCGCACAGGTTGCTTGAGGGCTCTGAAAAGGTAGTAGTCTGGCGCTGCTATGGCAGGACTGTACGGTAGCTGAGGCACTGTCGTCCAGCCAATCATCTCAAGGAAATTGCGAATTAACTTTTACAGTCTCGCGCTGTCGTGGAGGAGGAGGACTTGGTGACGTTTCAGATCTCTTTCCTTTAAAAGCATCAGCCAGTTTCTGGAGCTGCTTTGTGTGGACGTCGACATTGACGATGCGATTGTAGTCCAACAGTTCCCAATAGATCATGCCTTTTAAACCCCCCCCCCCCCCAAAAAAAAAATGGAGAAGAGAATCGACGATCCCTTTTCTTTTCTTTTTTTAAATTTGCAAAAAAATTAATTTAAAATTTTCTTTTGATTCGTTGACGGTGCGCTTGGTAGTCGTGCCGATCCCCAATGCAGTGTTGATTGGTAGCGTTCTTCGAACTGGTGCCAAGTATTCGTACTTACAAGGAGACCCTCCGAAGAGGCGGTGAGCTTTTGAGATGCAAATTTTGACTTCTTTGATCACGCAACCCCATAATAATAACGATCCGATGTGTGCATAAATATTGGTGACACCGGGAACCGAACCCGCTCGGTGCGTCCGAGATGCGAACCCGCTACCACTACTCCAACCGACAACACTGGACTGACTGGCAGCACGGCGCCATGAACTTCGCACTCACGACACGTTGTTTTTTCGACCACTAAAGAGCATTCCGAAAAAAGTTACCATGGTTCTGGACTCCCCACACGGAACCTTACATCCTGTAGAAAGTGCATCGCAAAAGCTCACCGCCACTCTGGAGGCTTTCCTTGATAGAGGTAAATGGCTCGTAACTGACGCTGATCCACTCGTTCATGTGCGCCTATGTACCCGTTGAAAGTTTCTGGAATCTACTACGTGATATTGCAGACAACCCAAGAGTTTCCCAAAATGTCTACAAGAAATTCCGGACAAACCCAAATGTGGACAAAAATTATGCACCAACCTAATTCACACTCCAGGAAATTCATGAAGACATTATGATAAACAGCGTAAGAATAAAGGACGAATGACGGCGTTAGCCAATCCATTTTGGGGTGCGCCTCGCAGTCTACATCTGCGGGATGTGGAGGAGGGAATTTGAGTGCGTATTTCGCCCACAGAATGGGTTGCAGTGGTCACCCGATGATGATGTCAGTGTTTTACGCCGGGTACCAGTTCAGCGACTCCGGAGGGATGGAGGGCTTGCTTGATCTGGTCGGAAGATCCGAGCCAAGAACCTGGAATTGGGTGCACGCGACAGCCGGTGCCTCTTCCGACTGCCCTACCGCATTCTCCTCTACATAGATAATTGAATATGCGTCTGTAATGGATGCTTAAGATTAAAGATTTAAGACTTCTACGATAATTTGAGCTCTTATGTCGCTAAAACAGACTATACGATTATTCGACATTATAAAACATCGATGTTCCAATTCGAATGAATACTCGACTATTTGAATAATAGTTCGAATAACTTTTTCGCATACATTCGTTTGAGCAAAACTATACTTAAAGAGAAGGACTGCTGAACTGAAATACCGCGTGGGTGAGGGTCTCCTGAAGCGTTTTCTCCCCTCCACATTCGCCATTATGCTCCTCCTCCCAGTGTGGTCTTCGGGATCATCGCCGCGAGTGTAGATTTCCTCAGTTTGGCATGACGACGGACAGCCTCCATTGTTTGCTCAGAGCACCCGTGCAAAGGGCGCTAGAATTGGGTTGAACGGGGCGGTCGCCATCCATGTGGCCATCGTCGTCGTCGTCGCCGCAGGGCTGACGTAATTCATTCCCGCCGATCAGAGGGCATCATTACCTCCTCATTTAGCAGCACTCGTTTCAATATATCGTCCGCCTTCATTACGCTGCTGTTCCATTCCCTTTTCGTCTCTTTCCTTAGTGCAGCGCATTGATTTTTTTCATAGATCACTTTCGAAAATTTCAGGCAGGTTAGGATTCTTCTTGTTAAAGACATGCTGATTATCACAAATGAAACGCACCCGCAGTGCAATGATATCTATCCGGTCAGTAGTTTTTTCTTCCCCAAGATGATCGCCAAATTCAGAAGCCCCTTTTCAGGCGCCCAGCGTTGACAACCTCGTCGTTGCTCTTCAACTAACCCTAATCTTCGTCGGTATCATCAGCAATCTGTGCCTTCTGATGCAGTTTTCCGGCAGAGCGAAGCTAGGCACGGCAAGGTTGGTCCCATCCGTTCTCTTGAAGTCTTGATATGCTTAGGAGTATAGGAGGATCCTGCGCACTAGGCAGTAGGAGCTCATGTCGAGCAGGATTACATAGAACCTCGGGTTCGATTCTTGCCCAGGACCGCCATGCGCTTTATTCCATGATTCCTCGCTGAATTTGCCTACAACGTTGAGATCACCCGTTTCAACTGTTGTCCCGTTGATCATCGAGTTGCTCGAGCGGGTGTCAGCAAAGTCTCCATTCGTCCCTGTCGCGTGCCAGAGTGCCCCAATGGATCCTCCTCGCTCGAGGGACATGAAGAGCGTAATATCGTTCGTTCATGGCTTTCACGAAGGAACAAAAGCGTTGGTGGGCGTCCTGGTGTTTTTTATGATCCCGGGGAATCCAGTCGGTGACGGCATTCTCCCAGCGAGTGTCTACGAAGCGCATTACATGACTGGCTCACCTAATTTTCGAGGTCTTGGTCTAAACGGCAGCATTTCTGAGCTTCGAACGTCGACGAAGGAGATATGATTTTTGTAATTTTTTTTCTGTAGCACAACCGTGAGCCACGTTAACACCCAACATTTAGCTTCCTTCCAGTTTGGATATGTGGTTCTATATCGCAAAGGAAATGAAAAGGGCTGAACGCATAATACTCAAAGACCCCCTGCTGACAACGTTTCTTTCCTTTCCACTTCCTTAGACCGACGTACGTAATTATAATTACCTCACGATGGATTAAATAGCACATGTTGCGAAGGTGAGCAGCATTACGAGTTGGGGACGCGTCAGCCAATCATAACCAAGCAGAGCACTGACCAAATCCAGTCAATCAGGATACCAACCGTACACACCACTCTCAGTGGCGCACCTATTCACACCCCTCTCAGTGGCGTGGCCTGATAGGCTGGCGCATTGCCATCTTCTAAGGTCATCGTCGACCAGTGGCGGTCAGCGTCGCATTGGAGCGCGTTTAAACAGTGCCGTCCCGCGGGCGGGAAATCCGTCGGCGGCGATCCGCGGACGGTGGGCGTGGCACGGCGCGGCCATTGGTCGGATGGGGGATACCGGCACGGTTCGCGCCCGTCCACGGACACTCGCACGGGAGTATACCACCGGCCTAATGCTGCCCACGTTCGCGACATGTAACGATTAAATAATTGTTATTTTTTCAAAATTATGTCAGAGTCACAGGCTAAACGCAATTTTTCAGCTTCACTTACATCAGGATCATCGCCATCGTTCAGTTCACGTTCTTCATCGTGCCGTTTCCGTTGAAGATTCTCACGGAGCACTATCAACGCGGTCAAACCTGGATCGCCACCAACTTCCTACCGGTCGTCATCGGACTATTTCACTTCGCTGTCTCGACGCTGTGCCTCTGCTTCGTATTTCGACTGCAGCTCTTGCTCAACTACGTTAGGGTACGTTCTTCACTGTATGCGAACATCCTACTGCACTTCTCGACTCATTCCAGCTCGGTCTGGGAAGTCGCCTGCGCTAAATTATTTTCCCTGTTTAAATTAAATTATAATCTAGACGCTCATTAAAAGCGACGACGCGGAATCCATTTCGACTATTCCAGCGTAGTTCTTCAAGCTGTTCACCAAGATTGTTAAGAAGGCTTTACTTCGACTGACATTTCGGCGTCTCTTTAAGACGTTCTTTGCTTTTTCTTTCTAAAGTTTTCTTCTTTTATACATGAAGTCCCGCACCTTTCCTACAACCCGTAGCAATGGCTTTCACTAGGGAAGTGTTTCGACTTCAAGCTACCAGCCTCAAGCACGGAACTTCAAGCTGAGAGAAGGATTATTACAAAGAGCTCGGATTGCTGACTACGAATATGGGTGTCAAATTTGCAAAATGAAATTCTTGAGTGATCACCCCAGGGTGGCTCTGCGACACACTTAGCGCGAGAGTGGATCAGTCATCGTGGCTCCGTAAGAAGGGTTTCGGCAGGCCATAACTCGCTCAGGAATTTCATTTTGCAATTTTGACACCAATATTCGTAATTACCATTCCGAGCTCTTTCTAATGATCCAAGTCTCAACTTGAAGATCCGTGGGAGGTCTAAACCCTTCTCAGGCCGGATCCAATGTATGCCAGCCCTTTCGCACTACTTTTACATTGAACAGCATGCCTTACATTAGACCTGAAGGGGAGGGCCTTTCGCTCAATGAAGCCGGCGAAGGAATAGAGAAGATACTTACAGAAGATAAGTAGTATGATCAATTTAGGGCATGTAGCGCAGTCGGAGGAGGCGCGACTGTCGCGTGCACCCATACCAGGTTCTTGGTTCGAATTTCCCGCCCAGGCCAACCAAGTGTTCCATCCCTCCAGGGTTGATGAATTGGTACCAAACCTGTCTGGGAAGGAGAAAGCGCTGGCTTGTTCATCGGCCGGCCACCGTCATTGTATGGCCAAATACGCATTCAAGTCGCCTCCACGACATCACGTAGAAGCAGAATACGTGGCGTTTCCCAAAGGAGATTGAGTAGCGCCATCCTTTACCCCTCTATCTTCTCACACATGCTTCACGAGTAGGGAACATTATCGATCGATATTATCGATCATACCCAGATATACGAGCCTTAGGTGGCACGATGGCCAGCGAAAATGCAGAAATCTGATTTGGTGAGTCTCGCCTTCCTGGAAACGCGTTGTTTAAGCTATTGCTCATTTCCAGCTCTCTTCTTTTCTTCTTCTTCTTCTTCCTCTCTGTCGCCATAATCTTGTTCCTCCTACTTTTTCTTCCTCTACTTCTTCATATCGCGTCCTTTAAAGCTCTCCAGAGTACGTAGTAGAGAATATTGATAAGGTTGTAAGACATCCGCACTAATAAAAATGCGGATGCGAGACATTTTCCTGGAGCTAACGATTAAGAAATCCATAGCTGAAGAGGATTTCAAAGTACAGGCAGTCGAAAGCATTTCCAAGCCGCGATGTTTTGGAATTGGGGCTAAAAATGCGGCTATTGAGAGGTAGGGCAATTAGCGAAAAAAATATATAAGTATCAAAAAAGGATGTCTCAAAAAATGTATATACTGTTTGGGAGGTTCATGTGAAAGCTTAAGAAAATAGAAATTTTCTGACATAAGAGCGATGGAAGCGATGGAACGCGCCATGCATTCGTATGAAATGGTTATTTTACACACGATTGATTGTGTTTCGCTTGAATATTTGTTACAGCCTCTTCACAAAGTAGCAGTATCAATGATTTATGCTTCTTTTAAGGTTTTATACTTACAGACACACTATGGATTGCGAAAATTGCAGGGTATCTCAAAAAATGCAGGTACTGTTGGAAAGGTAGTGAAACTTTTGAAAATGTTTGAGACTCATATGGAAGCACAGTGTAACGAGATTTCTCTCTCGTGCAAATAGCCAAGATTCCGCCATGCCCCCACCTGAAATCTTGCATTTCAGACTCGATTGATTGTGCATGGGCTGAATGCTTGTTACAATCTTGTTACTACTTGGCCACATCAACCTGTGCTGTACTCCTTTTAACGTATTCCTTCGCCCAGTAGCTGTAGTTATGCCGATTAACCTCTCCATTCAACTGAATGTTGTTTCATCAGTCCACCGAATCCGTCTTGGAAAATGGGGCCGTAACCAGTTTTCATTACGAAATCAATTAACTCCCATGTTGCGTGTCTATCACGTAATTATCAAGTTCTAAACGTTAAACGAAGCACAGCATAGGTTAATCTGACAAAGCAGTAACAAGATTGTAACAAACATCAGCCCTTGCACAATCAATTAAGTCTGAAAAGCAAGGCTTCAGGCGGGGCATGGCGCAGTCCTTGCTATTTATAATCACAAGAATCTCATTACCCTGTGCTTTCCTATGAATTTCGAAGACCTTTGAAAGCTTGACTAGCAGCAATTTTAGATTCTTTCAAATAGTACCTGCTTTTTTAGGATGCCCTGTATTTTTTCGCAAGCTGTAGTGTTGTTTTTAAGTTTTAAACCTTGAAGAACCACAAGTATCGATCTGGATGCTTTGGGAAGAAATTATAATAAGTATTAAACCTTGAAGAAACACAATCAATAGAGTGTAAAATCGAAAATTTCAGACGAGCTCATAGAGCGATCCCTACGGGTCATATGTCAAAACATTTCTGTCTTCTAATGCCTTTACATAAGCCCTTAACTTCTTCAGTACCTTTACTGACACCAAAGTTACCACCATTCCAACAACAGCGTATACATTTTTCGAGACACTCCTGTATATAGGTATGGTAATTAGACACTTATGTAAGCAATACATGAACAATTACTGGCCCTTTACCCTTATCATACTCTATAATAACGCGCTAAGCGATGAGTCATCCTATCGACCGGCGGCGCCGCAGAAATTAGCGGGGGGAAAATCGGTGTGGAAAGGGGGTGGGGGAATCGGCGGGAAAATGGGGGGGGGGGGGAATTACGAAACGAAAATAGCGAAAAATACCCTGCAAGGGAACTTCGGCCCTGGGGAAGTCGAGGTCGCAGAACACGAATCTGAAGTTTGTTTTTGAAGTATCGATCGCCATCAATCGATATTGATTAAATTATGGTGCGGGAAAATAGCGGAAAATACCCAGACGACTTTTCCCTGCTTGGAAACTTCAGCCCTGGGGTAATCGCGGCCGCCGAACACGAATCTGAAGTTCGCTTTTGAAGTACGCCATCAATCGATATTAATCAAACTATCGATTTTTGTGGATGCCGTCCAGGCCGCACGAAACTTTAGCCCTGGGGTAATCGCGGTCGCTGAACACTGAACACGAATCTGAAATTCGTTTTGAAGTAACGATCGCCATCAACCGATATTGATCCAATCATCGAATTTTTGTGAGTGTCGTTCGAGCGGTCCGAAGCGTTAGCTCTGGGTGTGATCGAGGTCGCTGAACACGAATCTGAAGTTCGTTTTAAAAGTTTCGGTCGCCATCAATCGATACTGATTAAATTATGGGGAGTAAGAACGCTACGGCATGTTCAGAATGCCCTGTTTCCCCGAAACGACGAGACGAGAAGGGCAGCATTGCTTTTTGCGTCGCTTGGCATCGGAAGTATAAAGAGTGTGTGGAGCTATTTTTCAGCGATCAAGGCGATGGAACTCCCTGGCATGGGTGGCATGGAGAAAGATCTGTTGGATACTGCCGTTTGGAGTGATCGTGAACGTGTCGCTATGTTTCGAGTACAATCTTGACTATGACTTCTGCGTGATTGGGTGAGTTACCTGCAGGCTTCATCACAAGTCAGACCATCACCTTCCTAGAAATCATTTTAAATACCAAACTCGCCGATAATGTCTGTAGTTTTTCAGCAATCGTCCACATGCCATCGGACGTGCCAGACTTTCCGAAACAGCTCGACAGGACCACATTAAGATGGAGGTGATCCGATTCACGCCTTCGCTGATTTACTGGTAGGCGCTTGTGGATTCGAAAATGCGACGCTTGCCTGAAGGCCACAGGCAGAAAGCCCACGGCTGCTCTTAATTCTACATGATTCTGCAGATTGAAATTTCTATAATTCCGTTAGGCTAAGCCATGCAATACCAATTCGTCCTGACGTTTTCATTTGACTGTTGTTTTAGATTTGCAATTGGGATAGATGAAGAAATCGGTGATATATAGGAAGGTCTCGTTCTACGAGCATGTTTTTCTGCCTCATTATGCTTCATTTTATATTTGACGGAGACTAGCGCATAAAGGCCACGAAATGCAAAGTGCGCAGTCCTGCACCAACGGTCGTTTCGTGTAGATTCGCCATCCGCCACACTAATTCTCCTAAAGAGTTGTGTTCCTTGATGAGTCCAGATTCATCAAGCGGAAGGTATGGGTAGAAGTACCGGAGGGTAAGAACACCACTCAACCGCGGGAGGTATCACCTGTTTCACCAGCCGTCTCGTTGACCATCGACTTGCTCGAGCGGGTGCCAGCAATGTCTCCATTCATCCCTGTCGCGTGCGAGAGTGCTCCAACAGATCCTCCTCGCTCAAGGGACACGAAGAGGGTCACATCAGGCTTTCACGAAGAAGTCCGACCAACGCGTTGATGGGCATCCTGGTTCTCTTGACATACCGCGGAATCCAGTCTGTAACGGCTCTCGTTCAGAGGGTGTCTGCGAATCACATTACGTGGCCGGTCCACCTAATTTTCGACAACTCTGCCCACGCGACAGCATCTCATCGCGAAGCTCGGAACACCGGAGGCCTTTTCTCATTTGCGTGAGTCGTGTCACTCGCGCAAGTGAGAGAAGGGCAGGAAGAACGGTAGGGTCGAATAGATAGACACGGAGTCTGACGTTCTTCGTCTTCTTCGCGACTTCTTCGACGCTCTTGAAAGCTCCCCAAGCCGCTCGTTTCCTCCTGCTCAGCTCTGGTGCAAGGTCGTTGGCCATGTTGACTTCGCGACCAAGATACACGTAGCTGGAGCATTCGGAGATGTGCCGTTGAGAAAAAATGGGGCACCAGGAACCTGTCCATTCCTCATGAACATCGTCTTGTAAGATTCAGCTGCAGTCCAGCATTCCCACATACACGATCGAAGACGGTCAGCATTCGCTCCGCCTCGCTGATGCTCGATGTTATGAGCACGATTTCGTCTCAAAATCTCGGGTATATAGCACGATTCGTATGCATCGAGGGTAAGGTGGAAGAACTCCGCCAGACGTCTAGAGAAATGTTTAGTGTAATTGCAGAAACAAATTTGCAGGACGTCCTAATATATTTAAGGACGCTATAACTAGTACCAGCACGAAAACATTTAACATGAAGAAGACCCATCTGTCGATACTAATTCTATGACCCTATTCAATAAACCTGAGGTGAAGGTCTGCTACAGTTCGCTTCTCCTCTAACAAAGCTGTCGTTCATGCATTTCATTAACAACTGCAACTGCAGAGAGTCTGCTGACGATTGCGCAGCAATGATGCCAAAAGTGGGCTCAACTGAGATGAAGAAAATGCGTCTAATAAGAAATAGAAAAAGATCATCCCACATTTCGCGATAACAGCTGATCTCAGTGGAGCGTATTTTCTCAATGGGGCGCGAAATGGTAGCGCGTATGCGGATGCAGCCACGACGATCGACGGGTTTTCTCGACCCACTGGTATATCCACCGATGTGGCAGGTGGTGTTTATCATGATTGCCACATTGTGGGTGTGGCCACCCCTATACCCCGCATACACGCGGGTTTGCACGTTGACGAATTCGACCCCTGATCAATCCGTTCAGTACCGTCGTTCCTCATAAGAACGAAAGCGGTAGCCGTTTGACATGGGGGAGTTGAAATGTATCCAGACTCCTTTAGAACGGTAATCAGAGACATTTACGCATATCAAAGAACATTCTACCACCAGGATTATGTCAGATATTAACAGAGAGGGGCGCGTGTAGCGCAGTCGAAGAAGGTGCCGACTGTTGCGTGCACACGATACCAGGCTTCTGGTTCGGATTTCCCGCTCGGGTCAACCAAGCTTTCCATCCCTTCGGGGTCGGTGAATTAGTACCAAAGTTGTCTGGGAAGGATAAAGCGCTTACTTGTTCATCGGCTGGCCGCCTCAAGTCATTGTATGGACAAATACGCATTCAACTCACCTCGACGACATCCAGTAGAAGTAGAATGCGTGGCGCACCCCAAAAGGGATTGAGTAACGCCGTCCTTTATCGTCTATTATCAGCTGTCAGACAATAGTGTGTCTTAGCTACACTGTTGTTTTACAGCTTCTGCAGCTATTCCTGATATTGCACACGGATGGACCACTTGGCTGTTCTGAGCAAGGATTTGAGACATCACTTGAGCAAACAAACGAGTCCTTCCGTTCCTGCACTAGAGGTGTCTTTTGCTCTTTTGCCGCCTTAGTTATTCAAAGCAGCGATGCGAACCTAACAACAACAGAATGACATCCGGTGCAGTGCACGGCTCAGAAACTTGCAAGTCAAAAGAAGTCAACCTCCGGCAGAAGTGGTCAGAGTGAATTCAACCCAAAACGGGAGAACTCATGAGATGAAGGACTGAAAAAAGAATGAAGCGCGCCTATGAAAACGGACATCTACTGGAATAAGACGACGTTTTGCAAACCAAATTACAGGTATCCAACCTTTAAATAGTCATTGTCCAGCCTGTCAAAACTATATTTTCAATGAATTTTTCCACTTCATCTCGAATGTCTTGAGACAAAAACAGCCGCCTTCGACTTCTGGCACTTGCATTCCCCAATCCACATTCTTATTCATCGAGACTTCTAGAGGTCCTCGAAGCTCTTTGATCGTTGACATGAACGATGAGTAATGGGTCACCATGCCTAAAAATGCACTCAATTTAGCAACACTCCCCGGTTGTGAAACAGTTTCAGTAGATATGAAATCTCTGACAGGAGAACGAGTAGCAGCTCCTTCAAAAATGTAAGAAGAAGTTTTGAGGGAACGTCACGTTGGTCACTCTGAATTGTCTAGGTCCGGAGTCCAGCCTAAAAAACCCCTCAAAACCAGCCCCGACGTCGCAGTCGTCTTCCGTTGTCGTCTACGCATTCTACTAATAAACCTGCAGTCCAAGTCCTGCTTTCAAAAAACCTTGGCATATTGACTACAGATCGTTGTCTTGTTGAGCTGGTAGCCAAATTTGTTACCACATTTATCTAACCCGGCTTACGTTTCGGCGACCTCGCCTTCGTCAGAGCCTGAAAAAGTCAAAAAACACTTATGAAACCGTCGTCCCAAATACCATTTCATCCTACAGAGTACTAATCTTAAGGAGAGATAGCGACAAGATCCAGAATGACAGTTATGACGGAAGACAGACCTTATAGGTGAATGCCGAGAAATACCACCAGTCACCCGAAGCTGGACTTGGACGTGGGTGAATGAGTCTACCCCGCGGACAACCCGACTTAGAGACCAGACCTGGGGTCAGACGAGGTAGATCAGAACCAAACCAGTTCGACAGGATCGACGAAGGGTTCCAGTACTTGGGTTACCGCCAGACACTCCTCCTTCCGGTTGACCTAGGGAGTCCGAGCCGTGATCCAGAGTGCCTCAAAGGTCTTGCGCGCCGATATATCACTCTCTCGAGCTAAAATCGACACAGACATCTGCAGCACATTCAGGCTCTGACGAAGGCGAGGTCGCCGAAGCGTGAGCCGAGTTATTAGGTTGGTGCATAAGTTCCCGGACATTTGATCCCTCCTGAATTGAAAGCGCATTTTCCCACCAAATGTCTCACATGTATCAACGATCAAAGGATCAATCGATAGAGAAAGGAAAGAGCTACAAAACTGTTCCTGACATTTACTTCTGTGTTGCTAATGTCAGCTATTATGGCTAAGCAATTCATCCCAACTGAGACGCATATTCGGCACGTCATGTTATTCCTGCATCAATCTGGCCTCAGTGCCAACGAATCGTATCGTCGCCTGAAGGATGTTTACAACGAGAGTGCCCCTGCTCGAAGTACTGTGCACCAGTGGTTCTCGAAGTTTGCAGTTGGTGAATTCTCCGTTGAAGATAATGAACAAGAAGGGCGCCCGATGACACTGGATTTGAATGGCCTTCGAAGTAGAGTGGAAGCGGACCCATACCAAACCACTCGCGAACTATCAAGCACTCTTGGTGTTAGTCACTCAACAGTCGTTCGAGGATTGAAGTCGATTGGCAAGGTGCAAAAATTGGGTCGCTGGGTACCTCACGACTTGACGCAACATGACATGGTTCGCAGAGCCGATGTCGCTCTGTCTCTCCTTACCCTCAGACGTACCCACGGATGGCTGGACAACATTGTCACCGGGGATGAGAAGTGGATGCTCTACTCTAATGACCGGCGTGCACAGTGGGTTGACGCAACTGGAGAGGCAGAGGACGTTCCGAAACCCGACCTTCACGTGAAAAAGGTGATGCTATGCATTTGGTGGAGCGTTCTTGGCGTGGAATACTGGAAGCTGCTGGTCGAAGGGATAGCAGTGACGGGCAGAGGTTTACGTCAACCAACTGAGGAAGTTGAGGGCCCACCTTCAAACCACACGAGGAGAGCAAGTGAAGGTGTATTTTCAACACGACAACGCTAGACCGCATATTGCTGGAGCGACGGCGGCTGAGTTGGCGGACTACGGATGGACCGTTCTTCCACATCCACCTTACTCACCAGATCTCGCTCCTTCTGATTATCATTTGCTTTCAAGCCTTCAACGCTATTTGGACGGCCAGCAATTTAGGGACCGAGAGGATGTCAAGGAGGCACTGCTCACATTTTTCGAATCACAACCGGCCACGTTTTGGAGAAAAGGCATCCATGACTTACCAGCACGTTGGCGAAAGACAATTGATGTAAAGGGTGGTTACTTCAAATGGATTGGTATTGTTGTTCGTATGTTGTGATAATAAATATTCCATGCCCCAAATATCCGAGAACTTATGCATCAACCTAATAAATAAATGTGATAACAACCTTGATAACAACAACTACCAGCTCGTCAAGACAACTTCGATCTGTAGTCAATAAACCTGCTGTTCTGCTGCCTCCCCCACCCGAAGAAGAGGTCCCTTGACATATAGAGTGACAAGAAAGACAAGAAGAGACCTCAGTGGTCCAGATTGGTGTATTCTCAGGGAGGTAATAGTAGAGGCTCTCCGTTGATATGTAGATTAGAAAGTTCGACTTTGGAGGTTCCATAGATTGTATCCTTAGTAACATAACACCACTGTTATAGTGCATATTTTGACTTTTGATAAGCTTATTTTTGCTTGCGTGTGTACCATCTCAAAACAAAGCTATCCAGTTTGAAGTGATAACGCTATACTAGAATTGTCTTCAGAAGCTGAGTTTAAAAGTCTTGGTGCTTCAAATGGGTTGAAGGGATCCAGGACCTCGGTCTACAGATGCTACACGTTCAAAGATCACTATCTGAGTCAATGACCCGTTTGGCATGTTGAGGAGAATTCTAGCAATTAAAGTAATTTCCATTCGGCTCATTCTACTTCTGAAGTTCATTATCCCGCACTGCCACAGTTGTTCATAAATCGACTATTATCTGTCAAAAAAAGTCAGTTCACGTTTATATTTTTTATACCAAGTAGCTCTTGCAGCAGCAGTAATAAGAGCACCCAAATAGAAAGAAATACCGCTCCAAAAAAGTGCAGCTCTAGAAAAGCAAGGAAAAGAAGAGCTCTAGACAAGTGAAACAGGATAGGTCTTTAGTGACAAGGTGACACAAATAGAATAGCACATCTTAGTCATTCACTACTTGCAGTTTATTCGATGGATTTACCTTTCTCTTCTTGCCTTTTTGACAGTTTTAACCTAGATGCATTGTAATGCACAGTTATGCTTTATTGCTTAGCTGGCCAGTTTTTATGCAAGTGTTATTTGTTAGATGCTGCTCTATTTTTCATTTTCAGTGCCTTTTACGTGCTTCCTAATTATAGAAAAAGAGTCTTTAAATAATTATATGATATTAGGTTGTAAGGAAAGTTCTGGCAGTTTTGGCGCCTCTTTGGTACTACTTTGCACTAAATTTGAACGGCTGGTCAACTAATCGATAAGTTGTGCTTCTCAGGTGAGGAAGTATTATACATAGTTCTTATTATTGCTGAAGTGCTTTTCATGTATTTCTTCAACATTTCTGATTTCTGAGGGAACCTTTTGTAATTAATTAATTAATTAATTAATTAATTAATTAATTAATTAGTATCGATAAGACGGCATTCCGAACTGTTCTACTTCACGAATTCAAACTTAGTCGGACGATGATGGAAACGTTGTGAATGTGAACACTGCCTGGGGATACCGTTTTTCCTGGTTCAGTAAGTTTCGGAATGGAAGAGAATCGATTTAAGACGAGGCACGAGCTAGAAGACCATCGCTCGTTGATCACGACGCCTTAAAGGAAGTAGTCGAAAAGGACCCTCGACAATCACTCTGGGAGATAGCAAGAGCCTAGTTGTCTCCCATGCAGATGCTGTTGATCACCTCAAGCAAGTGGGCATGGTGAAAAAAGCTGGACAGGCGGGTGTCCCACAACCTCACCGAAGCGCAGCAGCTAAGGCGAATGGAGGTCGCGAGTTCCCTGATCAGAAGAAATTCTCTGGAGCCGTTCCTCCATTGACTTGTCAACTGCGACGAGAACTGGATCCTACATGATCCTATTTGTTCTGCTCATTGGGTAATTGTCAACGAAACCTCGAACACCTTTCTGAGGCTGGATTTGCACTGCAAGAAGTCATTCATTACGGAGTGGTGGACTGCAGCTGGAATAGTCCACATTTCCTTCCTTCCTCCTGGCCAAACGATAACAGCAGAGATGTACTGCGAGCAACTGATAGAAATGTATGCAGAATTGAAGAAATTTTACTGGTGAATCGACACGGCGTGCTACTTCTGCATGACAACGCACGACCGCATGTTTCGCCTATGGTTCTCCAGAAATTGAACGAACTGCAGGTCGAAACTATCGCTCACCCGCCGTATTCGCCAGACCTAGCGCCAACTGACTTTCACTTTTTCAAGCATCTAGATAGCTTTTTAAAAGATAGGGTGTTTAAACACCAACGTGATGTAGAATTTATGTTCCTAGAATTTACTCAGTCTAGATCGTCAGTTTTTTAAGAGAATGGCATATCTAAGCTGGTATCACGTTGGCAGAGTTGTGTTGATTCTAATTGTGCTTATTATGAATAAATCGGTGCAATCTGAGTTATGTCTTTTCAAAAATAACGTGGAAAAACCGCCAGAACTTTCCTTACAACTCAATATTTAGAAAACACTGGTTTAGTTCAAGTTTCCAATAAGGTATATCACTAAGGTGTTTGATATTTTTATTTTATTCCAGTACCTCAAATTTCCAAAATTGGACACTGTGCATGGGTACCACGACAAAAAGGTGGTGCAGAAATAACTTATGGACCAAATCCGAAATACCTTCGCGATCCCGTCGAAGATGAATGCGTGGTGCATCCCAAATATGGAATGCTGAACGTCGTATTATCCCTTTCATTGTACGATTTCCTGGAGGTTACCTTCCTCCACTTCAGGTTGACAGTGTTCTGCTGTGTGTGCTTCGTCGTGTCCGAACGCTGTCTTCTTCCACAGATCGGCTCCCCGTACGCCGCCAAGCACGCTCCACTCTTCGCCAACCTCCGTCCAATGCTCCTCGCCTTGATGGTGTCGCAGTCGGTAGTGCATCAGCCCAGCACATTCTGTGCCATTCAGAGATGCAACGTCGATGATGCCACGAGGGTGCGTTGCCAGTAGACATAGAATCGGATGTCGATTCGGAAAATTTGGATCCGTCCTATCGTCAGCCCCATCGTGCTAAGATCCAGGCTTTTCAAACATACCACTGTTCGGAGAATCCCTTCAGCCGGGGTCTGAAAACATTGCCCTATGCGATACATCCGAATCGGCGTCAGATCCAATGTTTAACAGCCAAAGGTGTGGTATGTACCGCATCACTTCAACACTGATTAGGCTCAATTGCAGTTGATATTCTACGGATTCGCCTATTCGTTGCATTCCCGCTCATGCTCACAATGAGCACCACATTCCGCTCACACCTTTTCCATATTCTCACGAATTGGTTGCATTCGTAAGTATCCCTCTACCGTACCTATTTTCTAACCGCTCTTCTGTAAAGTTACGCAGACGTTTTCAGACGTTCCAAAGTCCGAAAAGACTCAACGCTACGCAAAGTCACGAAGCATATCACGCGAGTGGTCGCTTATAGTAAGCTCGAATGGAGAACTAGGAAATCGACAACAGGAACTACAACGTTCGACCGTGAGTAAACGATTATATTTCAAGATTCTGGTTAGTAACGGCGTGGTAAAACGATGGCTCATAATTGAGAAATCTCGAAAATATTGTGATTTATTCTTGCTTAGGGGCTTAGTAGCGCAGTGGGAGAGACGCAAACTGTTGCTCCCCGATTCAAGGCTTTTGGTTCGGATTTCGTACTCAGGCCAACCAGGCCTCTCGGAAATGATAAAACACTAACTTCTCAATAGGCCACCGCAAGTCATTGTATCGCAAATACGCATTCAGATCGATTCAGATCCACGGCATAGAAGTAGAATGCGTGGCTCATCCCAAAAGGGATTGATAACGCCGGATTGATAGGATCCTTATTTTTATTTATTTAAACCTTTTTTTAGGCATATAATGACATGCAAGAGGAAGATCTCGCACTGGAATAGATAAACGTGTTCTTTTTACAGGGAATAGCTGGAATTAAACCATCCTGGGAAGAAAAACAATCAAGGTGCGGAATCAAGCCCGGATTGTTCATACCCAACCTGTAGGTTCAGCCGTTACTTCACGAGTCTCACTAGTGTTCCCGCATAGGTGGCGCAGCCGGGAGAGGCTTCGACCTTATCATGCGCATAACATCTAGCCCTGAAGTACGGATCCCGTCCAGGTTAGCTATTTCCGCAATCCATCTGGAGTTCTTCAGATCCAGATTCATCAAGCAGTGGACATAGGTAGAGACACCGTAAGGGACATAGGTAG